>JAGFNQ010001328.1:53930-89506 GCA_024364735.1 Boesenbergia rotunda | reverse complement strand
CGCTTCTAAATTTTAGAATAAATTTTAGTTTTTTTTTTCGATATGTGTTTTTTATTTTCTAAAATAATTTAAGAAATTGATAAAATTTAAATAATCCGTCCTATAAAAAAAAGTATAGTCAAATGGACTGCGAGTCGAGGTTGTTTTATAATATTTTATATTTAATTAAAGTAAAATAAAATAATTATAATTAAAAAGCCGCCGCCTCCCATTGCATAGAACCGCAACCCTTGCTTCAGTCGGCCCTCGTGTTTTTCCCCCCACCCCCAAATTGTTTTCCCGTTTCGCTTCCCCTCCTCGTACTCCCCCTCCCGCCGAATCCACCTCCTTTTGCAGCTGCGATTCCACCGCCTTACCCATGGCGGAGTATGAAGGCGGCGGGGGAGGGATCGGTGGCAAGATCCGGAGGCGCTACTTTCGCCGTGCGACGCCCTACGACCGTCCCCCCACGGCCGCGAGGCCCATCCGCGAGCTCCAAGCGGCGGAACGCCGCGACGGCTGGCTGTCCAAGCTCGTGGACCCTGCTTCCCGGGCCATTGCTTGGAGCGCGTCGATCCTCTTTCCCTCCGTCTTCCAGAGGCGGCTGGAGGCTCCCCCGTCTGATACATCAGGTTATGCCCACCTCGCTCGCCTTCTTATTTGTCCTGTTTCCAACCCTTACGTGGGAGTTACTTGCTTTTTGGGTTTCTTGTGTGGTGCCCGCGTTGTTAATATTAGTTGTCGTATATCATGTAAATTTACTTTCGTTGAGCGGAACGTGTTTTCCTCAGACCTAGCATGATACTTCCGGTCTTTTCTTCTAAACAATCCTATCCACTTATAGTCTGCAGAAACATGGAAAAAGTTAACCTTTTTTTCCCAGCAAATGTTGCTCTTTATCCAAAGTCCCATCTTTTGTGAAACTTATCGACAGACTGGACATTTTGATTTAATCAATTACTTGCTGTGATATAAATTTGAACAATGGCACAAAACAGAGGTTATTTTTGTTTTCATGATCTCTATATGTGGCCACTTTTAGGTATGTTGACAGTCATTGTTTTCATTCTCATGAAGTTATGCGAGTTTAAAGCCTTAGTAAAAGGTCAGTAGGAGTCTGTTGTGAAAGTATGAACCGTTCTGCATTTTGCACTGAGTTTAGTTCACAGGAAGGATAGCAGTAGAGTTAGATAGTCTTGGATATTGTGTTAATACAACTTGTTGATTTAGAACATCTCCAGTATAGGTTGTTCAGTCATAGCTTATTACATTTGTGTTATTACAAATGGTGTATACTTCAAATTTCTATTATGTATAATGTGAAGATTTTGCGAAATCATGGCCAAATCTGGATGCAGGGCTTATCATAATCTGTGTTAGATTATATTTATATTGAAATGATTTCTCTTGAAAGGTTGTTATTACAAGTAGATCGCCTTGGTGCATCAGTTATAAACATATAATAACGTTTAATGTTTTTCTTTGGGAGAGTTGACATTCTTTACCCCTAATTACTTATTTTATGGTCGATTTTTTGTCTTGTTATTCACATTATCATATTTAAAATAGAAAAAAAATTAATTCTTAGAAACTAAACTCTCGTTGATTAACATTCTCAAATCATATCTGCCATTTCCATCCAAATGTAATGGTGACAATTTGGACCTTTGGAGCTTCTGTCATGGCATTTGAGCCTGAAAGATTGCTGTGTTTTCCCTTTATTACGGTCCCTTCTATATCTATGTTATGTGGCATTCAGTTATAATAATGTTTATGGAAACTATACAATCAGTAAAATATATGTAATCTAAATTAATAACCGGAAGATATATTTTGTGCAATGCTATAAGGTTGAAATGACTGTTCATGGCTGGCATTCCTGTCGGTATCATTCGAAGATCTAACAGAATGAGGATTTTGAAATATGCTATTTCAGTCAAAATAAATATAAACAGATGTTTCCATCGTTTCTTCTTGTTTTATCACTACCTTTTTTTCTTTCAAAAGGATAAACTGAAGGGTACAGAACTCTATTTATTTGCTATTATTTTTAACCCTGCTTATCTGTAGCCTTGTGGCACTTTACATGACTGTTTGGAATAATCTAACTCATTCTTAAAAACTGTGTCCTTTGTTTCTGCAATGTGCATCTAATGATTTTTTTTCCAGAAACTTTGTTGTAACACTTGCATGATCTTTTAACAGAGGCAAAACAGGGATCTGAGAAAGAAGTCCTTGAAGAATACCATGCTGTAAGAAGAATACACATCTTGATAGCTTAATTTGCAATTATCATTTGCACAAACACCAACACACTTATGAGAATTTATTTTGTACTGATCTCGTAACAAATGTGAGCTTTTCTTTGATTAATGTTATTATACATTTGTTTTACAGATAGCTGTTAAGAATTTTAATGATAAGTTTTTTTGTTGTTACGTACCCTTGAATTGGTAACAACCAGCTCACTTTCATATCTTATTTTGTTAGCATGGGGCTTGGGGATATTTATTATTTTTGTGAAGAAATTGACATGCAATGTTAATTAATTTCAGTTTTCATAAAATATTCCAATATTTTCTAAATCACCATTTGTGCTTTGGGAAGACACAAGCATTGAGCAAGACTTCCTGGTTTCTTATGCATGATGTAATTATCCATTTGTGATCAAGAAATCAGGGAAAAGAGTCACATAGACTGATCCTGATAGTACTCTGATCAATCCTTATTGGTCAATTGAATTAAATCAGTTTGCGAATTCTGTTTTGCATTGACTTAGATTGTGACATGGAGAAAATAGGGAAGATGAAGGATTTATATGGGGATTTCTATTTTGGTTTGCCATAGATGATGAATTTAGTTTATTTGATGGCCATTATTTGGACATCTGCACTTGCATTGTGCAACTCGTATAGTCTCTCATTATTTTTGACTGCTTTGCTTGTTCTTTATCAATATGTTGATTGGGGGATCTTTTAACCTGATTTATTGAATGATTTTTCAATTTCTACATCCAGAATTTATTCCCGGCAAGAGAAGAGCAATTTCCCAGTCATGGAAAGAAGCCTTTTAACTATCTTAATTCTGGCAATGCTCAGGATGGAACTCATTCTTCTTGTATTGATGGAGAACTTGATCAACTACTGATTAAGAAAACTTATACAAGGTAGATATCTGAGATTTGATTTCATGTCCTGATAGCATAGCATACTCAAATGTTGTTCAAATGTGATTATTTGTATAGATTATGCATATTGCCGCTCTATAATGTGAATTATATGTCAGTGATCCAAAGTATAGTTTATTTGTACGTATCTTACATGATATCTCATCAGAGAATGACCTTTATTGATATCAGAAGAATACTTGTTTTAAGTTTGTTGCTTGCAACTTTGTATTTATCTTGTAATAGAACCACATTACTTAAATTAGTGCAGAATTGCTACTTTAGGAGACACCATCATATTTATTTCATTCATTATTTCTTATGTTACTTGAATATATGTATACACACATATATGAGTATATGACTATACCGGTACTGTATCAATGACTTGGCAGGAGTGAGTATGATCGCATTGCTCAGATATTACGTCTTAGAGTTACAGAAACAAGTAAGCCAATTGAAAATAATGACATGGGAGAAGTCCCTGATAAAGTGGATTACCAGAAGCAGTGTCCTATCAATCCAACAGTACAACCAATATCAAGTTATGTCAAAAACAATAAGGCTATTGCCTCAGCTGAAGAAGCAAAAAGCACCTGTAGCTTGCATGGAAATGAAGCAACTCAAGCTAGCTTATTGGCTGTAAGTGTGTTTATCACTTCCCTATTTCTGGGAATATTTTGTAATATCTGCATATGACCACTTTCGAAAGTTAAATTGGAAGGTGGCTTCTGCCTTTGACATATATAATTTCTGAAAGTGAGATTGGAAGGTAGCATCTGCCTCTGACAATTTGTTCTTTTTCTTTTTATTTTTTTATTTTTTGGATCTCCCCCTTGTGTCAGCTTTCATGCTTGTTCTTTCACCTTATAACTAGCTATCAAAAAGTTTCTTTATGTTGTGTTTCCTATGGGGAAACAAATGTGGGAGGAGATGAGCTAGGGATATATTTCCATTCTTACTTATAAATTCTTTCCTTTTTTTTTGTAGTAGTTTCTCTACCTCCTAGGAAACAAGGTTGATTAGTTTATGAGTTACTATAGGTTGATTTTTTTTTCTCTTTCCCATGTTATAAAATGCACTAGTTCGAGCCTCATAAGCAGTCACCTTGGCTCACTTTTATGGATGCTGCATAGAAACTGCATATGACATATGTTACTAATCTAAGCTAAATCAAATTGGCTTAAAACCATAATCTGTCTTATTTAATAGCTTGTAATCTTTAAAAGTTAACTTAAATAGTTGATTCACAAGTGATAAATACTTTGGATGACAATATATTTTTTTGTTGTTGATATTTTAATACTAATCACATATGCTCCCATATACCACATATGCGCTAAGAACAAGGTTCATGCCACCTACATGTGCTTTATGAAACTTTGCTCTTTCCTCTTATGTGTTGAATGCTAAACCCTGTGGAATTAGTGTTTTTTTTGTTTGGAGAAAAACTCAAATTGTAGTCCAGGCAACTCCTTTACATGGTTCCTCTTTTAGTTTGATACTCAGTTCAACCATGGCAAGCTATCAATTTTATTTATATGTCTGAAAGCAATTACCTTTTTCTCCTGATAAATTCAGGTTGCCAAGGAAGAAGTTGGATCACCAACCGAAATTGCTAAAGGTTACATGAGTTTGAGGCCTTCTGAATTATCTCCAGCAGCTCTAAGCATGCAAACTCAAAATTTCCTGATGGATAGAACTTTTCCTAGTGGTCCTTCACATGCCAAGCAATCATTTGACAAGTCAATGGCATTAAGATCCCTAGTCCAACATGCACAGCCACTTGACGCGACACCGCACAGTTTTACAAATTCAGAACTTAATGGCAGATCGGCATTCAATAAAATGTCTCATTCTCCATATTTTAAGCCCCATTCAGTGGCTAATACAGAAGTAGGTGTTGAAATACATAACAATGCATCCATTGACACAAAATTTGAGGCGTTGCTTTCCGCCTCTGTAGATTTTTTTTCCCTCATGGAATGGCTTACCTTTAGTGGTTGATTATTGTTCTCCCTTTATATCAACCCAGGTTTCTAATCCTTCTGAGATTACACCTCAGAACCATACACGTCTGAAACTTCATGGGAGATCAGCAATATACAAAATGGCTCGTTCTCCATACCTCAAGCCCCATTCGGTAGCTAACCCAAGGGTAAGTCTCATTGATTCTCGATGAGAGCTATTTATTACTAAAACTGATGCTTATTCTGTAACTTTGGACATTATTTTCCTTTTGTGCTCCATTGAATAACCTAGTCATTCAATTTGACTGTTGCTTCAGAGTGGCAAATTGTTGGTGGATGGTGATGGTTGTCCCTTGTCATATAAAAATATTGCATATTCTGGTCAGCAAGTATTGATCATTGTAGGTGTAAGTTCACAAACATAAATAAGCGAAAGAAAATCCCGTGCTACCTGACCTACACAATTACTCTTATCCTATGTATGTGCATGTGTTTGAGCGTTGGGTGTTCGTGTCTTGGTATTTCTGCATGCACATGCATATAAGAGTATCTTTGTTATTTATATACACTTTTGTATGGGGTTTTGCACTTATGTTTAATTTGCTGTGTCTTTATTTTGGCCTTGCATAGGTAAATATAAGATGGCGAGTTTTCTAGAATTTAAACTCTTGATCAATTACTTGGACATTTCCCATGGAAAAAAATGAAAATTAATAATTAATATCAGTAAAGAAAATAGATAAATGATTAAAATCTAAATGATCAAACAACCCATGGAAGATTCATGGTTTTGGTAGCATACAGGTTTAATGTGGTTTCCTTCTTAATACGTTTAGTGCATCATGTTTCATGTGTGAAATCATATCATCATAATGAATCTGTAATACCAGCTATCATCTTTAAAAAGTAATTTAGATTATTTTTAGGAATTTATTTAATATTTATTGTCTGTAAAATAGTTACTGTCTACCAAATGCTAATGAATAGTAGAGGGCAATGTGGTCAAAATTTCTAATTATTAGTGTGACAAACTGGTAGTGTTTTTTTTTAAAGAACTTCAGAATAACAAAGTGAATATAAAGAGAGGGAAACAATATCAGGAGAAGGGAGAGATCAAAAATAGAATATAAGAAAGGCCTTTTTGTACTAGGCCTGGTCAAAGGAAGCAGCTAAGAATCCACATGAGGTAGGTATAATCAATATGAGATAGATGATTTGAATGAAAGGTGAGAAGCGAAAAGAGGTTCAACATAGGTCAACTGGGAGAGATCACTGTTTTTGGCAGCCATTTTTCTAGGATGAATTGCTTACTCAATTGTCATGCCTTTTACTGCGGATCTCCACAAGAGGAAAAGAATATAGATGCCTTTACTGCTGATATCCATTTATTTGTTTTGCTTTTTTATTTACTTTGCAAGTTAAGCTTACTGAATTATAAGCTCATTTGTGGTATTATGTAGAAGATGCTGAAACGAGGGAGCTCAGTTTTGGACGATGGAATTGGACCCATTACTTCTATTCGTAGGACTCGCCACAAGCCTAATATAGCATCTCCACCAAGAAGCTCATTCTCATCAATGCGACATTTTCCTTCTTCCTTGCCTTATGTTGATCCATCTTCTGTGCCTTCAAGCCAAATGCTTCTGCACTGGAGTGAGCAAAAGAAGAATGATAAGGGCCCACATAATGTTGAAAGTATCATGTCTCCCATTGTTCCAATTCCTCCTCAATCCAGTGAAATGGCTAGGAAGATACTAGAGCAACTTGATAAATTAGCTCCTCCTCCAAAAGTGAAATCATCCAATTTGAAGATTGGCATGGATGAATCACCACTTATGCTAACTCACGGCATACTGAGTAGCCCGGCCCTCAAAAGTATGGAGAAAATTGAAATGACCAAGTTTGTGAACGTGCAAGAAAATGGTAGTTCTGAATCTGCCAAAGATGGTCATCATCAAAGAAATCCTATTTCTGAGAAGCAATATATGACCGAAGAAACTGGATCTGAAGCCTCTGATCCTACAAAACTTGAAAGAGCTGTTACAGAGGTCAAGCCTAGTGTATCAGCTACTCATTATACTGTTTCAGATGTTGCTACTATCCCTAGTAAAAGAAAACCTGCCTTCCAGATGAGTGTTCCTGAGGTATGCAACTGTTTGTATTTTAGAATTTCCACATGCCTTGTATAAATGTCTTGCATGACACCATTTTGGATGGTGAGTTAATTTGTGGAGTCTTTTTTCATGTAAGGACCTTGATGAAGTGGACGATGAAAGTGATTCTATAAAGGATTCTTCTATAATTGCAAATGGTAAATCTGAGCCGTTGCCAGACATACAGACCACACAAACTGCAGAAACTAGGTTGGAGGCTTCTAAAATTTCTTCCTCTAATGGTATTATTGTATCTACATCAATGTTGGATGTAAATGCCATGAAGGCCCCTAATGTGTCTGGTAATGGTGACTTAAATGGATTAGATTTTCCTGTGTTACCTCTGTCTGGTTCTTCATCAATACCTTCGACAATTCCGGCTTCAGCCATGCCTCTTTTCCAACCTACACCTCTAAAAGAGAAAGTCTCATCTCCTATTCTGAACGATGGGTTGATGGTATATTCAGCTGGATCTCCTTCAATGACAGCTGGTTCTGATGGCCCAAATCTTCTTGCAAGGTTATACAAGAATTGATAATTTACTTCACTTTTCCACTTGATCATTCATAGTCTTAGTCATATTGGAAAGTTGATTAAGTGTTCTATCAAGGAATACTATCAATCAAAATATTATTTTGATAATTTTAGTTGTTAATCAAGTTAGATATTTTTTCATGATGCATTAGGTTTTCCCTTTATTCTTAATTTCCTTGATATTTTATAGTCATTGTTTATAAGTTTTTTTTACCTTATGTCATGGAAGCCTTAGTCTAATATTCAAAAAAACTTTCCCTCTGCTTAATTTGTTTGTCTTTGTCTGGAGTTCTTTAGGAGCTTTATGCTGAGTGCTGACGGAGCATCTGTTTTATCTGCTAAGTTTTCAGATGCATCAAAATTTTAAGCATACTAAGCCAAAGAGTTAGTAAGATGGGTGGAAAGTTTCATCATCTTGGTTTTATATGTTATACCTTTTTTATATAAAAAAACAAATTATGGGTGACTTATCTTTTAAGTATAACTTATCCCAATTGTAGTATCTGTTCCTGGATTTTTTTTCTTTTTGTAATTTCCTTAGATACTTGACTATTTCTAGTATTCTGTTGATCTTGGTTTAAACATTCTTTTGCATTTCCAAAGGACCTTTTTATAACTTATTTTTAGTTCTTTATGGTTTTTGATTGATTTTATGTTTAGGGCAAACAATAGTAAGATTTTATTTTTTTAAACTAGTTTTTGGTTAATTTTATATTTTTGGCAAATGATAGAACATGCTTCATCCTTCAGTGTAATTCCATTTAAACACTAAAAGCTTTAAAATGTAGTTGACACCGTTCAATATGCACACTTAGAGAAAAAAAAAATGATGCAACTACTTTTACTACATTCAAGAAGAAGCTTCCCACCAATCCCCTGACTATGGCGCAATGGTAAAATGCTTCCACAGTTAACCAGACATCCACGGATCAAAGAAAACACCCCTGGAACGCTGGCTGCGGAGCGACGAATCATTCAAACTTTCGGATTTACCTTGGTGGCCAGTGGAAAATTTCCATGGGCCTGGCCGATCACTTTCAGGATTAGTCGGTTCAAAGAACTAGATGCTTGGATTACTAAAAAACAAAAGAAGATGCATCCGACCATATTGAATCAGTTTTGGCTGATTGGAATCTCACATATATTGACATTTGTGCATCTTTCTTTTATAGCATTCAACAGTATTACATATTTGCTTCTCATGTATTGCTATGTGCACACGATACATTTCTCATCTGTGTTTGGTTTGTACCACAGGGATCATAACAGAAATGGCATATTTTCTAGCTCAGATTTTGATAAAGTTGGTAAAACATTGAAGGGTGGAGATATATTCAATGCATTAGGAAATGCTACTCCCTCAAGCTTGTTAACTTCACCTAACTGGAGCTTAACTAGTTTTGGCGTTTCTTCAACTTCAAAACTAAGTAATGATACTGCTGCTTTGACAAATGAGCCGATGAAGCCATCCATTTTCAATTCGAGCGACTCTACCACTCCAAGCACCTCTGTTTCTTTGTCAAGCACTGTTAGCACTTCTTCCGTCCCTCCATTGTCAGTATTTACAAGCATGAGTGGTAGCCCTTCTCCTCCATCAGCTTTATCGTCAGATTCAACTTCTTCAAATGGACTTTTAAAATTTGGTGTACCATCACAGCCTAGTGGTGCTAGTTCATTATTTTCTAGCAGTAGTTCCCAGAGCATTTCTTTTGGGGCTTCAGCTGGATCAAGTTTTTCTAGTCAGCCTGTAGCGCATAGTTTTGCTGTGTCAAAATCTTTGTTGAGCACATCTGTTGATGCCGTTCAGGCATCAACTTCTGCTGCCCCTTTATTTGGTTTCTCAAGTGCTGCTGCTAAACCTCTTGGTGCAAGTTCTGGTCTCACATTCCCTACTTTTACTGGATCATCTTCAAACTCTAGCAGTTCTACTACCACTACGTCAACATTAAATTTTGGTTCAAGTTCTGGCTTTTCCCTTTCCAGGTCTACCATTTCATCTCAAAGTGCTGGAAGCAGCAGCTCGATAGCGTCAACTGCTCCTTTTGGTTTAAGCAGTGTTTCCCCTATCTTTACTGGAAAATCTTCAGATTCTGGCTGTTCTAGTACAGTTGTATCAAGTTCTGGGTTTTCCCTTTCTAGTGCTAATGCTTCATCTCAAAGTGCTGGCAGCAGCAACTCCCTTGTCTCAACTGCACCTTTTGGCTCAAGTAATTCTGCTTTTTTGCCTGGTACTACTTTTTCGATCAACTTTGGTGCAAGCACTGCATCATTTGGTTCAAGTACCCATGAATCCCAATCATCAGTATCTGTCCCTACATTTGGTTCCATATCATCTTCACCGATTACAGGGTTTTCATTTGGCTCAAATACCCAGGCATCCCAATCATCAGTCTCTATCCCTACTTTTGATTCCACGTCATCTTCACCAATTACAGGATTTTCATTTGGCTTAAACACTCAGGCATCCCAATCATCAGCCTCTGTCTCGACGTTTAATTCTACGTCATCTTCACCGTCTACAGGGTTTTCGTTTGGATCGGCTCCTTCGGGGAGCTCACGTTTTCCATTTGTTGCATCTTCGATGCCAGCATTTTCATTTGGTTCAACTGGAAGCACATCATCCCTTTCTGCCTCTCCTGCACCATCTGTGTTTGGAACACCAAATCAATTAGCTGCCTTGAATTCGTCACCTGGAAATGATCAGATGAGTGTTGAGGATAGCATGGCCGATGACCCTGTCCAGCCATCTGCTTCGCTGGGGACACTTGGGCAACCAACCAACATGCCTTCACCAAATTTTATTTATGGTTCTTTAGCGGCTCCTGGTGGACAGCAAACCTTTCAATTTGGAAGCCAGCAAAATAATTTTGCTGCTCCATCTCCATTCCAACCAGCTCCAAATTTAGATTTCACCGCTGGAAGTAGCTTCTCTTGGGGAACTGGAGGCGGAGACAAGTCTGGTCGAAAATTTGTGAAAGTCAGAAGAGATAAGCATCGGAGAAAGTAGGAGGAAAACATGATAGTAACCGATATGCCTTTTTGACACATGCTTATTTTTATTTATTTGTTGGCAATGGTTTTAGAGGCAAGAGATAGGATTTTTAAAGTGCAAGATCCCTGGAATGTTGGCACTCCAGCCTATCAATGAAAATTTTGCGCTCTGAAGACTGCATCTATTTAGCATATGGTTTTCGAAGTTTCCTTCTTCCCTTTCTAACTCTCGCACTTTAGTTTGGTCAGATGCATAAGCATCTGTGTTTTGTATGCTTGTATTTGTGTTCCTGTTGTCGGATTATCTGTATTTATTGTAATCTGTATTCCACTCTAGCGATTTTCTTGCACTCAAATATTTAAGTTTTGTTCGTATGTGAATGCTGTACCATTATGAATTGAATACAATATTGTCTTCTATTTTCTCCAAGAATTTCCAATCTGTTCAAGTTATAATACTCTGCTTGGTGTGGGAAATCTTGCTTTAATTTCTGTAGAACTCATTATAACTATTTTATTGCCTCATTGATTCTTCTTATGCTTAATGTCTCTGTGTTTCTAATTGTCTCAGACTCTTAGTAAAGTCACATTAATAATTGCTTAGCAGAATGGTGTTATATTACAATTGAATACGATGAGAAAAATAAAAATGTCCATGAGTTCAATCTTGGTTTTCGTTTTAAGATTGGTGGTCTGCCTTTTGGATATGATCTGTTATTGTGGTTTATTAATTTGCTGTTTTCTGTTTTTGGACTTCATCTTTTTTATCTCTCTGTTTTAAGATTGATAAGGCGTTGTTTTTACATTACAAAATCAACCTACAACATATATAAAGAATATAAATAATGTTAAAAACTTGTTATAATAAAATCTGCATAAATATTTACATATTTTGATAAATCTTATAGATCTCCATTGGCATTCACTTTTCACCAAAAAGGACGATCATATCGAACTCCATCACATTCCTTAATGGCATCTCCACAAACATAATTCAATTTCCAATGAAATAATTTTTTTTCTTTTTAAAAAAACGATGACCTGAAGAAGGAGCCGGCTAGTTTGATACTTTGATATTCAAATAAACACGGGAGATTTTCTTTTTAATTTAGATATTTAATTTTCAAATCGTTTAATTTTGAAAGGGATCAATTTATCCTAATTTAGTCCTACAAATTTTTTTTTATTAATCATCCAAATAAATTAGGAGCCACTTACAGAAATCCATTCAAGTGCCAGGCCGCTTGTTTGGCGTAGCTTGTTTGGCGTAGCTTGATAGGAAAAAAAAACATGATGAATGAGTGATAGTTAAATATGGGATAATCAGTCCGACCTTATCAAAATTTTCTATCAGCTGTCAGATAAATCGAAAAGTGCTTCATGACGGATGATCTAGGAGCCTAGCGTATCCGAGTTCGCACCACATTTTGGATTTTAGAGGAAATTTTTTACAAAATATACTATAGCTGAGGATCAAACCGTATATGTCTGAGATGACGACTAGTCGTTCTACCGCTGCATCATAGTTACGGAGGCGACATAGCTTGATAGGAATAAAAAATGATTAATCAAGTAACAGGTGAACATGAGACATTAAATACTAAAATTTGAGGGTTTAAAGTGCATAAAAAAATGAAACTTAAGGGCTTGGTTGAGAATAGCTAACGTTGGAGGGACTTTTTGTAAAATATTTTTTTCCATATTCCTTCTCACGATCCTTTTCTTTTTCTTCGAAACCGAATGACACCCACCTTCGCCGCAGCCCCTCCTCTCCATTACGGTTCTCTTCCTCGCGCGACAACCGCCAACCGTTGCTTGTCTCTAAGTTGTTGGGTTAAACCAAATTAAAAAATCAAAATACAATTTGATTTCAAGTATCTCTTCTACGAGAAGCAAAGTCCAATTTGATCTCAATTCTCAAGCACCTCTTCATGGATTCATTGAACCTATTCATGGATTCATAAATCTTATTAATGTTTTTTTTAATGTCTTGTGTTTTTCATGTCATCCAAACATGTAAATATGGACGAAGTGTTAAGTTTTTTTTTTTTTACCAATGAGAGTTGTAGAAACAAGCAATCCAATACAAGAGATCAAATTTACTTCATTCCTTACTTTAGTTCAAGTCCTCCTTTCTTCTTACTTCAATATGGTATCAGAGCGCTATGGCAAACAATCTCGTTTCTCTTGTACCTCGATTCAATAGTGAAAATTTGACTATTGGAGCACTCTCATGAAGTTATGTCTTGAATCACAAGACTTATGGAGTGTTATTGAAGGAGTACTAGAGGAGGAAGATCAATTAACCGAACAACAGAAAAATATTTTGAAGACCAAGAAGCAAAAGGATAGAAAAGTTCTTTTTCAAATATATTAAGCTCTTGAAATTTCAGTTTATGAAAGGATTTCAAAAGTATCGAATGCTCAAAGAGCATGGGAGATTCTACAAACAACTTATTCCGGCCAATACCATGTGAAAAAGGTACGCTTACAGTCTCTACGAACATATTTTGAAAAATTAGAGATGAAAGACAATGAAAGAGTTTCAGAGTACTTTACACGAACTAGCTCTATCGTGAATCAAATGACATCAAATGAAGAAATCATGGAGACTCAAAGGGTGGTCGAGAAAATCTTGCAAAGCCTATCAAGCAAATTTGATCACGTGGTAGTTGTTATTGAAGAATCCCAAGATCTTTCACTAATGTCCTTGGAAAGTTTGCAAGGAAGATTGGAAGCTCATGAGGTTAGAATCCTTCAACGAAGTCCTCTTATTTCTTCTTCAAATCAAGCCTTGAAATCCTAGTTCACATCCACAGGAGGCTGTGACTCTTATCGTGGGTGTGGAAGAGGTTGGAATCAACGAAGAGGTGGAAGATTTTTTTTTACCAACAATCACAAGCAAAAGGGAATGAAAAGTCTCAAAAAGAGGAAAAACAATTTTTCTACAATTTCCATAGAGGAAGAGGACGTGAAATTACAAAGGTACAAAATCTTGTATTGAATGTCATTATTGTCATAAACCAGGACATAAAATAAATGATTGTTGGGAAAAATATCCGGAGAAAAAATGTGAAGCTGGCTTAGTACCTGAAAATGAACTTCAAAATTCTGAAACTTTACTGATTGCTAGTGATGGAAATATTGAAAATATTTGGTACTTAGATAGCGTTGCAAGTCGGCATATGACTGGTAATAAAAACTTATTTTCAACGCTAGCAGAAGCTAACCATGGGCAGGTAACTATTGGAGATGCTAAGTCCTACGAAATTGAAGGAGTAGGAGAAATCTCTTTCAAAACAAAGTCTGAAACAATTGACAAAATGTCTGAGGTATTTTATGTTCCTGGTTTACAGAATAATCTACTTAGTGTTGGTCATTTATTGAGGAAAGGTTTTGATATTTATTTTACTGATAAGTATTGCACCATGAAGAAGGAAAATCAATATGTGGCAAAGATCGATTTGGGCTCAAATAATTTATTTCCTCTCAAACTTGATATTATAAATGCTGCTTGTTATTTTACTGCTAATGAAGAAATTGCCAAGTTGTGGCATGACAGATTTGGGCACCTGAATTTTTAGAGCTTAAAGGAGTTATCAAGCAAAAATATTGTTCAAGGGCTTCCCAAAATTGATGGGATAAGTGAAGTTTGTGAAGAATGTCAGCTTGGAAAGCAACATCAAGAGATATCCCCAAAATCTAAGTGGGTACCACATTCACCATTGGAACTTATCCACACAGATCTTTGTGGACCTATGTGTGTACCATCTCTCGGAGGTAACTTGTACTTCTTATTATTCGTTGATGATTACACGTGAAAAACTTGGACATATTTTGTTAAAGAAAAATCGAAAGCTCTCTCTTGTTTTAAAGTCTTCAAAAGTCAAGTGGAAAAGTTTGCTGATTATCGAATAAAAAATTTGAGAAGTGATCGAGGAGGTGAATTCTTATCTTCTTTATTTGAAGAATTTTGTCAAAATTATGGTATTAGACATGAATTGATAGCTCGGTATATGCCGCAACAAAATGGTATCACGGAAAGGAAAAATAGGACAATCATGAATATGGTTAGATGCATGTTGAAGAAGAAAAATTTATCAGCTGAATTCTAGGCTGAAACAGTTTCTTGTGCTGTCTACCTAATCAACAGATCATCGACAAAATGGTTACCAAATTCTTCTCCAAATGAGGCATGGTATAGAAAGAAACCAAATGTTACTCATTTAAAAACTTTTGGTTGTCTTGCATATTCACATATTTCTGATGCTTTAAGAACTAAACTTGATGACAAATCTGAAAATTGTATTTTTATTGGATACAGCGAAAGAAGCAAAGCTTACAAGCTTTACAATCCAATAACAAAAAAAATTATGATTAGCACGGACGCCCGCTTTGACAAAAAAGCTTCTTATGTTCTTTCAGATGTGACAGGTTCATCAAGTTGGGAAATACTTGAATGTGAAGATGACTCTTCATCACTGCAACCTAATATTCTTGAAAGAGATATGTCTCCATCACCATTGCAAAGGAAAACAAGAAGTTTGAGAGATATTTATATATGATGAAACTGAAGAGGTAAATATGACAAATCAAGTCTTTTTTTTTTTTTGCATTCTTTGTAGTAGAAGAACAAATTACATATGAAGAAGCATCAAAAGAAAAGAAATGAGTTCATGCAATGATGAAGAAATAAGCTCCATTGAGAAAAATGATACATGCGAGCTTAATACTTTGCCACCATACAAATCTCCGATTGGTGTGAAATGGATCTTTAAGACTAAAACCAATCCAGATGGCTCCTTCAATAAATACAAAGCAAGATTGGTTGCAAAGAGATACAAACAGAAAGAAGGTGAAGATTTCAATGAGGTATTTGCTCCTGTTTCGAGACTTGATACAATTCGATTAATTATTGCACTTGCTGTTCAAAATGATTGGAAATTACTACAAATGGATGTTAAATCGGCTTTCTTAAATGATTTTCTCCAAGAAAAAATTTATCTTGAGCAACCACAAGGTTTTGTGAAAAAGAGTGAAGAAGATAAAGTATACAAGCTCAGAAAGGCATTATATGGGTTAAAACAATCACCTTGTGCATGGTATGAACGAATTTATGATTATTTTATGAAATATGGTTTTCAAAGATGTCCTTTTGAGCATACACTTTATATCAAACAAAATTCTGAAAGTGGCTTCATACCTGTGAGTCTTTATGTTGATGACCTTATATTCACTGGAAATAATCTGGAGATGTTGATAGAATTCAAGAACTCTATGATGAAAGAGTTCGAAATGACATATTTGGATGAGTTGCATCAATTTTTGGGTATTAATGTTCAACAATAAAAAAAAGGAATTTTTATCTCACAAGAATACTATGTAATTCAAATTCTTCAAAGGTTCAAGATGGAACATGCAAATCCAGTCTCAACTCCTTGCATCACAGGTTTGAAACTAAGTAAAATTGGCGAAGGAAAAATGGTGAATCCAACTATGTTTCGTAGCTTGGTTGGGAACCTGATGTATCTTATTGCCACTAGACCTGATATCGTGCTCACAGTAAGTTTGATTAGCAGATTCATGGAAAAACCTTACTCAAATCATTGGGAAGCTGCAAAAAGGGTTCCTCGATATGTTAAAGGAACCATTCATTATGACATTGTCTATAAAGCACACGTGCCCATCAAACTTGTTAGCTATACAGATAGCGATCTTGGAGAAAATATTGATGATTCTCGAAGTACCTCTGACTATATTTTTATTCTTGGAAATGGGGCAATTTCTTAGTGTTCAAAGAAGCAACCAATTGTGGCATTTTCAACTATCGAAGCAGAATATATAGCAGTTTCTTCAGCAGGATGTCAAGCTTTATGGTTAAGAGGAGTTCTTGAAAACTTAAAGTACAAGCAAAAAGATTCAACAATTTTATATTGTGATAACAATTCTATAATTTCTGTCACAAAGGACCTAGTGCTACATGGAAGAACAAAGCACATCCGTTTGCGATTTCATTTCCTAAGAGAGCTTGTTACTGAAGGTGAAATCAACCTAGAATATTGTTCTAGCAATGAACAACTTGCTGATATTTTTATAAAGCCGCTTGGAGGATTGATATTTTCATGGAATCTTGAAGCTCTAGGAGTAAGAAGTATATTTGATTTACGGGAGACATTGTTGGGTTAAACCAAATTAAAGAATCAAAGTACAATTTGATTTCAAGTATCTCTTCTACAAGAAGCAAAGTCCAATTTCATCTCAAGCACCTCTTCATGGATTCATTGCACTTATTCATGGATTCATGAATCTTATTAATATTTTTTTAATGTCTTGTTGTTTTTCTTGTCATCCAAACATGCATAAATATGGATGAAGTGTTAAGTTTTTTTTATCAATGAGAGTTGTAGAAACAAGCAATCCAATATAAGAGATCAAATTTACTTTGTTCCTAATTACTTTAGTTCAAGTCCTCCTTTCTTCGTACTTCATAATTCATAAGCTACGTTGATTTCCCTAGATTAATTCTATAATGTTGGATATTGAACATCAATCCCTATGCTTATCCCTAACACTTGCAATAAACTAGTAAGCATATGAAAACTATAATTGTTTTTGTTTGGAAGAATTTTAGAAAGGTTACCTAGTGCCATTTTAACTTGGGGAAATATCAGATTTGTTATTAGCTGACATGTCCTTATCTTACAAGGACTTTGAGTCTCCATAATATAAATCCATTCATATTAAGATGAGCTATTATTAATTGAATTGGTTAAGATAGATAAATTGATAATCTGAACTTTTGTAAATTAGTATTAATTAGTTTTTTTAAAAAAAAAGTTGGTTAGTGTAATCTGTTTGGTTAATTACTTGTTTTATTAAAGTAATAAATCGATCAATAAGATAATTAATGGATGGACTAATTAATAGGCAATAATTATGTTTATTTGATTAATTAGTAATAATTGATTAATTAAGATGTTAAATCTATAAATTAGAGCAATTAATGGATTAGATGATTAAGTTAGGATTAATGGAATCCTTAATAGATTGAACAGGTTGATTAACACATTAATAGGCTCCTTAGATTCTTTCATGTCCTTTACTTGTAGGATTCGAGTTGATGGGGACTCTCTGACTAGAAGACAATTGGTATGATCTATATTAAAGGTGGATATTTCTTCTTTGTGCTCAGTAGTTATTATACATAAATGCATGACTATTTATTATCTGAGTAGGTTGATTTACCTTAAATATGTTTTGTTTGTTTTCCTGCTTAATACTTATTCTTGCTTGACCTTTGAGTAGTAATCCAAAATGTTCAGTTATGTAGTCTCAACTCTTGGTTTCTGATTTAAAGAGTACCGCTTATACACATGTACTTTAGAATTATCATTTGACCTATCTAGGGTTTAGTTTGCATTAGATATATCCTATCCAGTAGATTAATTGCATATTTTGCTATTGTTTGAACACATGTGTATTATATTGCTTATATGATTTTGGTTTGATTGAGGTTGTGCATATTAGTGATATGCAGTATAACATTATTTGTATGCTGACGACCACTGGTTCACTTATGGTTGAGATGGGTCGTCGGTCATATTTCCTATTGTGTCATGCTCAGTTAGAGTTATGTTCAGACAGTTGATGCCCCAGGTGCTATCCCCACAGGTATTTTGAAATTTTATAGCCACAGGTATTATGACTTTTCACTCACAACCACAGGTATTATGATTTTTTTACATAGCCGTACATATTTTTGGCGCTTGTATCTTATCCACCTGATCTACCCAGTGTAGCGATAGTTGGAGTGTATACAGATTAGGTCATTGCATCATGTGCATATTATACATTATGCAGTTTACTTGTGTTTGCTGCATTGTATGAGCTATGATTGCTACATTTGATTGACATACATATTTGGTTATAATTTGCATTTATTATATGATCTGGATCTGCTCAGCAGTTTATTGAGGTATTATAGGAATTTCTGATTATGTCCCTAGGCGTTACATTGATTTTTAGGTATGTTTGCTTGTATAGATGTATTTGATTTATGATCTAAAATCTCAGAGACCGTATACTTTTGTTTCTAGCTATCTGTTTGTTTTATCCTTATTATATCATATATTTATCTATTCTTATACCCGTAGAGTTCGTCGGGACTCACCACCCTATGCTTTCATTTTTATTTCCGGTAATTGATAGCTGTGACTCGTGCTGTTAGGAGAGAATTTCATCTGTCAGTCCCCTGCTTGAGTATTTTTAGTTGTCTTTCATATTTTTTTTAATCTTATCTTATTTGTGTCATTTTAGTTTTATTTTCATTATAGATTGGATTTTATTTTCTATGGAGTTGTATTTATTTATTTTCGTTAGATTTTTGATTTGTTGCATTTAGTTTACGAAATCATTATTTAACTACGTGGTTACTTATTTTTATTTCTTATGCTTATGATTGTGTGCATGCTAGTCAAGTATGATTGTGCAAAATATGTGTTGAGAATGATGTAGATATGCTTCATTTTATTCGTCGTACAGGGAGATGCTCTCGATTTTTAAGCAAGTATGAGCCTCTGAGAGCGTGACATGAGAGGTGACTAGGCTGACCCATGGAAGTTTTCCTCATGCCATCATGGTAAATCTGGAAGTGCTCGTAACGAGCGGTCCAGAAGTCAAACGTCTGGGTTCGTGCCTCATTTGAAGGAAAAATTCCTGTTAAATACGACGTAGTTGGAGATCGAACCGTAAATATTTGAAATGATGATTAATCATCCTACCGCTACACCATAACTCCGGGGATGGCATAGCTTGATAGAAGCTCATCAATAGCAAAGATCAAAAGCCAAAACATGAAGATCATTTGTGTGATTTGATATTACGGAATATATATATATTTTAAAATTGACATCGTATATTCCATTTATTTAGATTGATCTTATAGAATTTTTATATTAATTAATAAGATAAATCTAAAAATATTTATAATAAATAATTCATCAATTTAATATTTTTAGATTAACTGTCTAAAAAAAATTCATTCCAAAGTCATCACACAATGTTTAAACTCACGGGGCGTAAATGGCGTTTTCAACGTCGGGCAAGGGACGGCAATTGATTGAATTCTTCGATTGCTTGATTCAACTGAAGGAAAAAAAAACCGTCAAAACTCGAATCGAAATATCTATGTCGTCTTGTCGATAAGTCAAGGACAAGAAAATCTATGGCCGACGTGTATGATCTCTCCTCCTCCACTATTTTGGTTATTGATTTTTGAAATCATCACGAGATGGATTGATAGTTAATACGTGAGTATTATTATTATGAGATCTAGAAATCAAAATCTAATAAAGTTAGTATGTCCGTCCTTCGTACGTACTAATCACAGCATCCGGGTTAGTAACTCTCGTAATTTATCGCTTCCACATTGGTCTTAGGATGAATTGACGGGGATACTGAAGACGAATGAATCGTCTTTTTGTCACCGCGATTGATTTTTGAAAATGAAAATGAAGATATATGATTTTTTTTTTCTTCTGTTTTTCACTGTCTCGATCTACGTATAAATATGTGGCATCTCAATTTGAATTGAATATCGTTAATTGGTCCGTGCCCCGCAACGTGGTCGCATGGGGATTTGCCACTCGAGCAATGCTGACGTCGACGAGGATACGATGCCGGCGCCGGAGACGGCGAAGCTGGTCCTACAGGACGGCGAGCTGCAAGAGTTTGCGCGGCCGGTGAAGGCGACCCACGTGCTGCAGACGATGCACCCGGCCAGTTGCTTCGTGTGCGACGCCGACGACATGGTGTTCGACGGCCACGCGCCCGCCGCAGTAGAGCTGCGGCCCGGGAAGATCTACTTCGTGCTCCCTGTCTCCATGCTCCGACGCCCGCTCCACGCAGAGGAGATGGCCGCGCTCGCCATTAAGGCCAGCGCCGCCCTCGTGGGGAAGGTGATGCCGGCTGCCGTGTTCGAGAACACAATTCCGGTCGGTTCGAAGGTTCCCGGCGCCGCCAAGCGGCAGAAAAGCGCCACTAATGGTAAGGGGAGAAGAGGAAAGGGCCGAGATTTTAGTTCCCATTTGGGATCGATTAAAGAATAAATTGAATTTAATCGAAAAAAATCAAATCCCTTAATCAGTCCAATTACATATATTTTATACTACAAGAACTTGTAATTTATTATATTTATTTGAAACAATACACGAAGGCAGCCTCATGCATAACAATCTTAATTGCAATTAATTATATATTAAACACACGATGATGGAGGCCAATAATGCCTTGATATTTGATACGTCTCATGGTCAACGGTCAATGTTAAGTTATCAGTCAAAATCAAAATAAGGCATGTATAACACAAAGATAATCGCATACAGTCCAGATGAGACTCAAGTCAAATCGGACAGACAGCTTGAACGCCAATATCTATCCTGGCTCATCCCAGCCAGATTTTGGCATCATCTCTCAATCTCGACTTTCGACTGTTACATTTATTCCGACTCAATTTTTGGTCCCGACACCATCTCTCAGTCTCGGGGACTGATTCCTTATCAGTCATGGCGATAGACTTCCTCCGAGTCTCCGTTGTAATTGTTGACATCATTTCTCTGTCTTGGATTTAGTTGTTGACACCTTCTTTCAATATCGGATCTTGACATCTTCTTAGTTTCAGTCTCAATCTCAAATCCTTACTATATTCTCAAGGCCGTTCTACATCGACGTTACCCTTTTTCACCTTCAAGATAGGCCTGTGCCTTACACTTACACGGACTTGTTGACAATGACTGTAAATATTCAAGAATACATGACATCCCAAGAATAGAGGAGTGGGTATGAGATTATCAGATCTGGTCTCCTAAATGCCCCATACTAATACACGGCGTTGGATGAATAGGGAGACAGCCAACAGTTGTTGGATCTCGTACCCTCATTGGCTTCTACAGTAATGATACTTCGGTCGATATGGAGATGCTTTAGAAACTCACGAAGGTAGTGACAAAGGATTCCAATTTTTCTTTAACTCAACCAGGTTTTAGTCTTCCTCTCCGTGTTCGTCCATCAGCAATACACCTAAAACAAATCCTAACTTGGGCATTAGTAGCCATGGGATCCATTCCCCAGCTAGTCTAACACTCTTCTTGAAGTGCTTTTCAGGTTCCTCATTCTCTACACTAATTATCCTTGAAGGATCACATGCATAAGTTCATTGATGGATAGCTTGACCATCCATTGTATTTGGCCGGAACAAAATTAGTGCAGTTTGTGAGAATTTTGAGCTAAGACATCGCAATGGTTAACACTAGAAGAACCACCGACAATTGCCACTCCATGGGAGAAAGAAGTTGCAATGGAGTGATGACTATCAGGCAAGAGAACATCAATGAAATGGTCTCCAAAGTGTTGCAGGGTTCCTGCAACAACACTCATTCCCCCAACCCCCACTAGCCGGAGGCCTCCTTCCATTCATTGGTGCGTAAGATGCCTTCACCCTACATAAGGTCCCACTGACTATATGGCCTCAATCAACTGAGGAGTGCTAAACTCCCAGGTGAAGATTCACATGAATCACGAGTAGGGGAAACTTTGCCTTGCAACCCCAAAGGAAAAACTCCTTCCTCCAACAAAGGAAGTGTCCAGGGAACACCCTACTTTAGAGGAATGCTTTATCAGATAAGAGAATATTTATTTTCATATTTTCTTATTTTATTTGTTTCCTAATATTTAAATATTTTAATATTTATATAACATGCATCTCATTAATAAAATTAAATATTCAACTCTCAACACCTCCTTCATGACTTTCCGTGATTTCAGCACTAGAGCTTCTTCTTCGATAAACGACGCTACGATTATGTTTGGTGAGGAATAATCAGTCTTATAATGTAATCAGGATTACATTATAAGATTGATTGTTTTGTTTGATATAGTTTTAAAATTATAATGTAATCTCCATTACAAAAGTTTAATAAAAATTTTATAATCTGGATCATTACAAGACAAACAATACGTAATTCTAAATTACATTCTAGGCCCAATTATATTAGAGGCTATATATAAGGTAGCGTTGGTGACTTTTGAGAGAGACAAAGAGGCACCGATAGATCGGCCACCGCCGGCACGGGCGCTGCTTGATAAAAGAAATTGCTCTGGGAACATCGACGATCGATGATGAGAAGATGCATACACCTTTGCTTCATGCATGATTCCTTTTTTGTCCTTGACGTGGGCTCTAATTAGCCAAGCTGAAGAAGGGCGACTGATTAATTTTGATCAGGTTAATTTGACCCGTAATGATTTGTTTAATCTTGATGATTTGGCGAACTCATGCAATGGAGAATATTGTCTTGATTTTGACCTGCCGTTTCTAACTTCCATGCCGTCTGGTTTTGTTTATTACAATTATACGTGATGGGTAGAGAACCCTGCTACGTAACGCCATCCGTACCTTGGTCAATGCATTCCTCTCCATGACTATGTCAACGTAATCCTTGGGTCAAGTTAGCCGACTCATGCCTAAACTCGGGTCAACCTAGCCACCTCCCGCACCAGTAGAGGACATGACCATTATGCGTTAGCAACCCAAGAGGGATGTGACTATCACTTGTTATTTCAACGATTTCTCTAGAATCGACCTCGTAGATACGGAGGAAGATAAATTTAAATATACAGGACAACTAGACATTTCTATTTGGATTAAGGAGGCAGTGATGCAATTCGAACAGATATATTTTTTTTATATCAAAATGTCTATTTAAATGGCATCTGGTTAAAATTGGCATGATCATAATGCTAAAATTATGATATACAGGGGATTTGATTTGTTTATTTAACTTCTGTAATTCTATGTTGGTTTTAAATATCTTCCATTGGAACAATAAAATATTATCATCATTCCTGAGGTGTGAGGAGGAGGCAGCAACAGGAAGGAAACCCGACCGAGTTCAAAGATACAAGTTGGAAAAAAAAATATATGAACTGAACAATTCACAGCTATAAAACTTTAATTGGAATGTATTTAACTTTCTTTAGGGCGATTTATGATCGTTTAATTTATACTCATAAAACATATCCAACTAAGAACCGTCAATTAATTCTTATTTACATGGAAATTAATAATATAATTACTGCACCGGCCCGTACGTACGTGTATAAATTGCACCGCGTTCCCTCGCTAATTGTAGCGCGCAGCGCCGCCGGCGACGCCACCGAGACGTCTCCGCTTCCACTGTGTGTGTTCGATTGAAATGGTGAGGCCGAAGAGGAGCATGGGGCGACAAAAGATCGAGATCAAGCGGATCCAGAACGAGGAGGCGCGGCAGGTTTGCTTCTCCAAGCGCCGGAGCGGAGTCTTCAAGAAGGCCAGCGAGCTGTCCATCCTCTGCGGCGCTGAGATTAGTGTCGTCGTCTTCTCCCCCGCCGGCAAGGTGTTCTCCTTCGGCCACCCCTCCGTCGACGCCGTCGTGGACCGCTTTCTCGTCGCGAACCCACGCCGGCCGCACCCCGCGTGCGGCAGCGGCGGCGGAGGCGGAGATTCGCACCGCGAGGCAGCCGTGCGGGAGCTCAACAGAAAATGCGCGGAGCTGCACGACATGGTGGAGGCCGAGAAGAAGAAGCGCGAGGCTCTCGAAAAAGTGATGAAGATGGAGGGGGAGGCGGGGAGGTGGTTTCGGGCCGACGATGATGACATGGAGAGACTCGGCATGGAGGAGCTGCAGGAGCTGGAGCGGAGGCTGGTGGAGTTGAGGAGAGACGTGGCCAGGAGGGCGGACCATCTGCTGCAAGAGAGCTTCGTGATCAAGCCGCAATTCCGGGCAGCGGCGCCGATCGGCAGTGGCGGCGGAGCGGCGGCGGGGGTGCATGCGGTGAAGAGTGAAGGCGCCGACGTGCATTATCCAGGTCTCGCCGCCGGCGGGTTCGGTGGCTACGGGCACGGTTTCTTTAGCTCCGTAATCTAACGATATCTATCGATTTAATTTCGAAGTTAAATGTAGTTATATCGTACGGATATGTATTTGGTACTGCATAAGTAATGAAATAAAGGTATGCTAATGTCCTTCCTTAATTAATCAATTTGCCATCAAAATAACACAAGAACACTTATAATATTAGAACTTAACAATAATGAATCCGATAATCTCGTAGATCATCGATGATCAAACGATTCACCCGACGTCGATTCTGTCAGAAACGTAGAGGATTGCCAGTCTCATCATACTTTATCGTTGAATTTGTATGCCATTACTTCGTAATAAATCGTATAAATCTTCTCAATTGGTATTAATTAAAACTTAGTGGAATGTTAACGTTGTCCAACTGTACCGGGGTGGTTAGTATATAGGGGTATTGTCAAAGGGATTTTGGGTTCGAGTCATTAAAATTTTGGGTGTTTCGTGATGGCCTTAAGACGGGTGCGACGAAGACGCTGTGGGCGAGTGATTTGGTTTTTTTTTTTTTGTCTAATGGAGCTCTTCTTCCCCATCCACCCGTTGCTCTTGCTACTCTCTCCTCCGGTGAGTGAGCGTCGCACTTCGTTTCTTTTTGATTAATTTATATATGGTCTATCATTGTTTGGATCCAGGCGCGTTATGGCTATCGCCGGCGGATGGTGCGGGAACCGCCTTCACCATCAAGAACGGTTGCCCGTATACCATTTGGCCGGGCACATTGTCCGGCAACGGCGCAGCCCAACTTGGCGGCGGCGGCTTCGAGCTTCCTCCCGGTTCCACCGCCGCCTTCTCTGCTCCGCCTGGCTGGTCCGGACGCTTCTGGGCCCGCACCCGCTGCCTCTTCGTCTCCCCCTCCTCGTGGCCTCCCAACGGTATCTGCGCCACCGGCGACTGCGGCGGCGCTTTCCGCTGCGCGGTTGGCGGCGCCACGCCGGTCAGCCTCGCCGAGTTCACGCTCGGCGGTGGCGGAAACGGGGACGGGAAGGACTTCTACGACGTGAGCCTGGTCGACGGATACAACGTCGGCATTGGGGTCCGCCCCTCCTCGGCGGCGAGCGATAACTGCCGGTACGCTGGGTGCGTGGCGGACCTGAACGCACGGTGCCCGGCGGAGCTGAGGGTGGCGGCGGAGCCCGGAGGGGAGACGGTGGCATGCCGGAGCGCGTGCGACGCGTTCGGTACGCCGGAGTACTGCTGCACCGGGGCCTACGGATCGCCGGCGACCTGCGGGCCAACGCGATACTCGCAGCTATTCAAGTCGGCGTGTCCGGCGGCGTACAGCTATGCCTACGACGACGCCACCAGCACGTTCACGTGCACTGCAGGCGCTGTTGGCTACGTCATCACCTTCTGCCCCGCAACCGGCGACGCAATCTAGCCAGCTTAATTATCTGAGAGATCTAAATTAACACGACTATATATTTCAAACCCTTATAAACATAATTATATATCGCATTAAAACTCGTTTATTGCTTAATAATTAATGTTAGTTCACAGGATTAACATATTCCATTTTTTTGTCCGATATTTAGATCTTACAGTGTTCCGATTGAAGTGGCATCTCAGTTTCATTAGTAGATCCGTATTTGAAGGGTATTATAACATGTATTGATGCATCCAGTTATTCACTTATTTATTTTTATTTTTATTTTAATTTTCATTATAAAATTTAAATATTTAAATTTAAAATAAATAATAATAATATTTTTAAATTCATTTATTAAGTAAATTATAAAATAATGTAAATATTATTTATAATTTTTTAATAAGAAAAACATAGGAGGGCCCTGCCCATGTGCTGTGAACGCCCTCCATGCGATTTATTTATTTTTATTAATGCGTTCAATTTCTTAAACACATTAAATGAGATGGTAATTTTTTTTTATATTATAAGTTATAACACCTATCATCATTTAACACTCTTAATAAAATTCAACGTGGATGCTCTTAGGTACGCCTTGCATAGGAATTGAAATTTAGGTGTACAAATTACAATCGACGTGAAAACATTATACTTAAGGTTGAAATTTATTCTATAGTAAATATTAATGGATTAATTTTGTTTATAATGAAAAAAATAAAGTCATTGAAAGTGAATGTCTTTACTTTTCTATTGTCCGCGAGCTCTTGTTTCAATTCACGTTAGGGAAAGTGAATGTCTTTACTTTTCTATTGTCCGCGAGCTCTTGTTTCAATTCACGTTAGGAAAATGATATGCTCAATAAAAAATCTTAAAAAAACGCTCAGTTAATGACATGATATTTTGTATACAGTCATCCTCAACAGGTTACTATATCCCCCAGGGTATAGTTTGATTCGGGACGACGGTCGAAAATCGTCAATAGTGTCCAAGCGATAATCGGACGTGTACATACAAAATGTCACGCCATTCACTGAGCATTTCATTGAATTTTTTCATTTAACATATCATAGCTCTTCACGTTAATCGTCTGCTCCAATTTGGGCGAACCAATCAATTAAGTGATTAAGTTATCTACGGAAGTGTGCCAATTAAGTTCTACCTCTGGGACTATGGTGTAACAGTAGGATGACTAATCGTTATTCCAAACATTCGCGGTTTGATCTCTAGCTACAGCGTATTTTTTAAAAATTTTCTTTCAAATGGGACGCGAATCTTGGGACGCTGAACTTCTAGACCGTCTATCGCGAGCGCTTTTCGATTTATCCTAATGACCGATGAAAAACTTTCATCAGGTTACATTCATCATCCCAAGTTTACTTGCTACCTAGTCCAACAATTTGTGTGGCGTGGTGGCGGCGGCTTCCGTGGGCTGACTCGCCAATTGTGATTATCCCCAATCGAATTCCTGGTCCCACGGCACAATGAACAGGCCTGAGGGCGACGCAACAGAAGAGTCGATCGAGCAAGGGTTGTCCTTGTCGTCGATCGTAGTGTGTTAGTGGGGGCAGTGCCGTGAGCTCTTACTCTTGTTTTCTCCTACCATCTCAACGTGACTCCAACATCAACCTCAACTTCCATTAGGACAGTTGCCACTTTCCATAATGGAACTAGGGAGGTCCATCAATTCAATTGGTCATTAGGTCAGCTCGGATCCGCGAAATCCAACCAAAATTCGTACGGACCAGAATCTGGCCCAGGCTCAAATCCACATCGGATTCGCAACGTCATGCCGTACTGCACGATTTATAAGAGTATCCAGCGGCCACACACGGAACAACCCGGCCCCAAACTCAGCCAAATCCATCACTGCAATGCCGTTTCCGCCGCCGCCGGGATGGTTGATCGGAATCCTCCTCCTCCTCCTCCTCCTCTCGCCGCTAGCTCTGGCCGGGGCTACTACTGATGAGGCATGTCTCTCCAGCCTCTGGCGGTCCCTGGCGGACCCCAACGGCAGCCTCCGCAACTGGACCAAGGCCAACTTCGCGGCCCCCTGCCGCGGCTTCACCTCTTACCTCACCGGCGTCACCTGCAACGGCGGGCGCGTCTACAAGCTCGCTCTCTCCGGCCTCTCACTCGGCGGCTCCATCTCTCCCTTCGTGGCCAGCTGCTCCAACCTCCAGTCCCTCGATCTCTCCTCCAACCAGATCGCCGGCGGCATCCCCCCGGAGATCTCCGCCCTACTCAACCTCGCCGTCCTCAACCTCTCCGACAACCGCCTCGCTGGGCCCATCCCCCCGCAGCTCGCCCTCTGCACCTACCTCAATGTCATCGACCTCCACGCCAACCTCCTCTCCGGGCCGATCCCCGATCAGCTCGGCTTCCTCGTCCGCCTCTCCTCCTTCGACGTCTCCTACAACCGCCTCGAAGGTCCCATCCCCGTGCTGCTCGCCAACCGCTCCGGCGTGGAAGCGGCGCTGCTACGGTTTAATGCCAGTTCCTTCGTCGGAAATCCCAACCTCTACGGGTACCCCCTGCCCCCGGCGAAGCAGAGGGGGCTTTCAGTGCTCTCTATAGTCGGCATTGGACTTGGCAGCGGCCTCCTCAGTCTCTTCCTCAGCTTCACAGCCGTTTGCATCTGGCTTCGGCTCACCGAGCGGGCCGCCATGATGGCCGCCGACGAGAGAAAGGTCTCCCATCTGATGCCGGAATATTGATTAATTCGCCTTCTCTCCCACCAAATCTGCCATGAATAGCTTCAAAATCTCATCTTGGAAACACCATACGATTCTTCCTTCCAAGAGTAAAGCATCCTATGTGACACGACACCTCTTTCGTTTTAGATCTCCTTCCATTTTTTATTTTTCTTAACACATCCTTGTACTAAAAAAAAACTTTTGAAGCCTGATAATCAAATGTATAATGAACTAATTCACTCAGTTCAGCTACTTCAAGCCTGTTTTTTTTTCCTCCTCTCTGTTCATAGGGCAAACGTTTATACAAGAAGACCATTGCTGATTTATCTAATCTGCTGTCCTGAGATCTACAAAGTTGTAGGGAACATGTATTTAGCAGTCTGATCTAGGAGAAATTTGATTGTCTAAACAAGGTAAATGTTGCATTCTGACGTTGCCGTGGATCTAAGGTACAAACTGAGCAAGCGCCGTTGCTAAATTTCTAATTAAATACTTTTTTATCCTTCATTCAATCTGTTGTTTGTTGAAGGATTTTATTAGACGACGTTAAGAATATTGAAATGGAAACATGAGGGGAGTAACGGGACTCTGAATGAGTGTTTTGGGTCTTTTTGGGGTTTTGTGTTATGTTCCGGAAGGAATCAACATGGATAACGAGTCATCAGAGTCAAACTCACGACGACGACAACGAAAGGAAGTGGATCGCGTCCTGCGAGATCAACACGAGCGTTAATAGGAATACACCGGAGGTTTTCCGGCGGAACCCATTCCGATGCTCAAGTCAGAATCTAGGTCACCTGTAGAAGAACAATGAATAAGTAAAATGTTTGTGAGTTCAAAGAGCGTACCCCCTTTATCTGCATATAGAAGCACTTTTAGATAACGACCGTAGCGATTATTAGGGCTTTAATTATCGCGTGTAGCGGATGATAATTATCTGACGACTTTCCTGATCTGCAAAGAGAAACGGTTGCTTGAAGTCGGGCTATTTGGTGTATTGATCTTTGGACTCCGCTCTCTCGAGGTGGTCTTGAGGGTTTGTTCTCCCGAGGTGGACTCGGTTGCTTACGACCCAGTTTGACCTCGGACGCATGTCATCCCGAGGTGGTCTCAGGAACTTATAACTCGACCTGACCTCGGACGTATATCATCTCAAGATGGTCTTCAAGTTTAGTGAGCCAACCTTACTATACCACATGTCAACCAGGGCTTGCTCGACCCATCATGTTCCTTTTGTCCGAAGGATTTAGTAAAACCATCTACAATTAGGCTTTTCTAATATGATGCGGTAGGTACTATGTAGTCAGCTCGACGGTCTAAGTCAAAAATTAAACTGAGCTACAAGTCAAAGATTAGACCACACTCAGTAAAGATGAGGGCCCAAGTCAGGTCAAGTTAAGATTGAGTGCAGACCTTATCTCAAATTTAACGTAATTTTTTCAACCTCGAACGATCGATCCGACTTTACGAAAATTTTTCATCGGCCACCAAGATAAATCGAAAAGCGCTCATAGTGGGCAGTCTAGAAACCCGACGTCTCAGGATTCGCGACCCAATTTCTACAAATACACTGTAACTGGGGATCAAATCGTGAATGTCTACGATAGTGATTAATCGTTTTATTATTGTACCATAACCCCGGAGGCACAGGAAAAACAAAGTTAAATCTTTGAAAATAATGGGGACCTTATCTCCAGACCGGATCCTCTGTACCGGTCATGCTCCTGTACCCGTGTACCAATTCGTCGGCGATCGCCGACGAGTCGTCCGATCGACGATCGGACACCACCAATAATTTTTGAACGTCGTTCCGAATAAGATGATATCCTCGGAGAACGGTGTATCCGTCGAAATCGTCGCATCAGACGTCTCGTCGGATTCGACGGTGAATACGGTAACATCACAATTGCGACGATTTCGACGAGTACACCATTCTCCGAGGATATCATCTTATTCGTAACGACGATCAAAAATTATTGGTGGTGTCCGATCGTCGATCGGGACGACTCGCCGACGATCGCCGATGAGTTGATACATGAGTAAGAGGCATGGCCGGTACAGAGGATCCGGATCCGGTCTGCCTTATCTCGGTCTGCCTTATCTCAGTCAGGCCCAAGCACTCTGCCGATGACTCAGCATCAGTCTGTCCCCAAAAGGAGCAGGAGCCCGACTCTTCGACGCCCGACACGGTAGAAGTCCGTCCTCTTAACACTCGATCGCTTCTGACTTCTTGATGCCCAGCTCAGCAGAAATCCGACCTCTTGGCACTCGATCGCTTTCGACTCTTCAATGCCCAACTCAGCAGAAGTTTGACATCTTGATTAGCACTCATCACTTAATTCTCACTCCTCGACGCCTAGCTCAGAAGTATGATCTCTTAGTGCTCGATCGCTTCTGACTCTTTGATGCCCACATCAGGAGAAGTCCATCACCTTGGCACTCGATCACTTTAGAATCGTTAACACCCAGCTACAAATGTCTAACCTCTCGGCACTCAATTATTTTCGACTCCTTAATGCCCAACTCCTGAACACCTGACTAAACAGGACTCCGGTACTTAGTCAAGATGGTCACTTGTACTCACGCAAGTGCTAAGTATCCCCAGATTAATTTTAATATTGATCAACCAAATTAAATTAACTTTTATGTGTGTTTTATACCTTGTATCTAAGAGTGCATGGACTCTATAAATAGTGTCATAGTGTTAGGAGTTCAATAACACACTCTCATATTCAATTTTATATTTCATTTTGAGCTTTTAACTTTTGTAAGGGAATTCTCCGCCTCCGACCTCTGTTAAACAAGGAATTTTCTTAATGTGTGATCCGGGCGAGCGGTTTTTTATCGGGACGAGCGCCCGGTCGGAGAAAGCCCGGTTCAACCCGGCTCAAGGATAACCAAGGCCGGGGCTGGCAGAAGCTCAAGTCAGAACCAGGTTCACCCCGGGCCATGCCCTCGAGGCCGACCTCTCGGGGTCGGGCGATCGAGGCCGACCTCTCGAGGTCGAGCAATCGAGGCCGAGCTCCCGAGACCGACCTCTCGGGGTCGGGCGATCGAGGCCGACCTCTCGAGGTAGAGCAATCGAGGCCGAGCTCCCTAGACCGACCTCTCGAGGTCGGGTGATCGAGGCCGACCTCCCAAGGTCGAGCGATCGAGGCCGACCTCCCGAGACTGACCTCTCGAGGTCGAGCGATCGAGGCCGACCTCCCAAGGTCGAGCGATAGAAGTCGAGCTCTCGAGGCCGACCTCCCGAGGTCGGGCGATCGAGGCTAAGCTCTCGGGACCGACCTCTAAAGGTCAAGTGATCGAGGCCGAGTTCTCGAGTCTCATCCCTCGAAGGGCTCCGTCAAAACTCTCCGTTAAGAGACGTCGTCGTAATCTGACGTGGCCGCCCAGCAATTAATTAGGAGTAGGATCACAGGGTGGCAGACTGCTGTGTCAGTCTCACATCGCCACCTACTTAGCTTAATCCCTAACTAATCCTTAGTGAGATGTGACATCCCGCACGAGCGAGGCCTTTCTCCTTCCCCTATATAAACCCCCCCTCTGGCTCCAAAGGAAGGGGGGCTATTCATTCACAACCACACCATTACATTGAGAGCTCTGTTTCGATCCGACCTCCCAAGTTACAGCAGACCGGGTCGGCTTGGTTAGACCGAGTCACACGAAGGAGAACCGATCTTCGCTTGTCGACAGGATCAAATTTGGCGCCGTCTGTGGGAATCTTCCGCCTGATCGAAAGTCGAAGATGAGCGATTCCAATCGGGTGACCGTCACTCTTTCACAAGAGGACTTGGATCTGCTGATCGAAGCCAGGGCCCGGAAACTAGCGGAGGCTCAGTTAGCAGCCGCCCGACCTATCCCACCGGGCCCGGCCGAGCACACCGCGCATGTGGGCACTGAGGGAGGAGTTCAACAGGAAGGCAGCCCTCACTTTCACCGGGCGCTGTTTGGCCCGGCCGAGGGAGCAGGACAATCAGATCCGCATGAAGTTACATCTAGCCATATCCGGGCTAGCAAAGGGAAGGCCCCCCTTGTGCCGTTCCCGACTGAACACACGGGGTGCCCTTTCTCCAGCCAAGTCCTGAATGAGCCACTGCCCAAGCACTTCAGACCTCCGTCCGTCGCTGAGTATGGAGGAGCAACTGATCCAGAAGAACACCTGAAGAAGTTTGAAAATGCCTCGATACTACATCAATACCCAGATGGCATTAGGTGCCGAGCCTTCCTGACCACTCTCGCTGGGCCGGCTCAACGATGGTTCGACAGGCTCCCAGAGGGATCGATCAGGGATTTCTCTGACTTCAAGAGATTGTTTCTGCAATATTTTGCTAGCAGTAAAAGACATCACAAGACAAGCTTGAACCTATTTACCATGAAGCAGGGCCCCAAGGAGTCCTTAAAAGCCTATATCAGGAGGTTTAATCAGGTCGCGCTGGACGTCCCCACTGCCACATCCGAGGTATTAGTCAGTGCCTTCGCGCAAGGCCTGCAAGAGGGAGAGTTCTTCAGATCTTTGATCCGCAAACCCCCGAAGGACTTTGAAAGCCTTCTAGGGAAAGCTAGCAAATATGTGGACGTCGAAGAAGCGCAGGCCGCCAGGAGGCCAGAGGTCAGGCCTACACCCGACAACCCTCAGCAGCATCAGAGGGGCGTGCCTCCGGGAGGACCCCTGAGGAGCCCCCGAGCTATAGGACATCGACTGGGAGCCGAGAGGGGGACAGTTCAGCAAATAGCTCAGGGCTGCATCCCGACTAGGTGGCAACCCTATTGTTCCTTCCACAATAGCCATACACACGATCTTCAAGACTGCTGGCAAGCTGGCAGAGGTCGGGGCCGTGCCGGTCGAGGTAGTCCGAGAGGAGCTCATCAAGGAGGTGGCCGAGGCCGAGGAAGAGCACCACCTAATCAGCCCGAGCTTCGAGATCGACCAGCCGCCCCTATAGCCAGACAGCTGTTCCCGACTCCGGGTTCGCCCGAGCCGGGAAACGCCAGCGAGGAGCAAGCCAATCAGCAAAACTCCGTGCACGGGTCCATCAACGTCATATCGGGCGGGCCTACCTACGGAGATTCTAATAGAGCTCGGAAGTCGCAGGCCCGACGCCTGGACATTTATCAAGTGGGCTGCAGCTCCGCCCAAGCTCAGGGACCACAGATTAGCTTCGGTCCCGCCGACCTACAGGGAATAGAAGTACCGCATGATGATGCCCTGGTCATCACGGCGGTCATAGCGAACTACCAGATCCACCGTACCATAGTGGATTCAGGTAGCTCTGTGAATATTTTATACTTGAAGGCATTCGAGCAACTACAAATTGAGATGTCCGAGCTACAGCCCGTGGCCACACCCTTATTTGGGTTCACGGGGAATGAAGTTCATCCGTTGGGGCAGATCAAGCTAGCCATATCTCTCGGCGAAGAACCTTTAAGAAGGACCAGGTGGTCTACCTTCTTGATAGTGGACGCCCCTTCAGCCTACAATGCTATCTTAGGCCGACCAGCCCTGAATGAATTCCGGGCAGTGATGTCCACATTTTATTTGAAGGTCAAGTTTCCTGTAGGAGATCAGGTCGGTGAGGCCAAAGGAGATCAAAAGGTTGCTCGCCGATGCTATGTGAATGATGTCCGAGTGGAAGTCAGCAAGACTTTCCGACCTGCACCGGCCGGCTGTAACATGATACAGACCTCTCAGCCTTCTCCCTGGGCCGACATGACGGAAGAAAAGGAAGAGGTCCAACTCTTGGTGGACCGAGAGGAAACCAAGGTGAGGATAGCTCCAGGGCTATCGCCCGACCTCCGGCAGCAACTGATAGAGTGTTTGACACGGAATCGAGATGTGTTTGGCTGGTCTCAACAAGATCTGAAGGGGGTCAGGCCCGAGGTTATGGAACATGAGCTACACGTGTACCCAGATGCCCGGCCCGTGAAGCAGAGAAAAAGAGATTTCAGCCCTGAGCAGAATAAGATAATCCAAGCCGAGGTGGAGAGGTTGCTGAAAGCAGGACACATTCGAGAAGTGCAGTTCCCGGCCTGGTTGGCCAATGTGGTGCTGGTCTCCAAGCCGGGAGACAAGTGGAGGATCTGCATTGACTTCAGAGATCTGAACAAAGCTTGCCCAAAAGACTGTTACCCGCTGCCCCGAATAGATCAGATGGTGGACTCCACTGCGGGAAGCGAATTTATTTGCATGCTTGATGCCTATCAGGGATATCACCAAGTCCCACTGCACCCGGGTGATCAGGAAAAGGTCAGCTTTGTAACTGCCGAAGGTACCTATTGCTACACAGTTATGCCCTTCGGACTCAAGAACGCCGGGGCAACTTATCAGAGGCTGATGAACAAAGTCTTTAAAGAGCAGCTCGGCAGAAATGTGGAAGTGTACGTGGATGACATCCTCATCAAGTCTGCCCGGGCTGCCGACCTCATTGCAGATGTACAAGAAACTTGTTGCACCCTGCGAAGGTATGGCCTCAAACTCAATCCTACCAAATGTCTGTTCGGAGCCAAGAGCGGGAAATTCCTGGGCTACATCCTGACCGAGCGAGGGATAGAGGCCAATCCATGCAAGGTGAAAGCGCTGCTGGACATGCCACCACCTAAAAACTAAAGGAAGTTCAGCGCCTGACTGGGAGGATAACGGCCTTGTCCAGATTCATATCCAGGTCTGCCGACCGAAGCTGCCATTTTTCAAGATCCTACGTAAGGCCTCCAAGTTCCAGTGGGATGCCGAGTGTGACCGAGCTTTCGAAGAGTTGAAGGCATACTTAGTCAGTCT
>JAGFNQ010001328.1:0-51592 GCA_024364735.1 Boesenbergia rotunda | reverse complement strand
CAGACGTGGCGTTCCACGTTTGGTCGGGCCCGGTCGGGCGTGGCGGCCCACGTTCGACCTGAGGTAAGTCGGACGGTGTCCAGACTCTTGCTAAGGCAAGTTATAAGTGAGCTTGCTCTCACGCACCACACCGGACTCGGCGCCGATCGGACGTGGCGTTCCACGTTCGGTCGGGCCCGGTCGGGCGTGGCGGTCCACGTTCGACCTGAGGTAAGTCGGACGGTCCAGACTCTTGCTAAGGCAAGTTATAAGTGAGTTTCCATTCACGCACCCACCGAACCCGGCGCCGATCGGGCGTGGCGGTCCACGTTCGACCTGAGGTAAGTCGGACGGTGTCCAGACTCTTGCTCAGGCAAGTTATAAGTGAGCTTGCTCTCACGCACCCACCGGACCCGGCGCTGATCAGGCGTGGCATCCCACGTTTGGTCGGGCCCGGTCGGGCGTGGCGGTCCACGCTCGACTCGAGGTAAGTCGGACGGTGTCCAGACTCTTGCTCAGGGGAAGTATAAAATGACATCTCGCCACAATATCCGCTGTAGAAGCGTGGCTCCCCACGTTCGAAGAAACAGCAGATCTGCTCAAGTAAAGTGAATCGGGACGAACCGAAACTAGTGATATGGTTAACTCGAAGGAAACTAAATTCATCACCGAGTCAGGGCGCCAACCCGACCGAGCCAAATCGCCGAGTCAGGGTGCCGACTCGACCGAGCCAAGACACCGAGTCAAGGCGCCGACCCGACCGAGACAAATCGCCGAGTCAGGGTGCCGACTCGACCGAGCCAAATCGCCGAGTCAGGGTGCCGACCCGACCGAGCCAAATCGCCGAGTCAGGGTGCCGACCCGACCGAGCCAAGTCGCCGAGTCAGGGCGCCGACCCGACCGAGCCAAGTCGCCGAGTCAGGGCGCCGACCCGACCGAGCCAAATCGCCGAGTCAGGGTGCCAACCCGACCGAGCCAAATCGCCGAGTCAGGGTGCCGACCCGACCGAGCAAAATTGCCGGAGCCAAGATATTGGCCCGATCAAGCCATAGTATCAAGTTTTGAAAAAGGTCCGGTTGGAAGACTAATAACACGAGTCACCCGAGCGCCTGACACTTAGCCAAATTTTCGAATTGGCCAAAAAGGCCGAACTAAGGGAGTCAAGACGAACACCTCTAGCAATCGACAATAATCGAGACTTTGTCACTAGGCATAAACGCCGGCCTTCGGGGAATGAGCCGAATGATTTGCATAAACAACACTTAGCGAGGGTCTCACGCATCATAAACGAAAAGCCGACCTAATGAAACGACACGGCCGGGCCCAGACGTCGAACCGACTTAATAACACCCCCGGGTCCGGGCTACGACCTGACCCCATGATACCTCTAAGCTCGTGCATGGATCTAGTCAAACGCTTGACGACACAGAGGTCCTCCACGGCCGACCCCTAGGGAAAAATCATCGCCCGACCTAATGGGGTCTACTTCAAGGAACAAAGCGAATACGCCGAGTGGACGACCCTTAGAGAAAACCGAACGAATCACAAACAATCAAGTAAAGTAAAGAAAAGGATACATTGTTCGAAATAAGGAGCCCGGGCGTAACGCAAACCGAGCTGAGGAGAAGTCGAATACCATTACAAAATTGCAAAGGCCGAGAGGCCGAGCAGGAGCAGGTCGATAGTCAGTTTGAGTAAAGAGAGCGGCAGGATAAGTTAAGTAAATTTTGGGAATGCATCGGGAGGAAGCGAGGCCTTGATTATGGATAGCTTCACCGCGTCGGGAGGCAAGTCAGTCGGAAGGTGGCCGGCCTCCAGGAGTTGTTGAATTGTGCCCTCTGCCCCGTGTCTCATCATGGCCACGACCTTCTGGGTCACCTCCTTCCGGAAGGGCTGAGATTGAACGTAAGCCAATCTAGCCTGCTCGATCTGGGCCGGTTCCCCGGCCTTGAAGTCGGCTAACTCTTTTTGCAAGCGGGCCACCTCAGCGTCTCGCTCCTTGAGTTGGGCATCCTTGGCCGACAGACCTGCCTCTTTGCTTACCAGCTGTGCTTCTAAGGCCTGAAAGGCTTCCTGCTGAGCTTGGAGCTCGGTCGCCTTACCCTTCAAGGTTGCAAGTTCGGCATCTTTGTCCCGAAGGGCCCGCTGGTGAGTGGCAAGTACATCCCGCAGCTTTTGCTGTAAGTCACGGACCTCGAGGATTCTTCGATCCAGGTCAGAATGAGTACGGGCTTCGCTAGCGAGGGCGGTCTTCTTTGCGGCCTCGGCGGCCTCCAGCCGAGTGCCGAGCTCATCGAGTTGGCGGCCTGAGGCGGCCAACACCTCATGCGTCCGTTCCAGATTGGCGTTGTTTTCCGATAATTGCGTTCGCAGGGAAACCACCTCATTTAGGAGTCTGGTTCGACCCTCGTCGTCGGCCGGGAGAGCATATTGAGTCAGTTGATGCTCTAAGTTCTCTACTTTGTACTCAGCAGCCCGGCGTTCCCTAACGTTCGTGACCAGGGCCTTGGTCACCGCCTGGCCCCCGACCCACAGCTATACAGAAACGAGCAACATGAGAAAGGAACGAAAGGGACGAAGGTTAGGAAAAGGAATACCTTGATTAGGTCCATGGCAAAGTTATCGGCCAGGCTAAAAGGGCTTCGCCCTTCAGTTAAGGACAGATCGTGGTCCCAAGCAGCAACCAGGTGACCGTGAAGATTAAGGGGCTGGGGTTCGACCAGCCGAAGTAGGGAGGTCTCAGATGGAAGTTGCAACTCCACTAGAGCTCGGGGAATGTCGTGCATGGCCAAAAGAGAGGCAGCCGCCTCTTCACTATCTGTATCATCGGCGCCCTCAGGAGGGGGAGGGACAGAGCTGGTAGCTAAACCCACCGGTCGGGGCGTACTCAACCCGGGCAAGGAGGGCTCGGGCAAAGTAGCGCTGGTGGATGGGGCCGAGATCGCCGGGCGGGGTGAACCTGAGCGAGAGTTTGACAGCCGAATTCTGACTCGGCTAGGCAAGGGAGCAGTTGATCCTGGCGCCCTTCCAGGTTGAACCTGAATTGTGGGAGTGCTCGAGGAAACAGGCTCGGGCGCCCGCTCAGGTTGAACCTGAATAGTGGGAGTGCTAGAGGAAGCAGCTTCTCGGGGCCGTTTCTTCTTCTTATGCGCACGAGATGAAGACGGGCCCGTAGTAGCGGGCTGCCTTCTGGCCTCCGCGCAGACCTCGGGAGGGTTGGCCGCAACGCTTTGGCCTAGCACTTCCAGGTCTGGATCGCCCTCCGCTCGACTTGGTTGCTCGGAAACTGGCGTTGCCCTCACCGGGATTGCATTTCGGCGGGCCATTAGTTCAGCCGCCCGAGTGTTCAAGGCCTCTTCCGCCAGGGCTATCTCTTCATCCATGAGAGCGTCCATCAGGGCCTGAGCTGCAAGTCAGAAAAAGTTTTAGTTAGCATTAAAAGAGTCGTAAATAAAAAGAGGAATTTACCATAAGTTCCAGGCAGTCTGGATGGGATTTGACTCAGCCGGCAGATGTATAGCACGGCCTCGCTCAACAATTTGCCGACGTGGAAACGGCGTCCTCCGATTTTGGAGAAGGCTGACCGAAAGCCGGGGTCAGCACGATACCTTCGAGGAGCAGGGGGGTGGTCGGGCAATGCCTCTAGCCAATCAAGAGGCCAGGATGCAGGCGGGAAGGTGCTTATGTAAAAGAAATGGGATTTCCACCCCTTGTTGGAAGATGGAACCTTGTCTAGAAAGGCGGTGTTGATCCTGGCCTGGAAAAAGAAACACCCGGGCTCTTGCATCTTAAGGGAATAGAAGAGATGGAAAATCCTAGGAGACAGGGGAACTCGGAAGGACTCAAAGATGACTACCGTGCCACATAGAATCCGAATCGAGTTCGGGGCTAGTTGGGAGAGGGACACCTGAAAATACTGACAGATCTCTATAATAAAGGAATGCAAAGGGAACCGCAGGCCGGCGAGAAGATGATCCTTGAAAATAGTAAAGTAGTTCACCGGGGCTCGGTTAGGGCGGTCATCCGGAGAGGGGAGAGCGAAAACGTGATCTTCTGGGATGCGATAATCATGGCGGAGGGTTTCCAAAGACCCTAGACTCAGGGTCGATCGGGTAGTAGTATACCACGGCTCGGGCGCAGAGGATGAACCGGGCGTAGAAGATGAGCCGGCCATGAGGTCGGACTCGGGAATTAACAGAAAAAGGTTTAGGCGGGTAAAAGAATACCTAGTGTGCGGGCTCGGGGTGAGATGCTGATCGCCGGAAACACTGTTCGTCGGAACTCAAGGAGGTCGGGCGGAGGAGGTCGGACAAAACGAAGAAAGAAGCGAGAGGGAAAGCGAGGAAGAATGAAATGAAGGGGGCCGCCTATTTATACTACCGGCTAGGCAACCAGGACCGTCGGATGGAGAGGAAAGAAATGGCGGGCTACGGTCTCCACCGTCCGATCAGTACGATTCCCCATATCCCGAAGCTTCTCGCGAACGCCAAACGAATCCGCGCCCACGACGCCTCGATATCAGAGGCATCCACTCAATAGCTGACGCGTGGTCAGTCATTAATGAATAACTGATTGGGAGGTCGGACACGTGGGAGGCTAACTCGGAATACAAGGAGCGCGCGGGAGAGCGGAAAAAGGGTCAGGCCGACCGGGCCAGGAGCCTAGTCAGTCGGACTGGACGCCTCCTTCGACTAGACTTGAAGGGGAGGCTTGTGATCCGGGCGAGCGATTTTTCATCAAGGATGAGAGCCCGGTCGGAGAAAACCCGGTTCAACCCAGAAAACCCGGTTCAACCCAGTTCAAGATTAACAGAGGTCGGGACGGGCCGAAGCTCGAGTTGGAATCAAGACCTCTCGAGGCCGACCTCTCAAGGCCGAGCTTTCAAGGCCGACCTCCCGGGGCCGATCTCTCAAGACCAACCTCCCGAGGCCGACCTCCCGGGGCCGATCTCCCGAGGCCAACCTCCCGAGGCCGAGCTCTCAAGGTCGAACTCCCGAGGTCAACCTCCCCGAGGCCGACCTCTCGAGGCAAATCTCCCGAGGCCGACCTCCCGAGGCCGAGCTCTCAAGGTCAAACTCCCGAGGTCGACCTCCCCGAGGCCGACCTCTCGAGGCAGACCTCCCGAGGCCGACCTCTCAAGGTCGAGCTCTCGAGGTCGACCCCCTCGAGGCCGACCTCCCCGAGGCCGACCTCCCGAGGCCGAGCTCTCGAGGCCGACCCCCCCCCGAGGCCGACCTCCCCGAGGCCGACCTCTCAAGGCCGAGCTCTCAAGGCCGACCTCCCGAGGACCAGCGATAGAAGCCGAGCTCCGGAAGATTGAGCGCTCAAGGCCGAGTGCCTGAGGTCGCGCTCTCGAGGCTGAACGATTGAGAGGTTCTTGAGTTTCATCCCTCGAAGGGCTCCGGCAAAACTCTCCGTTAAGAGACGTCGTCGTCATCTGACGTGGCCTCCCAGCAATTAATTAGGAGTAGGATCACAGGGTGGCAGACTGCTATGTCAGTCTCACATCACTGCTTACTTAGCTTAATCCCTAACTAATCTTTAGTGAGATGTGACATCCCGCACGAGTGAGACCTTTCTCCTCCCCCTATATAAACCCACCCTTGGACTCCAAAAAAGGGGATCACTATTCATTCACAACCACACCATTACATTGAGAGCTCTATTTCGGTCCGACCTTCCAAGACCACAGCAGACCGGGTCGGCTTGGTTAGACCGAGTCACACGAAGGAGAACCGATCTTCGCTTGTCGACAGGATCAGTAGTAGAAGATAATTATGTTTATTTTAAGCGTCTTTTGTAGTTCATTTTTAGATTATGTAAAGGGAGATAAATTAGATGTCAACTTATAATGGTTTTTTTATCAAAAGGCATATTCAAGAATTGATATTTACCAAAAGATATATCATGATTTCATTTCTACCAAAGGGCACAACTATTTTAGTGAATTTTCTCTTATACTCCTCCTGTCAAGTAGTGTCTTTCTCTTTCTCTTTCTCAGTAATAAATTCCGAAACAACTGAACATGTTTTTTCAAACTTTTCATTTTAAAATAATATATTATGTAATCAGCTAAAAAAGATAAAGAAAGAAAAAATATTTCAGTTAAAAAAATATCTCTTCCAACGTGATTTCAAAATATAAAGAGATAATTTTTTATATTTGATTAATATAAATTAATATATTAAATAATATTTAATAAATATATTAATATATAAAAAAACTATCAAAATACGTAATTTCATATTCAAACGCAGGGCCTGAAGTCACGCTAGGAGTACCTGAAATCATCCGACTTCAGGCCCAAGAAGAACATGAACACAGATATCTACATGAAGTCATGCTAGCTATCCTCACGTCCAAAGGTCTACCTGAATCAATAGCCTGCATCATAACATATATATTATATCTAATTTCTAGCATACATCGAATAACCAAACATCAATTCCTATATCGGTTGGAAAACCCTAAGTGGGTTAATCCAACTGAATTAACTCCCAACAAAACCTAAATTCACATAGTGAGGATAACTTCATTAGGGATAATCCCTACCCTAAAACGATCCGACCTTAGTAACCTAACAACACAGTTACAAGCTCGACATAAACAATAATCAAAATTTGGATCACATATGATCCTATCGACAAGCGAAGAAGGCTCTCACTCAGGTGACACAGGAAAACAGACGAGTCGCAAGGGCGATTAGGGTTGGACCCAAGGCTGCCAAGAAGAATCAACAGCTTGGAGGAGGAACGGGGTTTAGAGTGGACTCCCAAAGGAGTTTCAGATAATGAGAAGCCCAATCCCTCCTTTGAAGCACTGGGTGAGCCTTATATAGGGGAGGGGGATGACTCCTGTCTTGTCTTGCTGTCTTGTCTCATAAAAATCAATCTTTTAATAGAATCTTGTGAAAGCTTTATCTTGCCCGAAGGTCTGGCGTGGCTGCCAAAAGGTCATTCGTTTATCCCTAATATCATTTTATCATCAAGCATTAATGCTTGATGTATAGGGCAGACATGAATATGATATCTATCTCTTCTTCATAATGAGAGGATCTGGGATATCTTTTTTATCTGATAGAATCCAATCGTAATTAAACGACTATGATCGTGCGATCACCCTGACTTGTCTTATTATGCAACTCTGCAAATCTATCCGACCTAGCTGATCGGTCGCAAGGAGCCATCCGGAGGGGCTCGATCGCCCGACCACCAATTGCTTGTGAATGAGCAAGTCGCTTGTGAGCGGGTCCAGCCACTTTTGGCGCTCGACAGTCCGACCGACCGACTGGGTGCGCCCAACCGGACACCCAATCAGTAGGCCGTGAGTCACTTCTTACAACGGGGCGGGCAATTTTAAATTTGGGCCTGCCCAGTCGTCCGGCCGGGCATAGCCGACCGGGAACGCTCGCTCGGAGTCCGAATACATGACTGATGGCCGGTTCCTCGAGTTAAAGGGAGCTCCAGGTGCGTGACTTTTCGATCGTCCGACTGAGTACTCCCGCTCGAATATTACCGACTGGGCTCATCCGACCGAGTGCATCCGGCCGGTTGCCCCCGACCAGCTCACAACATTGTAGGCCTCGAGCGCAGTTATCTCGTTGGACCAACATCATGTGCGCTTGATTGTACCTACCCGACCGGATTACTTGTCAGACCGGATTACCTACGCGACCGGATCAACCTACTATAGGGAATCACAAAGAAGTGGAAATAGAACTATTACGAAGATGAGGTAACGGATCATCCATTCATGTTTGATTCAATCAGAAAAGATCCGTGCAAATACAGGGACAATTCGAAATCAGATACAACAGTGTATCATCAAGACAATGGAAACAGCAAAAATCCAGTAGATGAGGTAATAATCAGCCCAGATCATGAATCGATTCAGCAACAGTGATCCAACAAGATACTAGAACTTTACCCAAATTGAAAACCTAATGCATTGATCTGGCCTGAAGAAATGATCGCACAATGACCCCCCTATTCAGATCCGGCGAGATCAGACATGGAGGAGGGAGTTTCAGAAGGAGGAGGGGTGGGGTGGGGGTCTTCTTCCTTGGTAAGCCCACCTCAATCCCTATATCCGCCTTCGACGAGCTAGGCAGATCGTCGCGTGGAGGGCGCTGAATAAGATAATGGCGGCGAGGTTACAAGGGGAAATAGAGAGGAACCAAAGAGATCGGGGGAAGAAGAAAAGATGTACCCAATGGTGACCGGCCGGCGAGGAAACCACAGCCGTGTGCGGTGTCGTTGCGAGGATCGCTGCGGGCGCAAGAACAGTCGGTGCCGGCCACCGCGATGATCGGAAGGTAGAGGAAAAGGGGTCCTAGCGGCTGGCACGGGCGATGACGATGAAGTGGCTTCGATCGGTGGAAATCGGGTGGAGAAGAGAAGGGAAGTGGAGCTCGAGCGAAGAGGAAGAAGGTCGGGTATTCAAGGGAAAAATAAAAAGATTTATAAACATTTCCTCAAGTAAAGCCGGTTAGCTAAACGAGTTTCCCTCTTGTCGGTTTATTCCCGTAAATTCAAAAAGGGTTTTGTTAAAATCTGAAAAAAAATTCTAGAATTTCCATATATTTCACCGGATCATTTCCTAACCCTATAATTTATTTGTCATATCTTATAGCTGCTCTCGCAATGAGTGGAGATGGCATCCCAGATTCAGATGACTCGCGTCTGCACCCTGTTGTGTACTGATGAGGGGGAAAAAAGAGGATACTGGGAGAGGAATCGAGGATGGTGGAGATTGCCTCCAATGGGCGGCTGCGGTGAGGATGAGGAGGCCGTCGACTGTATGTAGTGAAGTGAGAGGAAGAAGGGGGCACACCCATGAGATTGAGTCGTCATGCGTGAGTATTTTGTTCCATGTCTTCAGTTGAGAGGAGAGAGAAATAAGGATTTGATTTTAGAGTAATGATTGGTAGAGTGAATTTGGGAGAGTGAATGGGAGAGTGAATGACGTCCAGTTATTGTATACACGTCCGATCGACGATCGGACACCATCGGCGGCCTCTGATTATCGTCCCGAATCAAACTATACTTTGAGAGGACGGTAAACTCGTCAGGATGGCCGGCAACGGTGAACCCATCGAAATCGACGGTCAATGATGCGAGATCGTAATTGTGGCGATCCCCGACGGGTTCACTGTGCCCCCCAGGGTATAGTTTGGTTCGGGGCGGCGGCCGAAGGCCGCCGGTGGTGTCCGATCGTCGATCGGACGTGTATACAATAACTACCACGTCATTCACTCTCCCATTCACTCTCTCAAATTCACTCTCTCTATCATCACTCTTGATTTTAACCATACCTTATTTTTTTTTAAAAAAAAATCTCGTAGAAGCGGTGCTCCCAAAGGCATCTTGTAGAAATAATACGTAGCTAGGATTTAAAATTATATAGTACTATCGACTATAATTAATATAATAAAATAATTAATTTAAAAATATTAATAAAATAAAAAATATAAATGAATACTATATTTTAAAAATATTGAACAAAAATATTTAATATTTGATATATTTAATTCAAAAATATAGAGTAAAAATATTATTAAAATTATGTTTTCCGATTCAATCAAACATATTAATTATTACATTGGTAATAATTTTTTTAAGTAACTTTCTTTCAGTATAAATGACTATATAATATACTAAAAGTTTATGCTCCATCTTGTTACGATGAATTATTATAATAAATTTTATAGTTGAAAAAATTTATTGAATTGTTATTGCAAAAATGAAAATGATTATAATAATCAAGGGCATTGGATATTTTGTTTTTTAAAATGTTGAAAGAGTTATTAAGTACTTGTTAAAAAAATAAAAAAACAAACTCATTGAATATAAAATTAGGATGTTGAATTAAAATGGAATTGGATTTAAGTAGATGTGAAAATAAAAATTATGTTGATTTAAATTAAAATTAATTTATATTTAATTTAGTTAAATTATAATAGAATGATAAACTAAATCTTCTCTTTAAAATTAATTAGAATATCTTTTTAAAAAGTCTTCTCTTTTGCTATTTCACTCCCTCTCTTTCATGCGCGTGCACCTTATGCCAACTGTCTTTCATACGGCAGCAACTCCACGACTCTCTCTTTTGATTCGTTTTTATCTTTTCTACTTCTCTAATTTTTTTTTTGCGATCCTTTCTTCTAAGTCTCCCCTCTCTTTCTTAATTTTTAATAAACTCAACATGTAGGTCACAAGGTAGGTGGGACTGGAGCCCACCCTTGCCCAAGGGTGGCTCCGCCCCTAGAAGCAGTCAAATTGACTGCTTCTAACGATGTCTAATAAAAACATTTTTGTAATCTCTTCAAAAATATATCAATTAAAGCAATTTCAGGAGTGATTACCTATGATCAATTCTATTGGTTCTATTTTTACAACTGCTTTATCGGCTGCTACTAATTTTTCGGTCTTATTGTCCTTTTTTTTAGTGTCACCCTTGTAAAATTACATAGCTATTCTCATGTCTATTATTTGGTTGGTTTTTATTTTTTTAACCGGCTGATTTCAAGTTTAAACCCCGAATCAATTTGCCAATTGTGTGAATATTGACAAGTTAGCTTTTACCAGCTATAAAACTATAGATGTTATAATGTTGTAGTAACTATGATGTGTAATTGCTACAATATGAATGTTGTTAAACATGACAAGTCTGAATTGTAGCAATTACGATTGATAACTGTTATAACATGAATGTTGTTGAATAGTATAAGTTTGAGTTGTAACAGCTACGAAATCGTAACTATTACAACGTGAATATTGTTAAATAGTATAAGTTTGAGTAGTAACAGCTACGAAACTGTAGCTGTTACAACGTGAATATTTTGAACATGTTAAGTATGCATTATAGTAATTATGAAATTATAACTGTTATAATATGAATATTGTTGAATATGTCAAGTTTCAGGTTTAAATTTGAAATTGGCTTGCTCGCTATCATGTTCACTAGAACACTGGTTATTGAAAATTTTATTCTAAACTGCTGCAATTGCATTTACTTTGGTTTTGATACTTCAACGAGGAAGCACAAATGCTTAATTACTTTGCTATGATGTTTTACATGAAAATGCATGCCTTTAATCATGTGCTTACTCTTTGAAATCAAACTTAAATGAAATTTTCAATTATTAACATTTAGTTATTCTTTTATTTATTTGTTTATTTTATTTTGTCTTCCATCAAACAACACACAAGTTTGCCTGCCACTGAGATGTGCAACATCAATTCCAATTAATTTTCATGAATAAGACCGAATACTTTTCCATAAGATCCGAAAATCCAAAAACAATGTTGAAAATTATCATCACCATTTCTGTGTAGTGTCACATAAGTATCGAGGTTCTTAAATCTTAACTAACGCAAATACATTGGAAGATCTCTATAAACTTGCTCATAATCACCAACCACATTATGCAATAATTTCTCCTGAGGAACATATGCTTTCTTATATGATATGAAAACACCAAACTTAGATTTCATATCTCTCAGAATAAACCTTGGTTTGTACTTGGAACAAGTTAGAAATTGCACTTCAACTGAGATGCTACAAATGTGGATGTGCAAGCATCCACATCAAGTATTTCTCTAAAGCTACGACATTGGTGCTCTTATACATATTTTATAACGGCAATTTACCAAAATGCGTATCGAAAAATTAGTATTTACCAAAAGGCGTACCATGATTTCATTTTCACCAAAGGGCGCACTCATTTTAGTGAATTTCCTCTTATACCCCTCCTGCTATGTACTGCCTTTCTCTTTCTCTCTCAGTAACAAATTCCGAGACGTCTGCACATGCAACGTGACTTAATTACTGACTTTTATTTTAAAATAATATATTATGGAATCGGCGCTAAATTAAAAAATATAAGGTAAAAATTGAAAAAATATTTCACTTAAAAAATTTCTCATCCAACATGATTTAAAAATATAAATAAATAATTTTTATATTTGATTAATAGAAATTAATATATTAAATAATATTTAATAAATATATTAATGTATAATTTTTAAAAAAAACTGACTGTGGGCCTGAAATCTATTGATTTCAGGCCCACACTATTGATTTCAGGCCCACGCTGGGCCTGAAATATTTTTATTTCAGGCCCAGCGTGGGCTTGAAATTTTTTATTTCAGGCCCACGTTGGGCCTGAAATCTTTTGATTCAGGTTTGACGTGGACTCAAATTTTTTTTTTCTATTTTAAAAATATATTAATATATAAAAAAATCTATCAAAACACTTAATTTCATATTCAAACGCAGGGCCTGAAGTCATCCCAGGAGGGTCTGAAGTCAAATAACTTCAGATCCTATAAATAATTAATTTAATAAATAATAATTAAATATAAAAAAATTTTAAAATTAAAAAATTTTCAGTGCCCTTGGGCCTGAAGTCATCCGACTTCAGGCCCAAGGAGGGCTTGAAGTCTGATGACTTCAAGCCCTCCATCATTAAATATAAAAAAATATAAAAAAATTTTTTATAAAAAGGTATAATATATAATTACATATTATTTATAATTTTTATAAAAAGATATAATATATAATTACATAATAATAAAATATTACTATAAAGAAATCTAGATATGGGAAGTCCATCAGTGGGTTTTGGTCAAAATCCACTGATATTTCTAAACTACTCCTATTTCATTGGTGATATCTAATATATAGATATTTGGACACTTAAAACATCATCTCCTACCTCTACCCTCTCTATTCATATGGAGTTTTCAGAAATCCAGATTTGATAGGTCCATAGTGAGTTTTGGTTAAAACCCACTGATATTTCTAAACTACTCCTATTGCATTGGTGATATAGAATGTATAGATATTTGGACACCTAAAACATCTTCTCCTAAACACTTTTTCATGCATCCGAACGAACGATATTTTTTAAAATGTTGCTCGGGTACTTAGGAAAATAGGAATGAAGTCAACATAGGTGTAAAATTGGAATAATGTCCACGTTTTGGGCATTCTCAAACTTAGGTGCGCCTTTTAGTAAATCTGAAATCTTAGGGGTGCCCATTGGGAAATTGTCGTTTTATGTGTCACCTGAGGTGATACATCATCATCCACATGTGTGCCACCTCACAAGTGAGCGAGCACCTACAATTGAAGAGAAAGAAAAAATTAGAGAAGAAGAAGAAACACATCTCTCTAAGAGTCACATGGTACGATGCATCCTCATCCAAAGAAGAACAAGCGAGGCCAAAGAAGAATTACTTGTCCCTAATGTCACTTAATGATCATATATATGATACCTACAAGCTATAAGGAAGATTCTAGCACTAGTGCTATTGCACAAAAATGATCTTAAGGTCGATTCACTTCTTGTAAATAAATTTTTAAATACTATTTTTTTGTTTAGCTAAGTCATGAGACTCAAGATAAAACAAGGACATCAAGAAATAAGTGATTACATTAAAGTTCCAAATTAGCTCATTTCCATCACCTAATTACCAATTGAAATTGTGGGATGAATTGAGGAAAACTGAAAAAAAATCTTTCATGGCTCAAAGTATTTCAATGTGACTATAGGAAGTCATATAGGTAAACTATACTAGGGTTGAATTAGGATTGATGGGGTTGAGCATCCCATAGTTGACACATGGACTGAAGAAGTTATGTGACAAGATCCACCGGGTCTAAACGACTCTCTCTCTGACTCCCGAGACTTCCTCGAGAAGGTAGACTCCCGAGACCCCCTCGGGAAGGTAGACTCCCGAAGCCCTCTCGGGCAGGCCTACTCTTGAGATCACCTTGGGAAGACAGACGCCCGAGGTCATCTCGGGAGGACAGGTCCTCGAGATCACCTCGGGGAGACAGACGACCTAGACCCTCCTGGGCCAAAGGACCTTGAGATCACCTCGGGATAGCGGAGGCCAAGGATCATCCTATCCGATGGCCCAACCTCAAGTAACTGTCCACTTTTTGTAGATCTGTGGATAATTACCATCAATAATTATGGGATAATCATAACCCATAATATGCGGCTATTAATGCCTTGATTATCGCAACGACCTGAATTTAATTGCTGCAAGGACCATTACAAGGATTATCCAGTAACCGATATTTGAGAGGACGTGGAGAAGAACTTGGGAACACGTGTAACCGCCGCCTCAAGTATATAAGGTATTCCAACCCCCTAAGTAAGAGGGTTATGCTCATCTTACTCATACTTCTCCTTATTCTTTTCCTCCCAGAAACTTTAGGACTGACTTGAGCGTCGTAGTGGGCTCCGCCGGACAATCTCCAGTGTGTTCCCATTAACGCTCATGTTAATCTTGCAGGATAGAAGCTCTTCCCCTTTCGTCATCATCCTCGTGGGCTGGATTCCGGTGACTGACCGTCTACGTCAATTCCTTCCGGAACAAGGATAAACCCTAAATTAAACATAAAGGTATTTCATATTATTAAAAGAAAAATATCATAAGGATCTTCTAGCAATGGATTTCTAGTAAATATTTACTTAATCTAATTTCCTAAAACTTATTTTGAGTTTTGAAGTCGATTTTATTATTCTAAATGGGTTAAGATGTGCCAATAAATTGGCAAAGAAGATTATTATATGTGACTTTTTACATATGAACTACCATTAATTTCTTCATAAAATAATTTAATCATAATAAAATAAAAATTATTCCCAATTATGTTACATAGAGGCCGAATGTGTTTTTTTATTAGAAGGTTTACTGAATTGTAATTTCAATTACTTGGAATGCAGTTCTTGGAAATGTTAAATGTTTTTTTTAATTTTTATTTCAAATGTGATGAAAAATCATTTTAAAGAAACTAAATAAAATATTTGGAACGAAACATATGTTTTTTTTTATATTAAATCAACTTAAAATTTTATTATATAAGAATCGGCAAAGATAATCAAATTATTGTTGTTAATAAATTAAAGAATACAATTTTTTGTTTAGTGAAAATCAATTTTTTTGTTTTAAATGTATTTAATTTATTCTTTACTTTAAATGTGATTAAACTAAGTTGAAAGTTCACTATATTTTTTAAAAAAAATCTAAAATGAACAATGTGGGAGTTTTAAACATATTTTTTTAATTTTTCCTAAAAATTGACTAAACAAACATTTTTTTCAGAATAAAACAAATGACAAAATTTATGTTATCATGGAAGAAAAATATGTATAATATTTATCTTAAAAAAATATAATACGTGTAGTCATTCATACTCTATTCCCATTTAAAATTTTCATAACCTCCTCTTCCTCCTCCTCCATTTCTCGTACACATTTCTCTAAAAAAAGAGTGCACCAAAATTCATGAACTTTCGAAAATCTCTCTTGGCCACTCAATAGTATATCATCTCCTTTTTCGTGTTAGTTTTCATATGAAACTTAGTCTTTGTTTTATCGATATTCTTGGAATGTCAATCTGTATTCTTTTTATATGATTGTTCCTCATAGACTTAGTTAGCTATGATGGAAGAATGAGTTGCTTTCCATGATTCAATCTATCCATCTTCTTCACAATCCCGCAAGAGATTCATCAATTTAGACTTTGATGAATCATTGTTGTGGGATATCAAAGTCAAAATTTGAATGCATGGAATGATTAAATGTCCAAGTATGTAGCATGGTTTTTTACATTGATGTATATCTTCACCGATTGTCACAAATCCATTGTATTTCGGTGAATTGTTAGAGTTTCAAAGAAGAATTATATGCTAAAGTTGCAAAGGTACGCTCACTTCAAAATATCTAATGTCTTTTTAAATAAGTTAGCATTTTAATTAGTTCCCTACAAAATTATGTTTTATTTTAGTTTGTCATGGAAAACATTGTTGGCGGAAAGTTTAAGCTAGGCAGGAAGATAGGAAGTGGATCTTTCGGCGAGCTTTATCTTGGTGAGTTAGTATCACATTGTTTCATTATCTCATTGATATCTTATTATACTCATGCATATGTCTTAGGCGTTGACATACAAACCGGCGAAGATGTGGCAATGAAACTGGTATGCTGTTTTGAATTGAAACAACAAATTAAAAGAAATACCTTTTCAAATCTTAAATTCAAACATTCTATTAAAATTTTGCTTATGTTTTAACTATCTAATTAAGAGTACTCATATTTTTAGGAGCCTATCAAAACAAAACATCCTCAACTTCAATATGAGTCAAAATTGTACATTCTTCTTCAGGGAGGAAGTAAGTTCGCTTTAAGTTATTTGAATCATATGTTACAAATTAACACCATTTCTCATTGTTTGTATCTTTTTAACGAAGGTGGAATCCCTCAACTAAGGTGGTTTGGCGTCGAAGAAGAATTTAATGTAATGGTCATTGACCTACTTGGTCCAAGCTTGGAAGATTTGTTTAACTATTGCACTCAAAAGTTCACCTTGAAAACAGTTCTCATGTTGGCTGATCAACTAGTAAGCACATTCTCTTAATTTATAATAATTTTATCATTAACTACTAACCAAAATGAATGACTTTATTTTATTGATTCGATATATATAGATTAATCGAATTGAGTACCTTCACTCAAAGGGCTTTCTTCATCGTGATATTAAACCGGATAATTTTTTAATGGGTATTGGACGTAAAGCAAATCAGGTTTGCGAAATCTATCACAAAATACATATTGTTTCTGTTTTTGTTTCTGTTTTGCTTTTGTTTATAAAGGTACGTATCATAGACACTTGAAATGGAAATTGGTGTTAGGAGAAATGACCAAAAAATACATCTGATTAAAAAAAAATTGATAAGATATTATATAGTATATTGTAACAATGTATATATAATTATTCTATTTTTTTTAATATTAGAAGGATAAGTTAGTCATGGTAACAATCAAAGAATTCATTAATATTTCAAACTTTGTAGCAATTTTTTTCCTAAAATCTCATGTCCTAGAAATTTGAAAAATGTGAAAGTTGTTGATCAAGTTTCTAACACACCTAGTCCAATTGAACATATTATAGTCGACTAGAAAGAATAAATTGAGATACCTCTCCTAAAGTTATCAAACAATTTCTAAGTCTTCAAACTCAACTTTGAAGCTAAATCATATTAGCATTATCAATCTACTCGAAAGAAACTAAAGTATAACATACATGCATAATGTCAAGATCAATGCATAGAATATAGCCGAAGAACCGCGCATGCACAAGTTCGGGATATGAAATAGTGATAAGTAGTATCATAACTTGAGATTGTATGGATGGCTCATAATAATAAGTGATGCATTTCTCTTTTTGTTTTAAAAAAAAATTAACATTGATTGTTTGTCATTTATCCAGGTTTATGTTATCGATTATGGCCTCGCAAAGAAGTACCGAGACCTTCAAACTCATAAACACATACCATACAGGTGAACCTAGATTTCAACCGATTGTATGACTGTCTTGAATTGCCACAAAAATATAGTCATTTCATCATTCTATTTCTCTCTGAACTTCTTTCAGATGCTTTCAGTTAATTTCATAGTTAATTACTTGGAAAGTTTTGTAAATTCTACACCACCAATGAAAGCAAATCACTTGGATCATTTACATTCTGTTCATCCACATTTCCTCGCTGAGCTTTGAGCTAGCAGATTCATGATCTGATCCAGTCATTCAATCTGTTTTGCTTGGACAGGGAGCACAAAAACCTAACAGGAACAGCTCGATATGCCAGTGTCAATACTCATCTAGGAGTTGGTGTGTGTCTAATTTCCTTGTAATTCCATAATCTCCTCATTCATTCAGCATCGATAAGTTTGCTAAATCCTTTCATTTTGTTTAAATTCAGAGCAAAGCAGGAGAGACGACTTGGAATCACTGGGCTATGTGCTAATGTACTTCTTAAGAGGAAGGTCAGCTCATCACGGTCATCCTTATCCTATTTTATCGTTGCTAATTAAGTTTTTTTTTTTTTTTGGCAGCCTTCCTTGGCAGGGTTTAAAAGCCGGCACCAAGAAGCAAAAGTACGATAAGATCAGCGAGAAGAAAATGCTTACGCCAATTGAGGTTCTTGCTGGGTTTTTTTCTTCCCGCACAATGTTGCTCCTTTTGCCAATCTAAAAGAACTTCCTGATACATCGTGCTTAAACTAGGTGCTGTGCAAATCCTATCCATCAGAGTTCATCTCCTACTTCCACTACTGTCGATCGCTGCGGTTCGAAGACAAACCGGATTATTCTTACCTGAAAAGGCTCTTCCGCGACCTCTTCATTCGAGAAGGTTAGATAATTCACAATGAATTCCCAAACGAGTACTTCATTATTTTTTTTTGGCGACAAAAAGATGATTTGTTCGCCCTATTATCTCCTTCAATTCATCCTAAGGTTATTATAGATACCTAACTTCGTCAAGATTTAACTATCAAATCTCATTATGCTTCGTTACTTTTCATGAACTTTGATACTTTGCAGGTTACCAGTTCGATTATGTTTTCGATTGGACTGTAATAAAACACCCTCAGAGCAGCGGCGGCAGTCCGAGATATCGCGTAAGAAATTAAAGCTTTTGAATCGGATCCCTGCTAGCACTAATTTGTTTCTTCCTCTCCTGACGTGCTCGTGCTTCGCTTAGCAGGGAAGTGTAAGACCAGTCGGGCCTGCGTTGGAAAGGACAGAGAGAACTTCAGGTTCGTTGTCGTTCACTGTCGATGGGAAAAATAAAACAATATATACGAAAGATCATTGCGTGTGTGATTGTGCATAACAGTGGGACAAGAGGTTCGTGATCGATTCTCTGGCGCAGTCGAAGCGTTCGCAAGGAGAAACGTCTCGGCCTCTGGCCAGTTCAGAAACAAAACCTTAGAGGATTTGTCTTTCACCAATATTGAAACTGTAAGTCGCGTTCTCCGATCGGCCTTTCCTTGATAGCAGGGCAGAGCCGAGTTTGCTCATGAAAGTTTGATCTAATTTGTTCTCCATGTAGCAGGTGCTCGACTCGGATAAAAGTCAGGCGTCCTCTTCTAGGAACGGCAGCGTGTCTAGGAGAGCGATGGCCTCGGGCAGCAGCAAGCCGACCTCCTCCGGCGATTCGAGCGAGTTCTTGGGCCGCACCAACCGGTTCCTCACGAGCAGCGGAAGCTTTCAGCAGCCAAGCGTGCCGAGGTTGTTTCAGTCCGGGCCCATGAGGTCTTCGTCGCTCGCTCGAACTGCAGACGATCGGACCCCTCATAGCATAGAGTTCCTGCCCGTCGACACTGAGAGGAGGAAGTAAGGCAGCAGGCAGCAGGCAGGCAGCGAGGGCCGAGGAGAACCCAAAGTGGCTGCGTTGCGAGCTCTTCTGGGAAAGCAAAAGGCGAGTTCATCAGCTTTGTTGGGCGGCGCAGATGTACATTATGCTTGAATGGTGTTTCTAAAATATTTAATTGTTTCATGCAAAAACATACTAAACTAATAAGGGTGTCATTTTTATTTTTATTTTTTTTAACAATGTGCCAGAGTGTTATTTAGGATCATTTTTTAAAAGATGAAATAATTTAAATAGATATCTCATATATAATATAATATAATATAAATAGGATGATTAGAAAAATGTAATTTATCAAGTGAATATGTATTTTTCTCATCACATATGTGGTTTCGAAAATGCCCAAATAATATCGTCTCTCTTCTTTTTTTTTTCACACACATAAAAAAATTCCGAATTTTCATTTACTGTTCATCCCAAAAAAATTCCACCAACTTTTCATTGCGTTGCTGATTTACTAAACAAATTCCAACCATTTTTATGCAAAAATTAATTATGGAGTGTAAACTCAGAATGATATTTTACAGTATTATTGATTTTCGAAAATCAATAATATCGTGGTACTGATTTTCAGAAATCAACAACATTATTTTTTATTGGGCTGTTAATTTCCAAAGATCAAAAATATTATGGAGTATAAATTATGAATAACATTTTATAGTATCGTTGATTTCGAAAATTAGCAATACATACTATTTTTTAGTGTATTGTTGAAAATTAGCAATATTATATTATTGATTTTGAAATTAGCAATATTATGGAGTATAAATTTTGAATACTTTCATGATGTTAATTTTCTAAAATCAATAACATAGTAAAAAGTGACTCAGAATTCTTTTGGATGAACAGTAAAAAAAAAAAGGTTCAGAATTTTTTGGATGAACAATAAACGGAAGAGAAAAACTATATTGTTTAAACATTTCCAAAACCACATATCTAATAATAGGGAAAGTGTATATTCACCTACAAGTTTTGTAAATTGCCCATTAAAAAAAAAAGAGAGTTAGATGCTCTTAAGTAATACTAAATTTAAAAAAATATATAAAATAATGGCTAAATTTGCTATATTATATGGAATTGATCATATTGAATTATGACTTCGTACATCACAAAAGTTACATAGATAATGATGTTTAAATGGATATATGAATAATGAATAAGTTAAGAAATATGAATATTAGAGATAAAGTCAATAAGACCAAAAAATTTCAAGAGATATATTTAAAATGGTATGTATATATACTTAAATAATAATAAATGCTCTAGTTTAAGTAATGTGAAATTATGATAAATATACAAGGAAGAGTATGATAAAAAGGACTTGATTAATAATAATAAATATAATAAAAAATATTCCACTAGTGAGATCGACTATATGAATCCTTTTATGTCATTGGGCTTTATCCTCTACTATATTATCCTCTATATTTAAATAAATTTTATTGTTACAATTAAGTTTTTTTGACTTTTTTCTTTCTCGTTTAATGTGCATATTTTTCATAGTTTATATCGTCAAACTGGAGCATTTATTAATTGTTTAAGTATATGTATGTATCATCTTAAACGTGTGTATCAAAATTTTTCCTCAATAAATATGCAACTTTGACTTTTTCTCTAATATTCTCATTTCTTAACATATATCCATCCTCGTATGTCCACATATCTACCTTAACATTTTTATCTCTGCAACTTTCATTTTATGCTCATGTGCTTGAGTTATAACCTAACATTTCCATATAACATAGGAAGTCTAACTGTCATTTTGTAAAACTTTCATTTAAATTTTAGAAGTATTTTACGAACACATAAAACACCTGACGTTATCCTTCATTTCAACAATCCTACTTATATTCTAGATTTCTAGATAAGATATCTTTCTCAACCTCTCCATCTTTTTACAAAATTAATTCTAAATACTTAAACCTCTCAGTTTCAGACAACTTACATCATCTTCTATCTTAACAATTGTCTTATTATATCTTATTATATTCTATCTTTACTTAATTAAGTCTAAAATATTTTATTTCAAGTGTTTCTCACCAAGATTCGAGTTTAATATTTACTCATTCATGTGCCACATCTAACAAAATGATATCATCTACAAACAACATGCACTATTATACCGTATCTTGAATGTATCCAGTGAGTTCGTCCATGATTAATATAAAAAGATAAGGACTTAGAGCTGATATTTAATGTAGCTCTATCTTTATGAGAAATGTTTCAATTAATCTGCCTGAGGTCATTACTCTTGTCATTACATCTTCATACATATCTTTAATAAGTTCAATATATTGGATCGTGTCGAGCAGACTAGAGGGGTTGAATAGCCTAGAATTTACTTGGTTGTAACCAGGATGGTTACTAATCTAAAGCCATTGAAAAGCTTTGCTCCAAATATCTCCTTGTGTAGGCAGAGAAGTATCTTACAAACTCTTGAAAGCTTAGAGCAAATTTAGGAAAGCAATTACAGTTGTTGTACAATCAATGAATGAAAAACTCTGAGTTAAGAGCCTCTATTTATAGAGCCTAGAATAATTATTAAGATGTTGACGTGGCACCTCACGGGCGCCCCAATGCAACATGGGCGCTTGATTTAGGTCAACGCTTATTCATGTCGCAATGACCGTAAAATGGCTAGTTGGCTTCTTGGGTGTCCGAGTGCAACACGGGCGCTTATATGGCTGGGCGTTCGAGTCCACTCGGGTGCCTGTTTGGTCAGGCAACTAGTTTGCCTAATTCTGGTCAACCTTTGGTTGGCCATTCTTCTAGCTCTTCTGGATGATTTCTGATCATTCGAAATTGAGCTCACACGAACCCAACTCTTAACCTTCTCTTCCCTCAGACATCGTGCATGCCCTTCTCGTCCACCGGTGTACTCTTCCGCATTCTTCTCGTTCCTCAGATGCACCAAGCTCGTCGGTTCGCTTCACATACTATCCTTCTCGATCGCCGCATCTTCCGCTCGACTTCTTGTTCTCCTAAGTTCCTATACACTTAAACACAAGACATCAAACTCACAAGACCTATAAAAATTATCCCTGGATACTTACAATCTCTCACTTTTTGATGTGCATCAATCCGAGTTAAGTTAAGAAAACCAAATAATACATAAATAAAACAAATAATAAATTTTTACAATTTAAGTACAATAATTATTGCAATGAAATCCTTCCCTTCACTTAATTCTCATTTCTCCCCTTTTGATCGCATAAAAAAATAGTTAAGGGTAAAACTAAAACAAAAAATAAACAACTTTAGCTGAAAGATAATTTATTTTTGAAAATAATTGATTAAGTTTTGAGAATCACTTATCTGATCCAATAAAAGTTTTCTATTAATTATCAGGATAAACTTAGAGAGTGCTCGAGTTCTTGGACATCGATAGCCCAACTATCACAGATCACTCCTCACTGATGAAAGTCATGTCCCATTTGACTACTCAATCATAATTCGTAACATGGCCGTTTCGCCAATGGGTCCATGGATAATCATACTTCTTGCCACGTTCTAACTATGTTTTTCCATCAAATAGAACATAAACATACTTTAGTCCAGAAGCTTTAGAGATCCATCAAACGTCTTTATTGTTGGACAGTGCCAAGGGGGCACTAAGGTAGATATTCCTTTCTTACAACTTGTGAACATGATTTTGTCAATCTAGAGTGGAACAACTTTAATGAAGATAAACATTTTAAATCTCAACTTGATGAAATGAAGATAACACTAGAAGAAAAAAAAAACCGAATCAATCTGTTGTATAAACAAAAGAAGGTAAATTCTCTTGCTCGATATATAATTTTTGTATCTTTGGATATACTTTTCACAATAATACAACACAGTAATTAAAAAAACACAGGTATAGCTTGTTAAACGAAGAAAAGTTCTTGGATCTCCATATGTTCTATGGCCTACTCCATACGCCATATTGGCTTAAACCAACTGAAGGAGGACTGAAAAGAGATCATCAACAAGAGCACCAACACCAAGGCCAACACCTTCAGGGGCGAGGCTCCCGCCCCCTGTGCCGCCGGCAACTCCTCCTGCTCGAGTCGCCTTCGCGGGAACACGAACATTTGCCTGAGGAAGAAGGGAGCGATGACGAGGAGCGCGACGGGGAGAAGGAACGTGAAGAACCTTAGACCGATCTCGGTGCGGATCATTTGGGTCTTGTAGTCATGGTACCACGACATGCACAGGAAGAGGACGACGATGGCAAAGACGAGGATGAGATGGAGAGGAGGGAGGGAGAGGGAGCACAGCGTCTGCTCTTGCCATCCTCGCTTCCATTGAGGTCCTCGACTGTCATTGAAGAACCAGGCCATGGCGAGCGTGTGGTGTGTTGTTGGCTAGCTAGCTCTTGAAGTTCGCCAATAATTAGGACATTTTTAAAGAAGAAGAGGATAAAGCATGCATGCAATGAGGGGAATCGATTCTAGTGAAGCTTTTGAGGTGGAAGTGGGTGGAGATGGAATTTTATCTTTTGATGTTCCTTGTCGAGAAGGAATTGTTAAAACTTGAAGGATGCATGAATTATATAGATGGTGCATATTTATGTACTGACAGATTGCAACTTATATGGGCATGAGAAAGAAGCTTGAGAGTCAAGTTCCTATATAAGATTAACGCACCAAAGCTTATTAGTATAAAAGAAGATATACAATTACAGAAAGTTCTTAACATAATATTCTCTTTGGTGGATCTAGGGTTCTATACGAGTCGAGCCTTTTGGGTGTCGGTTTCAGGGCTGTTGCCAAGAGGATGCAAACTGATATGATATATCGTCGAGGCTAGTGTTCAACACTATTTCCGTAAAACGATATTGTTCCGCTACATGTGCTCACGGATAGCAGCAATTCGTTTCCTAAGATACAACGATGATTTCTCGAAATAGCAGCACTACAAATTTCGAGATCAGCGAACCTTCTCATAAGCTTTTTGTACTTTGGATGCACAGGATAAGATGAATGCTAATGAACTTTTGATTATTGAATGAATGAATCATGTATCTAGGGGGACTCTATTTATACAAGGGAAGAGGTGAGGAACCCTTTGGTAAGTGGGTGTGACCTTTGGTTTAGGATTGATCTGGGTCGTTCGATCTGGAGGGTTATAACCCTTCAGATAACCCTTTGATCTTAGCCATCAGATATGGATGGTTGCAACCCTTTAGATCCTCTTTTGATTTCAATCGCCGGATTCGATCTAACGCTCAGATCAAATCTCATCACCAACAGTCAGATTGCGACTCTTCGTGATTAACGCTCCAGATCGCGTCACTTGCAATCCAGCACTCCTCTTCAATCCAACAGTTACCATTCGTTCGCTCACTCAGCAGTTCAGTCATCTCTTCTCCTACCTGAGTGCCACGCCTGAGTGTCACGTCACCTGGAGCATAAATTTAAGCTCCTTAATGCTCCTCGCGACAATGCATACGTGCGAAGTGCAAAGTGCGCCAACAAAGCTCCCATTGCGCGCGTCCAATATCTATTTTCTCTGTCCTATTTTTACGATCGGCAACACCATTTGATTGAAGCGAGTATGGCGTCGTTGTCTGAGGGATAATGCTAGATTCTAAACAAAATTCATCAAACGGTGTATCATATTCTCTACCTCTATTGCTACAAATTATTTTAATTCGTTTATCAAATTGATTTTCAACTTCTGTTTTATAGGTTCTGAAAGCTTCTAAGGTTTCATCTTTACTTCTTAAAAGAAAGACATAATAGAACCTCATGCAGTCATCGATAAAAATAATAAAATACTTTTTACCTCCTTTAGTTTGCATGAATTTTAAGTCACATAGATCACTATGTATCAATTCCAGAGGAGTCGTTGACCTTTCGAACGAATGAAAAGGTAGACTCATCATTATTGCTTCCACACACACTCCACATTTGTGTGTTTCGTCAACATTGACATTTGGTAATAAATTTAATTTGACGAGACATTTCATAATAATATTATTATCATGTCTAAATCGATCATGTCATTAATTAAAACACTTAACAACGTAGTTGGAACTTTTTATTTTATTACCATCAAATTCACAATGTATAGTCATTACAACCATTTTGAACAAACTCTATTCTAAATACCCTTTACCTACGAAGGCAACATTCTTCGTAAGTACAAAGTTGTTCAACTGGATCACTACTCTAAAGCCGACCTTAACAAGTGTCGATCCAGAAATTAAGTACTTCATTATGTCAGGAACGTGGAGCACATCAATAAGTGTTAACTCCTTCCCAGATGTCATCTTCAGGACAACTTTCCCGAGTCCGACAATCGGCGATATAGTGGAATTGGTCATATAGAGCATTCTTCCACTTATCGGAGTATACTTGAAGAACATCGTCTTATCAGAATAGATGTGACGTGTTGCTTTAGTATCGATCCACCACTGCTTCAGGTTGTCCACCACCGTGTTGGCTTCAAACACGACCGCAGTGAGATCCAATTACTAAAAATCAGGGAGGTTGTTATCAGATGTTGCGACATGGTTTGTAGCATCCTTCTGGCTCTTGATTGGTTTCTTCGGGCAACTACAATCTTTAGACATGTGCCCTGGCATTCCACAGTTGTAGCACGAGCTCTTGAATTTCTTACCTTGAGCCTTCTTTTTGAATTGCTTCGACTTCTTGGCGTTCTGCTCAACCAGGTTGGACATCTCGTCGATAGACCGCTTCGTTCCTCTAGAGTTTGATAGCTTTCGATTATTCTCCTCTATTCGTAGCCTCAGGATCAGGTCTTCGAGTCACATCTCCTTTTGCTTATGCTTGAGGTAATTTTTGAAATCCTTCCATGATGGAGGGAGTTTCTCGATTACTGTAGCTACTTTGAATGACTCATTCAGTTTCATGCCTTCGGCATCCAGATCATGCAGTATCAGTTGCATTTCCTAGACTTGAGACGTTACGTTCTTGGAATCCACCATCTTGAAATCCAAAAATCGGTCGACGATGAATTTCTTCAATCCTACATTTTCGATTTTGTATTTCATTTCTAGTGAATCCCACAGAGATTTTACTATCTCCATCGGACTATACACGTTATACAATGTGTCATCCAATGAATTGAGAACGTAGTTGGGCACAGAAAATCTCCATGCGACCATGTATCTCATGCAACCTTGCTGTTGGAATCACCTTCCTTAGTGGTTGGAGGATTTTCACGCAAAAACCAAACAATGTTTAGCGTTGTCAGACAGAACATCTTCTGCTGCCATCGTTTGAAGTCGGCTCCTCTAAATTTTTCCGGCTTCTTCCGTGCGAAACAACGGTCGGAACGTCGTTGATCAATGTCATATTAGTTTGCACAATATCGTTTTACGATTGTTGGCTGTCAATTCCGGGGTTACTGCCGGAAGGATGCAAATTGATATGATATATCGTCGAGGCTAGTGCTCAACACTATCACCGTAAAATGATATTGCTCCACTACAGATGCTCACGGATAGTAGAAATTCATTTCCCAAGATACAACGACGATGTCTCAAAATACCAACACTACAAATTTCGAGACCGGCGAACCTTTTCATAGGCATTTTGGACTCTGGATGCACAGGATGAGATAAATGCTAATGAACTTTTGATGATTGAATGAATGAATCCAGCATCTAGGGGACTCTATTTATACAAGGGAAGAGGTGAGGCGCCCTTTGGTGAGTGGGTGTGACCTTTGATTTAGGATTGATCTGAGTCATTCGATCTGGCGGGTTGTAACCCTTTAGATAGCCCTTTGATCTCAGTCATCAGATCTGGATGGTTGTAACCCTTTAGATCCCCATTTGATTTCAGCCGCTATATTCGATCTGACGCTTCAGATCAAGTCTCATCACCAATAGTCAGATCATGACTTTTCACGATTAACGCTCTAGATCGCGTCACTTGCGATCCAACACCCCTCTTCGATCCAACGGTTGCCATTTATTTTCCCAGTCTGCAGTCCAGTCATGTCTCCTCCTACCTGAGTGCCACGCCCAAGTGCCACATACGATGCGTACATGCGAAGTGAAAAGTGCGCCAACACAACACCCATTGCGCGCGTGCGTGCGTGGTGAGTTACGGGTGGCGGGCTCGCAGGTGCGAGTACCTGCTCGCCGTGAGAAGAGACCTCCTGTGTTTTTCTTTTTTAACTCCATTAACACAAAAACACATATAAGGAATCAAACACCTTCAGAAATTTCAGATGTAGGACTAATCTCCATCTACTTCCTTCTATGTCAATTTTGGTCTGAGTTTAAATAATTAATTTCTCAGTCATCCGTAATCGATTTTGAGCAAATTAATAGTCTAGATTTATCTACGCGAAATGTAGATTTCGTTTTTGAAGTTAATTCTAACTTTTATTGATTGATGGCACCTCGTTTTTTCTTTGCAAAAATCATATTTGGTCTTTCTTAAGACCCAAATATCCAACAATCCCCTACGTGAATGAAAATTAATGCGTGTATGAATGCTGACATTTTACAAGTGTCCAATTGATAAGTCAATGCATCGGGAGAGATAGCTTGTGGCTTTAAACCTTCCGTAGTGGAATGCTATCGAGCATACTAGGCTGCGTAGTGAACGTGATGTCTTGAACTGTTCAGTTGTTTGTGTATACTTAGACAATAACACCCACACAGGGACTTATCTCACCTACTTTTGGTTCTCATGGTTGGTTCCGTTTTGGCCATGGACACTATCTTGGATTCATGAGTATTTCATTAAAGTGACCTGCCTTCAAACTCACATAGGTGACACTTCTATTAAGAGTATCCTACCATACTCCACCTTATAAAGGTATAGAAGTCATTAAAAGCATAAACTTAACCTCACTACATGCGGTAGGACAGCACATGTTGATCCTAGGATTGGGATAGAGATAATATATCTCGTGTGCTGTAATACAACTTCTGTAATTTCGTTGTCCCACTGAACCAAGATCTTGGGATCTCCAGTCAATAAGGTTGGGTTACCGTTATAGTCATTTTAGTTGTAGATTTTTAATCTCATTCCTCTTGATGAACAATATACTTGATCTCGACTTAGCCCCTTCGTAAGAGAATCTGTCAAATTATCTTTGGACTTAACATATTCGATCGCAATCACTCCATTCGAGATCAACTGCCTAATGGTATTGTGTCTACGACGTATATGTCGTGACTTACCATTATACATACTACTCTGTACCCTTCTAATCGCCGATTGACTATCACAGTGTATGAGTACGACGAGCACAGGTTTCGTCCAGCTCGGAATATCTTCTAAGAAGTTTCGTAGCCATTCAACTTCTTCAGCTACTTTTTCTAGTGCTATGAACTCGAATTCCATAGTTGACTGAGCAATGCATGTTTGCTTAGTGGACTTTCAAGATACCGCTCCCCCAACGATCATGAATACATATCCACTAGTGGATTTGAAGTCTTTTGCATCTGATATCCAATTAGCATCACAGTATCCCTCTAAGATAGCGGGATATCTTCCGTAATATAATTCATAGTTATAATATATTTCAAATATCTAAGAACTCGTATCAGTGCTTTCCAATGAGTGTCGTTTGGATTACTCGTAAAACGACTCAACTTGTTGACTGCACAGGCAATATCCGAACGTGTGCAATTTGTGAGATACATCAAGCTACTTATTATCCGAGAATATTCCAATTACGATATGGGCTCACCATATTTTTTCGCTAATTATTGACTTAGATCCATAGGTGTTTTCACTGTAGAGAGTTCATACACATTAAACATTTTCAATACCGACTCTACATAGTGGGATTGTGTCAGAACTATCCTATCAGATGTCCTGAGAATTTTAATTTCCAATATAACATCTGCTCAACCCATATCTTTCATATCAAAATTGTTGGTCAATATTCTCTTTGTACTCATGATTATCTCATGATTACTGTCTATTATAAGCATGTTATCTACGTATAGACAGATGATTAGGGTTGAGCTAAGCAAGTCAGGGTTGAGCAATCAATTGGGTTGTTGTATCGCGAGAATAGAAAGGTTCTTAATCGATTTGGTAATTGATTAAGGAGAGGGTAATTGATTAAGGAAAGAGTGAATCAATTGGGTAATTGATTAGGCGAGTAGTGTCGCGAGAACAGAAAGGTTCTTAATCGATTGGGTAATTGATTAAGGAGGACCGTAATCAATTGGGTAATTAATTAAGGCAGACCATAATCAATTGGGTAATTGATTAAGGAGAGAGTGAATTAATTGGGTACTCGATTGAGAGAGTTGTGTTGCGAGAATAGAAGAGGTCGAAGAGGGTGTTGCTAATATGGACTTCTTGATCTTATTTGCCATTTACTACTTGGTTTGTAGTAATTAGGGTTAAATTTGATAATGAAACCAATCTCGATTACTATGGTTAATCATTTAATTAAGTGTAATTAAATGATTAAAATCATTAGGATTGCTGCTAATATGGATTTAGTAGTTGATTAGTTAGATACTATTGTGTAAGAAACTAAGTAACTATATCATATGATATAGGATATTGATTTGACTTGATTGATTATTGTAGATCATTTGGGCGGAGGTTCTCTTCGCTTTCGGACTATTACATAGGAGGCGAATACTTTTGACTCTATCTTTGTAGATATTGTTATTTTCTATGCATGGTTTATTATGTGTGGTAGTATGTTATATCTTTATTTGCCTCTTGTTTTTCTGCTTGACACTTGTTGTTTGATATTTGAGATGATCACTGTTTATGTCCATACGGTCTCGATGCTTGATATTCTTAATCTATAGAATATATATGTATGCATATGGGTATAAGAGTAGTGATATGTCACCTCATATTCTGTATTGGTTGATAACTAGTTATACTTTGCATGTACACCTAGTGATTTATTTTGTAGCTCATGATTTATGTTTCAGACTTATAGTTCTTGGGAGGACTATTAGGAGGTTTTGCATGTGTTAGTGTCATGCACCATCCTTACACGGTTACATAGTTGGCGACCCTTGGCTCCCATGTAGTTGAGACGGGTCGTCAGTCATACAGGCCTGGCCACATGATCACTTAGGGGTTAATGATTATCATAGTGTGACCAGTTTTGCTCCGATCTGCTCTGCTCAGCCACTCATGGGTTAGTGGTTATTGGAGTGTGGTAGCAGGCAGAGATCCCTCCTTTGTTATGTGATACGAGGAGATGAGAGTGAAGTTCCCCCATATGACATGGGTAGGAGTGTTGTCTCTGACTGTATCCTGTCCACTCAGCCACTCCGGAGCAGTAGGGCGGATTACGTATAGTTGTCATAGCCCTACCCACTCGACCATTTACATATGACATGTTACGGTAGTTGAACCGGCGTCAGGGTGACACATGTCACTGCATCATGTGCATACGATGCATGGAATTGTATTTGATTGTGTTTGCGGCATTTGATTAAGTTGTGGTTGCTGCACTTGGATAACATGCACATACAGGAGGTATTTTGCATTTGGTTCAGTGATTTTGCATTTGCTCATGACCACGAGCTTATATGACCTACAACCCCATAGATGGGATTGACACTAGTATGTATCATACATTCAGTATTTTAGTTATGCATATTCTATTATTCCTATAAGACTGTATCAGTTTGTTTCTACTTTGCTTGTATAACTTTTTGATACCATACATATATGTCTATATTACCCTCAGAGTTCACTTGGACTCACCCCTGTTTGCTTATTTATTTGTTTCAGGATGATGTTGCCAAGAGTGCCCAACAACCAGTCCCTCCTTCCTTTCGTATTATTTTTTGGTTCACTGCACATTTATTTTTCATTCATGGTTGATTATATTTCCTTTCATATTATTTTTCTTAGACTTGTATGTGTGGTGGTTTCTGTGTGTTTTATATGGTTGTGTACCTAATTGCTCAAAGGGCTATATACTTGGTGTTATGTTTTGTCGTAATCGTGACTATACGCGTTCGGTTGGTGATGCATTTTAGTTTTATATATATGTGCTATATGTTCTGGCTGTGTTGGCCGAGGTATGTAGGGTCGTGTAGGCTATGTATAATTGTTTCAGATTGTTCGCTGCACAGAGGAGGTGTTATCCAATTTTTATTAGATCAGCGGCTCCTCCAGGGGCGTGACATGTTCAAACTTGTACATCCATTTAATTTAACAAATTGTTCATGTTTATTTATTTAATTGACTTTCTGTATATTGAACAAACACAAATAATCTCTTACTAAACCAAATATCAAACTTGATAATGAACTTTTGGTTCATTTATGGTCCTAGGTGGATCAACTACCTTAATAATGTTGGAGCTATATTGTTCCATAGAAATAGAGAAGGAAAAATTTTCCTCAATGTGTGACAATTTTTGGGATTTTTTTGCTAGATTTTTGATTTGTTACAAGGATGGAGAATTCCTCTCGATTGACATAACGGAGCTGATGACACTAGGTATTCAATTCTTCGGAGCCGATTAATTCTAGAGATGACCAATTTATTCCTTTGGAAGTTTCCCATCAGCCACCAGATTAAATTGAGAAGAGTTCATAGAGGCATAGCCAAGCGGCAAGTGTTCTTAGGTTTGTCGTCCCATTGAAAGAAAATCCTTGCAGTGTGTCATAGTTGGGATTCAAATCTTTGATGTCTAGTTAATTAATTAGAGGGTCTAACCACTACACTGTAACCTCGAGGGTATTATATAAGCTTAATTAATGGTCAATACAACATTGGCGATAATGAAGCTTAATTCAATTATGGGTATATGTTATTGGTGCAATTTATACTACTGATCAAACTTAGGTTTTAATGTATGACAAATGGTTAAAGTTAGATGTTGTATATTTCTAATCTTAATTGATACCAAGTGTGCAAGATCGAAAGACTTAGGACCTGACACAAGCCTGAAGCTCAGGTAGGTTGATATCTGGCAAGAAGTCCAGTTGGGTCCGTGGGGCCTGACAACTGGTTGAAGCCTACGTAGGTTGATACCTGGTATGAAGTCTAGTTAGGCCATCTAGTATAAAGTCCAGATAGGTTAATACCTGATAGCTGGTTGAAGTCCAGATGGGGCATCTGGTAGGAAAACCTAATGGGCCAAAAAGCTGAGTAAGTTTGCAAATGGTAAGTAAAGTAAGTCACTAGAGAAGAGAGATCCAGTGAGGATGAGTCTCGGTGAGACTTTAGCTGCAGTTTTGCTTAGAGTCATTTTGGAGATTTAAGTTGAGACCTTGACTAGAATCTGATCTTAGGAAGACATGATCTAATTAATAATCACTATAAGAAAATGTTGGTGCAGTTTGCACTAACTATCAAACTCAGGTTTTGTTGAATGAGAAATATGTTAAAGTTAGGTTTGCGGTTATTTAACCTTTTTGCCGAGTGTGCAGGATTGAAAGACTTAGAACCAAACATCAGGCTAAAGTCCAGGGTGGTAGAGTCCTGGGGAGAAGTCTAGTTGGATCCACGGGGCATGCCAACCGCCTGAAGTCCAAGTTGGTAGATACATGACAGGAAGTCCATGATGGTAGAGTCCTGACAGGAAGTCCTGGTGGGTTAAAAAGTCAAGCAGAACTGCACAAAGGTAAGTAAGGTAAGTCATTGGAGGAGCAAATTAAAAAAAAAATCATTCGATATTTAGGAAAATGATAATATGAAAAAAAAAAACAACTTGAAATTATAAAACCCTTTTCCTTAAATTTTAAATGTGTAAAAAAAACAACTTTTTAGATAATAAAGTTCGCACAACATTAGGCAGATGAGATGAGGAGCCCTATCTGAAGGCAGATGGCGTTTTTCCATTGGTCCACGTCGGCACCACCATATCCAATGCGATCCTCATCCTCTGTCTTCCACAAATACTTCTCTCCTCTTCGCCATGGCCAATCCAATCCAATCTCCATCTCCATCTCGCGCCATGGCCATGTCCGCCCAAGCTTCCCTCTTCGCCGCGCTCCCGTTCTCGAAGCCGGCCGTCGTCCCTAGCGGCCTCCTCGCGTGGAAGCCCATTCCGTCGCTGCCGGTCCCCGGGGCGAGGCGGGGCCTGCAGAGGGCGTGGGCCGTCGAGGAGAAGGCGGAGGCGCCGGTGGGGTTCACCCCGCCGCAGCTGGACCCCAACACTCCTTCCCCCATCTTCAGCGGCAGCACCGGTGGACTGCTCCGCAAGGCGCAGGTGGAGGAGTTCTACGTCATCACCTGGGACTCGCCCAAGGAGCAGGTGTTCGAGATGGTGACGGGCGGGGCGGCGATCATGCGGCAGGGCCCGAACCTCCTGAAGCTGGCGAGGAAGGAGCAGTGCCTGGCGATGGGGACCAGGCTGCGGTCCAAGTACAAGATCAACTACCAGTTCTACCGGGTGTTCCCCAACGGCGAGGTGCAGTACCTGCACCCCAAGGACGGCGTCTACCCGGAGAAGGTCAACCCTGGACGGCAGGGCGTCGGTGTGAACTATAGATCCGTCGGCAAGAACATCAACCCCATCGAGGTCAAGTTCACCGGCAAGCAAGTCTATGACCTTTAAATATTCATTTCCTCCTCCTCCTCCTCCTCCTCCTCCTCCTCCTCCTCCTCCTCCTCCTCCACCACCACCACCAGCTTGTGTGTAATTAGTTAATATGCTACGACGACATTCGATCATCAAGTACGTAGTACTCTTGCTTGTAACTTTTATGTAATTGAGCTGAATTATTAATGTACTCTTAAGTTGCTCTCCCTGTGCTTTGCCTGAATTGTTGATCGATCGCCGTCATTTTATATAACACAGCGCGTGGTCGCAAGTTTATGATACATTTGCTTCTAGGGCTTGGCCGAATTGATCACCACATGGTAGAGTTATCGAATGAAGCAAGAGTCAATTCCCTCCTATGCTTTCTTAATTTATCTTTCTATTCTATGGATGGCTGTGTTCAAGGTCAACCTGACCTTTTATAAAATGATACATTTGAGCCGCGCATCATTAATTCTTGATTATTTTTTCTAAGTCTCCACTCGATCATACACTTATTCAACATGCTAATTGTCTCCATGAAGATTAATGTAACTTCTGTATAGCTGCCAATCAATCATTTCCTATGTGTGGTTTACATCTTAATTCGACAAAAAATTAGATGAAGAAGAGAGTAATGGAAGGAGCCATGAAATATTTGAACAGTGTTCTAGATCAGGGATGGGTTGTTGACATGAGAGATCGGAGCAAAGTACCACAAATAAATCGAATGTTAGGGGTTGCAAAGGTGTAAACTTAGTCACACATTGAGAAACACATGGAAAGATCATAGGTTTATAAGAAATATAGTATCTCCATTGGCATGAAGCCTTTTGGGAGAGCCCAAGAGCAAAACCTTGAGGGCATAGGCCCAAAGTGGACAATATCATGTCATTGTGAAGATATCCTAATTCCTTTTGGTCCTAACAAGTGGTATCAGAGCTAGGTTGGATGTCAACCGGGATTAAAGACAACGGCAAGTATGAAGGAAAAATCCGCTGCTGCACTATGACTAAAATTGGAGCAGTTGTGCATGACAGAGAAGTCTGGTGAGGTTGATGTTGCCAATCCGCTGCTGCACTATGGTTAAAATTGGAGCAGTTGTGCATGACAGAGAAGTCTGGTGAGGTTGATGTTGCCGAAAATCATAGTAATGGTGAATTTCTCATTGCCTCTGATGCTGATTTGAAGCAGAGTGAGGAATGGATTCTTGATTCTGGTTGTACGTTTCATATGTATCCCAATCGGGATTGGTTTTCAACATATGAAACAGTTTCGAGTGGTGCCGTTTTGATGGGCAATAATGCATCCTGCAGAATCGTTGGTATTGGTAAGGTCAGAATTAAGATGTTTGATGGTGCCATTCGGACACTTGGTGATGTGAGGCACGTCCCTGATTTGAAGAGAAATCTGATATCTTTGAGTATTCTTGATTCTAAAGGGTACAAGTACACTGGTGAAAGTGGAGCTGTGAAGATCAGTAAAGGGTCTCTTGTTGTGATGAAGGGATAAAGAAGAACTGCCGGTTTATATATTCTGCAGGGATCCACAGTAATAGGTGATGTTGCCGTCGCAAGGTCATCTATGTCTGATTCTGATGTTACAAGACTTTGGCATATGCGTTTGGGTCATATGAGTGAGAATGACATGGTTGAATTGAGCAAGAGAGGACTTCTTGATGATCAAAGTATTACAAACCTAAAGTTCTGCGAGCACTGTGTTTTTGGCAAACAGAAAAGAGTCAAGTTCTCAGTTGACATTCATAACACAAAGGGTATATTAGACTACATTTATTTTGATTTATGGGGGCCTTCTAAAGTATCATCTAAAGGTGGTGCTCTCTATATGTTAACTATTATTGATGATTTCTCAAGAAAAGTTTGGACATTCTTTTTAAGACATAAGAGTAATATTTTTACTACCTTTAAGGAATGGAAGGTCATGATTGTGAAGCAGACAGGGAGGAAATTAAAGCATCTTCGAACTGATAACGGATTGGAGTTTTGTTTTGGTGAGTTTAATGTCTTATGCAGAGCTGAAGGTATTGTGAGACATCATACAGTTCAGTATACTCCTCAACAAAATGGTGTAGCAGAGAGGATGAATAGGACTTTAATGGAGAAGGTGCGTTGTATGCTTCTTAATGCTGGGCTACCGAAGTTTTTCTGGGCAGAAGCCGCTGCGTATGCTTGTTATCTTGTAAATCGCTCTCCATCAATTGCTATTGAAAGAAAAACTGCACAAGAGGTATGGTCTGGTACTCCTGCTAGTTATTCTAATTTGAGAATTTTTGAATGTCCTACGTATGCTCATGTTGATAATGGAAAGTTGGAGCCTCGTTCAGTGAAGTGCATATTTATAGGCTTTAGACAAGGAGTGAACGGATACAAACTTTGATGTCCAGAGACCGAGAAAGTCATCATCAGTAGAGATGTTATCTTTGACGAGACTAGCATGCTTCAGGAGCCTCCATCTAAAACTCTTTCTGAGGAAGATAAGCAGAAGACAAGCACACAGGTGGAGATTGAGATTGAGCCGATATCTACAGAGACTACTCCAGAGCCTATTCTAGATGTTGTGGATGGAACGAGCTCATCACAAGCACCTTCACAATATTCCATTGCAAAAGATAGGTCTCGGAGAGAAATTAGACGCCCTCAGAGATATGCAGAGGCTGATTTGGTCGCTTATGCTTTAAACGTGGCTGAGGAGATTGATTCCGGTGAAGAACTTGAGACGTATTCAGAAGCAATTAGCTGTAATAATTCTGATAAGTGGATAATTGCTATGCAGGAGGAGATCGAGTCACTTGGTAAGAACGACACATGGGACTTGGTGAAATTACCTAAGGGTAAGAAAGTTGTTCGCTGCAAGTGGATCGATATTTAAAAGAAAGGAGGGAATACCGGAAGTTGAAGAAGCCAGGTACAAAGCCAGACTAGTTGCTAAAGGTTTCAGTCGATTCCAGGAGTAGACTTCACTGATGTATTTTCCCCAGTTGTAAAGCATAGTACGATTCGAGCTTTCCTTGGTATTGTGGTCATGCATGACTTAGAGTTGCAGCTGCTGGATGTGAAGGCAACATTCTTACATGGGGTACTTGAGGAAGAAATCTATATGCAACAACCAGAAGGTTTTGAAGTCTCAGGAAAAGAGGATTATGTATGCTTGCTGAAAAAGTCCCTTTATGGTTTGAAGCAGTCACCTAGGCAATGATATATAAGGTTTGATTTGTTTATGATCACTCATGATTTCAGAAGAAGAAGCTATGACAGTTGTGCCTACTTTAAGAAAACTGATGATGGATCATTTATTTATCTGCTCTTATATGTTGATGATATGTTGATTGCGGCCAATAATAAGGAAGAGATAAGATAGGTCAAAGCCCAACTAAGTAAAGAATTCGAGATGAAAGATTTGGGAGCTGCAAAGAAAATACTTGAGATGGAGATTCTGAGAGACAGAAAGGCAGGTAAATTATACCTAAGTCAAAAAGGGTATATTGAGAAAGTATTTCATCGGTTTAACATACATTCTGTCAAGTCTGTTAGTACTCCGTTAGCTACACACTTTAGACTTTCAGCTGATTTATGTCCGCAATCAGATGATGAGGTTGATTATATGTCACGGGTTCCATATTCTAGTGCAGTGGGATCTCTCATGTATGCTATGGTTTGTACACGCCCAGATTTATCACATGCAGTGAGTACAGTTAGTAGATACATGACAAATCCTGGTAAAGAGCATTGGAAGGCAGTTCAGTGGATTTTTAGATACTTACGAGGGATTTCTGATATTTGTTTGCATTTTAGGAGTAATAGAGATGCAGTTATTGGATATGTTGATTCTGACTTTGCAGGTGACATTGATAAAAGAAGATCACTTACGGGGTACGTGTTCACTGTTGGTGGTTGTGCTATCAGTTGAAAAGCTACTTTGCAGAATACAGTTGCATTGTCCACTACAGAGGCTGAGTATATGACTATTATGGAAGCTTGTAAGGAAGCTATTTGGTTGAAATGACTCTTCAGTGAGCTTAGCGAAGACTTGTAGATTACTACAGTCTTTTGTGATAGTCAAAGTATCATTTTTCTCACGAAGGATCAGATGTTTCATGAGAGGACAAAATACATTGATGTGAGGTATTATTTTATACGTGATATTATTGCTCGTGGTGATATTATTGTTAAGAAAGTCAGTACTCATGATAATCCTGCTGATATGATGACTAAGGTACTCCCGATAGATAAGTTTAAACATTGCTTGGACTTGGTTGGTACTAGATGCTGAGATTTACCTGTGGGGGTTATGTGGAAGAGGTGGAGAATGTTCTTTTGAAGATTTGTGGAATTCGTGTCAAGGTGGAGATTGTTAGAATTTGGTGACCCGAATTCTGTTTAATCCGTTAATAGTTATTAGATATTTTCTTATTAATATATTAATTAATAGATTCTTTATAAATCTGTTAATTAACAGTTTTGTTATTAATTTTGTATTTGACTAAGTATTCTAAGGTCCCTATAAATTGTGTATCTCATAGACAAGTTGTAAAAAAAATCAATGAACAAAGTTATTTGGTTACCTCTTCTTTCTCTACCTCTCTTTTCTCTCTACTTCTCTTTACTTTATTATGGTATGAGAGTTGTCGTTATTCCTTATTAATTTCATAACAAGTACCTCTCTTTTCTCTCTACTTCTCTTTACTTTATTATGGTATGAGAGTTGCCGTTATTCCTTATTAATTTCATAACAAGTGGTATCAGAGCCAGGTTGCTCATCCAGATCTGACCATGTGCGTTAAACCTTAATAAAAAGGATATATGGGCTCCCGTGTCTTGATCAAAGAGGACCAGTTCTAGTTGCGGCTAGGTGGTGAAGTCCTAGTAGGTCAGGTGGACCGAGGGGCAGAAAGTCCTGGTGGATCAGACATCAAGAACGGGAAGGGTTTCCGTTTGTGGTGGGGGCATGTGGTCCTTTGTTTGAGGGGGGATTGTTAGGGGTTGTAAGGGTGCAAACTTAGTCTCACATTGAGAAACACATGGAAAGATCATAGGTTTATAAGGAATATGGTATCTCCATTGGCATGAGGCCTTTTGGGAGAGCCCAAGAGCAAAACCATGAGGGCTTAGGCCTAAAGTGGACAATATCATGTCATTGTGGATGTCACGCCCCCAGAGGCACATGCTTGCTCGAAAATCGGACAGCATCTCCCCTGTACGGCGAACAATATGGGGCAATTATACATCATATCTCCTCAATATAGCTCATCCACAAGCGGCTGGCATCACAATAATATATAGAAATCACAACCACGCAGTTTATATTGGAATAAAGGATAATGGGTGGCTCAGCCACCTTAGGCATAAAAGAAAACACAACTTAATAAGAAACTCCACAACGAATAAGCCCGAACAATAAGACATGACTACAAAATTTGTCAAGGTCATACCAGAAATAATATAAAATGCGGAAACAAAGAAACTACGGAGAACCAACTCTGAAACAACTCTAAACCAAAATAACCCGGTGAAACTGAGGGACTGGCAACTGGATCCTCTCCTGGCTCCAAGAACTACGTCTACCTGCTATCTGAAACAACAGAAAGGAAAGCAGGGGTGGTGAGTCCGGGCGGACTCTGCGGGTATATGAGTTGACAAATAAGTATGGCATAATAAGGATAATGGAGTAGAGAAATCAACAGTGTACAGTCCATAAGGAATATAGAAACCTAATCATGCATAACATATGTGAATCGACATGGTATAAAGTCCGAATAACGACTAAGCAGGTATAGAACAACTCAACAACAATAATATCAAAATATATATATGCATATCAAACAAGTGCAACAATCATAGCTCATATAAGTGCATCAAACATAAGCAAATGCATAAAAGAAATATGTATGCACATGATGCAATGACATGTGTCACCCCTGACGCCAGTCAAGCCGTCAACAAATCACCTCTGTGTGACCGAGTGGGTAGGGCTGTGACAACTGTACCACTCCAACAACAAATACCACATAAGGCGTGGTTGAGTGGCCAGGATGCTGGGAGCCTACACTCCAAACCCCAGTACATCGGGGGAGCTACCACAGCTACAATATCCCTCAAAAACAAACAACGGTGAGGATGAGCCACCAACAGCTCATCCCTCTAAAAACAACTGTGAGGGTGTCACTGTTTGGCATAACAGGACAGGTGCTCGCACTCTAATATCTACCACGACGACAAGTGGTTGAGTGAATCGAGCACAAATATGACTAACGACGGCTTAACCAAATGTAAGCCTAACAGTCGTTAGTATGCAACGTGCAAGTATGGTGCATGCTATACGATGCACAAACAACCGAAGAAACAACGATGCAACAAAATCCAACAAATACACGATGCATCCATACAATCAACCGGAAATCAAAAACCAACGATTATGCACCTACACTACTAGGTAGGGTATTTCTAATGCCAAATAAACCTATCTGTGTGTTATGGACTTCTAGGTACTTGCGTACAAGCGATACTTTATAGAACAGAAAACCAACCGAAGACTGTACAGATACGAATTTGGAAACACTCGAAGATCAACGAAGAATAAGTCTCAACGGTGATATTTTAAATAACGACAAAGAACAAAGTCAAGCAACCTATCAGACATAATATAACCATGCTTTTAAGGTAAAGAAAACTACTCGAGTATAAAGGAGAAGTACCCGCCTTATAATTGTAGAACGTATACGAACAGAACCTCCCACGATCAACTGTGCGAGGCCAACGTCAAGGTCCTGTATCAAGGACTAATTTTCATTTAGCTATATAACAAAAATATATGATATCAAACTAAATGAACTGTAGGACCGGTGCCGTCGATAGAGGGGGGGTGAATATCGACCGTTCAAATTACTCGCAGAAACTTCGTAGAAAACTTTAGTTCGTTCTGGACTTAAAATATTAGTAGCGCAGCGGAAAATAAAAACGAAAAGAACACAGGTACACAGCGGATTTTTACTTGGTTCCCGACCCCCCAGGGTCAGTACATCCAAGGCCTATGCACGGGAACGCCCATCCACTATTGGTCTCCTTCCCAGACTTTCCGGAGGCGGAGAAACCCGACTTACAGTGCAAGATTACAAGCAATAATATAGAAAAATTAAGTGCGTAATTAAATGAAATCAAACCGAACAAAAATCTGAAACTCGGCCGATCTGGACCTCCGAAGTGCCGCGCACCTCCTCCTGGAGCCTCCCGGTCGTAGAGCCTTGTTTCCAGCACGTTGTCGTCGGTCGGAATGAGCAGAATCACTCTGGAATGTTGTATCTGAAGCAGAGGGGTCGAAGCCCCTTATATAGGCCTCCTGGGGGCGCCCCGGACGCTGGGGGCGCCCCGGAAGACTCGGTCAAACCTTATCCCTGCGCCTACCTCGCCGCAGGTGATAACTGCTTTGACCTGGGCGCCCCGAACATCCCGGGCACCCTCTTGAGCGCTTTATCCTGTGCTTCGAACTCGCAGCAGCGAAACAGGGTTGACCCGGTGCATCGGGGCGCCCTGGTGCATGAGGGCGCCCTGGATGTTGCCTTCCAGCCTCACTTGTTTACTTGCTTTGTCTCCGGTTCTTGGTACCTGCAAGATACACAAACACAAAGCACATATACATGAAATATTAAGCTTAAGGACTTGGTTCGGACTTCGAATTTGCATGAAACCCTAGGTCGAACCGGCACGAGTTCCTATCCCCGAGAACTCACCCTTCACCTACTCCTTTCAGGAGACGGTTGCCACCCAGTCCTTCGGGTAGACTTTTGCTTAGCCTCCGATACCTCCGGACCTCGAGACGCCCAAACCCTGACCCATCTCTACTCCTGTCCTTAGTCATCTCTCAGCTAAGTTGCTTAGTCCCTCGGACCAAGTCTTCATTCCCTAGCAGTCCTTCGCCAGGTGCCTAGCAGCCCTTCTCTAGGTCTTTGTTACTAAGCGGTCCTTCGCCTGGTGCCTAGCAATCCTTCGCTAGGTCTTCTATGCCTAGCAGCCCTTCGCTAGGTGCCTAGCAGCCCTTCGCTAGGTCTTCTATGCCTAGTAGTCCTTCACTAGGTGCCTAGCAGCCCTTCGCTAGGTCTTAGGGTTACGATACCTAGCAGCCCTTCGCTAGGTGCCTAGTAGCCCTTCGCTAGGTCTTAAGGTTACGATACCTAGCAGCCCTTCGCTAGGTCTTAAGATTACGATACCTAGCAGCCCTTCGCTAGGTGCCTAGCAGCCCTTCGCTAGGTCTTAGGGTTTCGATGCCTAGATTAACTAGGACTTTTTTCAGCTTAGTTTACTTCTCTCTTACTCCCCTTTGTCTGTTCAATATATCACTGACTTAAGTGAATTGTCAAACATTAAAATACTTAAAGAGGAACATCATTGATGCAACTTGCACCAACAATCTCTCCCTTTTTGATGTTTGACAATAACTTAAGTTAGATTGGTTTAAGGGGCTAACTTACTATCCTTGCGAAAAATTGACTTTAGCTTTGAACATATTTTTGATCCTCTAGAAAAAATTCTAGAAAAAAATTTTCTAACTTAAGAGCATACCTCTCCCCCTTTGTCATACATAAAAAAAACACAGGAAAATACTTGCACCAACAATGAGAAATTTTGGTTCTTTTTGAAAAATACTTGGTGCAGAAATTTTGAAAGCATTGTATTTTGAATGATATATTGCATTTTTGAAAAAAAAATGCATAATTTTGAAAAAGATGTTATTCGCTTTGAAAAATACAAGTACTTTGAAAATAATTTTTAACAACATGCAAGTACTTTTGACAGAATTTATAATTTTTGAAGAATATAAAGTACTTTTTGAAAAATGCATAACTTTTGAAAAAAATGTTATTTTGGAAAATATAAGTATTATGCTTAGTTTGCAAGTACTAACTGTTTTTGAAAGAGATGAGACTTTGAGAAATATAAGTAATTTTTGAAACCTAATATTTTACTTGATTAAGATTATTTTCCAGTCTGACACTATCCTGGAAAACCTTGTTGACTACAAGGACATTTCCTAAGTGTCCTGGAATTTCTTCAAACTCAAGTAAATATTGTTTCAAAGATAATTTCATAGGTCACACGAAAACAATAGACTAATAGTATTTTAAAAAACTACTTATGTTTCTAGCAAGATTTGAAAATACAGCGCATGAAAACATTTGAAATATTCAATAATTCTTTTAATTTAATCTCCCCCTAAACTTAACACAGTCCTGGGAAGCTTGTTGACCACAAGTACTCTTCCTCTAAGTCTTAAGGGTTGATTCAAATTAAAGAAATTTTCTAACAATTTCAAAATAATTAATTAAACAAAATTGTTTCAGAAGTTTGATTTATACTCCCCTTAAAGTTGACACATCCTAGGAGTCCTTGTAGATTATGAAGTGGACCTTCCTCTGTGTCTTTAGGGTTTATCAAAATCAAACAAGACAAATAAATTTTACAACATAAACCTTTTTCGAAAAACACAAGTGATAACGATTTAAAGCTCAATTTTCGAAAAGTATTTTCAAATAATAGTAATTTTTGTAGTTTTAGAAAGCCAAAAAATAAAAATTACTCCCCCTGTATCCGATATCGTTTGACTCTATCTAAGTGCCTTAAGGAACTTTAGTGTTGTCCTAAGAGGCTTGTGTCTAATTGCGTGAGTCAAACAATTTTTGAAAAGATATAATTTTTGAAAAATGTATAATATGTATATTCAATCAGACAAGCATGAATTCCATAAAAACATTATTATGTTGAAGCACTATTTTGAAAATATATTTTTACAAAAATATTCTAATGATTTTGAAAAACAATTTTGAAAAATATTTTTCAATTTATTAGTCCTTAACATCTCACCCATTGTAGATGTATCAATACAACAAGCATGATTGCCTTATAAGTGTATTGTGAGATGCTTGAATCATTTTTCTTTAATTTATTTTTAATTCTAAGATTTAATTGAAGCTTGTGTTAGATTTGAATTTGACAAGAAGTAGCTTGAATTTGAATTTCAAAAATTGGCTTCTAGGTCTTGGCGAGGCACTAGGCCTTCTTTGGCCGTAGCCTTATTGGATCATCAACCCTTTCCTTGACAAAGCCTTTTAATGAAATTTCATTTTCAAAATTACTTTTTAAAAAATTCTGGTCTAACTAGTTTGGATCTTGGATCGGTATCTTCGGCTAGTTTCACCAGTCTAAAGAGACCATGTATACTTGACCTTATTAGAATTGGCTTCCCTAACGTACTATCATCTCACCGCCACCCAATACTAGGTTAATCAAGTTTCAATTATTCCTTTTCCTATAGCCATTCTAATATATGCATGACATGTCATAAAAAAATAGCAGATGCATGACATGACAATTATGCATGAGTCAAACAAGTCCAAAGTATTTTATTTAAGTTTCTAAAAATGTATCAAATTCCCGATTTGATACATGTCGTGTGAACCTGCGAATATGCCAACCCACTTTGACATATTGAATGTTATTAATTTTAATTGTTACAGTTTGCGTAAAATTTTATTTTAGTTTGAGTTTAAGTTATTTAAGATTTGAAGTTGAGTTAATTGAAGTTTGAATTAATTAGCTTTATTTGAATTAAATTGATTTGAATTTAATTTAATTTAATTTAAATTTAATTTAATTTGAATTTAATTTAATTTAATTTGAATTTAATTTAATTTAATTTGAATTTAATTAAATTTGAATTTAATTAAATTTGAATTTAATTAAATTTGAATTTAATTTAATTTAAATTTAATTTAATTTAATTTGAATTTAATTTAATTTAATTTAATTTGAATTTAATTTTAATTTGAATTTAATTTAATTTAATTTGATTTAATTTTAATTTAATTTGAATTTAATTTTAATTTGAATTTAATTTTAATTTGAATTTAATTTAATTTGAATTTAATTTAATTTAATTTGAATTTAATTTAATTTGAATTTAATTTAATTTAATTTAGATTATAATGATTAATTAATAATTGTGTGTTTAAATTCATCATTTTCATTATTTCAAAAATTTCTTCTTCATTTTTATCTTTCTTTTCAAGTTTTTCTAATAATTTTGATTTATTTGAATTTTTATAATTTTTATTAACTATGACCTTTATCTTAGATAGTTCTATATCCTCCTCAAGATTAGGTCTTTCAATATCCTTACAGTAGGTGGAGTAATTTGGGCCACTAATTAAGGTTTTGTAATAATCTTTAATATTATCTATAATTAAATTATTATCTAAGAGAATTTTGTCATCAAAATTATCCTCAAATATATTTTCAATATTTTCAACATTAATCTCTATATTATCTTTAAGATTTTCAGAATTAATCTCTGAATTAATCTTGAGGTTTTCAGAATTAATTTCTGAATTATCCTTAATATATTCAAATTTGAATTCGGATTTATCCTTAGGATTTTCAAATTTGAATTCGGAATTATCCTTAGAATTTTCAAATTTGAATTCGAAATTATCCTTAGGATTAATTTTGTCTGAATTAAAATTATCAGAACTAATTTTATCAGAAAAATTATCAGGATTAATTTTATCAGAAAAATTATCAGGATTAATTTTATCAGATAAATTATCAGAATTAATTTTATCAGATAAATTATCAGAATTAATTTTATCAGATAAATTATCAGAATTAATTTTATCAGATAAATTATTAGAATTAATTTTATCAGATAAATTATCAGAATTAATTTTATCAGATAAATTATCAGAATTAATTTTATTAATTTCTGAATTGATATTCTGAATTTAACAATTAATTTTTGATATTTTGGTCATATTCACGTTTTGTAATTTAACATGCAAAAAGTTAATTTTATTATGCAGTAAATCTACTTTATCAGAAGAATTAACTACTTTATCACATGGCAGTGCAGGAACTTGTAAAATTTTTGGAACATAAATTTTTCGTACCTTTGTCGGACATTTGTTTTTGTAGTGTCCGAATTTTTCGCACTTGAAGCATCTGATATGGCTTTTATCTCTCCGGACTCCTGGCGCTGGTGCCCCCTTTGTCGCCGGTGATGAACGATTTTTATGAGTAGGGCACTGATTTTTATAGTGGCCTCTCTCCCTGCATGTGAAACAAATAATATGCAATTTAAAATTAGACATTAAAAAAAATGTACCTGATTCACCCCTGGGCTCCCCCTCAATTCCTGGCGTCGTTGCTCCGTCGGCGGTTAGTCCGGTGAAGAGCGGCTCGGCTCTGATACCAATTGTAGGACCGGTGCCGTCGATAGAGGGGGGGGGTGAATATCGACCGTTCAAATTACTCGCGGAAACTTCGTAGAAATCTTTAGTTCGTTCTGGACTTAAAATATTAGTAGCGCAGTGGAAAATAAAAACGAAAAGAACACATGTACACAGTGGATTTTTACTTGGTTCCCGACCCCCCAGGGTCAGTACATCCAAGGCCTATGCACGGGAACGCCCGTCCACTATTGGTCTCCTTCCCGGACTTTCCGGAGGCGGAGAAACCCGACTTACAGTGCAAGATTACAAGCAATAATATAGAAAAATTAAGTGCGTAATTAAATAAAATCAAACCGAACAAAAATCTGAAACTCGACCGATCTGGACCTCCGAAGTGTCGCGGACCTCCTCCTGGAGCCTCCGGTCGTAGAGCCTTGTTTCCAGCGCGTTGTCGTCGGTCGGAATGATCAGAATCACTCTGGAATGTTGTATCTGAAGCAGAGGGGTCGAAGCCCCTTATATAGGCCTCCTGGGGGCGCCCCGGAAGACTCGGTCAAACCTTATCCCTGCGCCTACCTCGCCGCAGGTGATAACTGCTTTGACCTGGGCGCCCCGAACATCCCGAGCACCCTCTTGAGCGCTTTATCCTGTGCTTCGAACTCGCAGCAGCGAAACAGGGTTGACCCGGTGCATCGGGGCGCCCTGGTGCATGAGGGCGCCCTGGATGTTGCCTTCCAGCCTCACTTGTTTACTTGCTTTGTCTCCGGTTCTTGGTACCTGCAAGATACACAAACACAAAGCACATATACATGAAATATTAAGCTTAAGGACTTGGTTCGGACTTCGAATTTGCACGAAACCCTAGGTCGAACCGGCACGAGTTCCTATCCCCGAGAACTCGCCCTTCACCTACTCCTTTCAGGAGACGGTTGCCACCCAGTCCTTCGGGTAGACTTTTGCTTAGCCTCCGATACCTCCGGACCTCGAGACGCCCAAACCCTGACCCATCTCTACTCCTATCCTTAGTCATCTCTCAGCTAAGTTGCTTAGTCCCTCGGACCAAGTCTTCATTCCCTAGCAGTCCTTCGCCAGGTGCCTAGCAGCCCTTCGCTAGGTCTTTGTTACCAAGCGGTCCTTCGCCTGGTGCCTAGCAATCCTTCGCTAGGTCTTCTATGCCTAGCAGCCCTTCGCTAGGTGCCTAGCAGCCCTTCGCTAGGTCTTCTATGCCTAGTAGTCCTTCACTAGGTGCCTAGCAGCCCTTCGCTAGGTCTTAGGGTTACGATACCTAGCAGCCCTTCGCTAGGTGCCTAGCAGCCCTTCGCTAGGTCTTAAGGTTACGATACCTAGCAGCCCTTCGCTAGGTCTTAGGGTTTCGATGCCTAGATCAACTAGGACTTTTTTCAACTTAGTTTACTTCTCTCTTACTCCCCTTTGTCTGTTCAATATATCACTGACTTAAGTGAATTGTCAAACATAAAAACACTTAAAGAGGAACATCATTGATGCAACTTGCACCAACATGAACTACCTTAATCATCTAGGATTTATCTTAATCTTATAGGAATAATCCTACTCCTTGTAACCATTCAATTAATCGAAAACAAATGGTTAACTCATAACGTCACAAGTCTAGACTACAATTAAGAATGAAATCAGTCATGTACTAATTAAGAAGAGGTCCAAGATAAAGACACTCACGGTCAAAGCATTTGGAGAAGTGTGCTGCAGCCCACTGTAGCTCACGACACCACACCGTGCTCACAACACAAGTCTTGAACAAAACCATCATATATAGCAGGCTTGTTGACCTGGGAAGTGATGCGATGACAAACAACATTAGCTCCTCTAATTGATTAGCTTTGTTTACTATAGAATAACAACAACTTCAGCAGTATACGTTTGATCCCCTCAAACTGAGGCTCTTCTATTCTAAGAGAAGAGTTGGGCGGCATGCTACAAATCCTATCTCTACCACAAGATCCCTTTCAAAACCAGAATCATAAGCATGAACATAAACCAAACAAATCACTGATTCCCGATACATAGGAGTATCAACGGAAAACAACCACTCGAAACCTAATCAATTTCCCAGTTAAGCCCAAATAATCGACCCTTACCTGGGGTTGCGCCGACCACAGTTCTTATGCCCTAATCGAAAACCCGCACTAGGGCACGGCTAAGAGGAGTTGATGCGCGCTCAACGAAGAGGAGTTGCGGCTCAATATCGATCACCTAAGATCGCACGAGGGAGAGAGTCGCACCGTTGGTGGCGGTGTGGACAGCGTCGCCGTCGGCTTGCTCGGGGAAGAGGAATCACGGCTTCTTGTTTGTGCGCTCGTAGAAGACGAAGAAGAAGAAGAATAAGAGGCTGGGGCGGCTACCGGCGTCGCTCGGTGTCGGCTAGGGCTGCGGTGGGTGTGGTTTCACGCAGAGGGGAAGAAACCGCAAGGGGGTGGGTGGTTTCGAGAGAAATCAGAGAGATGAGGCTAAGTTAGGGCTTTTATTATTGTTTTGGCATTTTGCAAATAAGCCCTCCAAGTCTAAAAAATCACAACTAGGTCCCCAATTTGCAAAGAGACCCTCTAAAATTTTGGTTCTCAACATTGGAGATATCCTAATTCCTTTTGGTCCTAACAAATGCCTAGCTCTTTATCGGATCGGCGAGTAGTCGGGAAGCCTTTTGATAGATAGAGCAATGAAAAACAAGGGTTGCCTTGTGGACTTGGGGCGGAGAAGAATAGCCACCATAGGTACATCTAGTTCCCGCTCATATGATCAGGGGAAATGACTATCGCCCGGTCCTGACTCTAAAACTTTATCTACGGTTGCTACAAACACCGAGTACAATTAGAAGGGAGGTCAAGGCCACATCAAACAATAACATGAGTGTGATGCCATAGAATTGTAAACAGAAGCTAATGCTCCCTAGTGTCATCATCATTCTAGTAAATATATCTTCTTTAGCTTAAACTTGTATTGTTTCCAATTTTTCCCCCTAATGATAGCAAGGAAAGGATCGATGTTGAGGGCCTTAAGATGACTAGAACACTAGAGGGAGCACGAAGAATAGCGCTAATTATTTTTCTCTTGCGTATTTTAGTGTAACGTCAAACAATACCTTAGTGTTCCTTAAATTGCAATTATATATCTGTTCGAGTAAGAGTGAATATAACTAGATAATAAGTACAAATATAAAACACCTCAAGAACATAGTTGCTTTATGTGATTTGAAATCTAAGTCCTATTCTACGACCTAATGATTTATTCGGTGGATCGAGTTTAAAGATTTATCAAGTGAGAACTTCTTTATTAAAGACGGGGAAATCTCGTATAAAATAGATTCAAATTTTTTACCAAGCATGAAAATGAAAGTTTAAAAAAGATGTTGTTAGGATAGATCATAGATGAATCGAAGTGCTAAACAGGGATAAATAGTGTTCGACCTAAAAACATAAAAAACTTTTCTCTTGCTAAGACTTTCCGAGGTGAAACAAGCAAGTTAAATGTAGTGAATATATGAAATAAGAAAAACAAAATCCTCAGTTTTTATTCCATATAGCCTATGATTGTCCCTCGAGAATTCTACTATCTTTTTTCCTTTTCGAGGCAGATTAAAAATGCTTCTTATAATTAAAATAAAATAACAAATTAGTGTTGGTGCAATAATTTGAGTAAGGATCATCCAAATAAGACATGATATTTGGATGTGAGTGAAGTCTAGTCAAGTCAAATACTGACTAGATGACTAGTAAGGAATGAAGTAATAGACAGAAGAATTAGGAAAAGAAGTCCTGGTTGGAGGGATTGGGTAAGAAGATTCTAGTCGAAGAGATTGGGTAAGGAAGTCCTGGTTAGTACGCAAGGGAATTAAAGTCTTAACTGAAGGTAAAGCGGGTGTGAAGTCTACCGAATGACTAGTTCTAACTAGAGATTAGATAAGGGTAAGTCCAAGCAAGTCTAGAGGACTGGAGGCTTGGCAAAGTGAAATCCCGAAGAGTAGACCTTAGGTGATAAAATCATGAAGGAGTTGACCCAAGCCAAAGGTAAGCCTAGCTAGTAGGCCAAATAGACTTACAAAAATAGGCTAAGTTGATTGATTATATTTGTATGCTTGTCTTGTAAAAATTTAGAGCTGAAAGTCAGATTGGGGGAGTAGACAGACATAAACTAGATGCAGTTAGATTAAGTCTAGAGTGATCTAGACTTGATTCAAGTATCTCGAACTGCTCCAGGCGCCCTATTAGATCTAGGTACCTTGACAGTTCGGGCTCCCCTATCAAATCCGGGCACCCCAAGCGAGGTTCAGGCGCCTGGATCAGGATGTGAGCGAATCGAATAAGACGCGGCTGAATTGGATCAGATGAGACTGAAATCCAAGTGCTCGAAAAGACTTTATAAAAGAATTATCGCTCAAAGCATTCAAATTATCTATTACTTTTGCTACTCATACTCTTCATTAGAGGAGAATTTACATTAGGACCCGAGAGGACCACGACCCCTCTCCCCCTCTCGTCCTCCAAATTTTTTAATAATATTATTTTTATATAGAAATTTTATATTTTCTTATATATATTATTTGACCCTTTTAAAGATAAACATGTATAGTTAGTCTAATAGTTTATTTTATTGTTCTTTTAGCACACATCTCGCGTTCGAATCCTTTGGAGGACTAAATTTCAAATTTTTTTCTTCACTCAGCCCCTGAAACCTAAAATCCTAGATCTTCCCTTGCTCTGCATGCTCGAAAGAAAAAACTACAACGTGAAGCTGTGCGATCGGGGAAGCTCCAGGTGATTGTATGTAGTTTACTGATCTTGTATGCTAATTTTCCCTATGAAACTGTATCTGTTTACTTCTTTGTTGTTGTATGATCTTTTTATAGCCATGTATTTTGATCTGTTTATATACACGAGGTGTCTTCCTGGATTCACAATCGTTTGCTTATTTTTCCTTTTTCAGGATGACGCCGCTAGGAGAGCCCAGCAGCCAGTCCCCCTACTTCATAGTGGTTTCTTTTCGTCACTCTTTTTTTTTCTTCTGGTTACAGTTGGGATGCATTTTCATTTTATTTACGCTTTGTGGAGTTGTCATGTATATTATGGATTTATGTATTTGTGCTATCGGTATGCCAGAGAATATTTGGAGTTTGGTTTTGCGATGGTATATTTATATTAGTGGTGATCGATAATTATTTCCCTTTATTTACTATATTGTTGGATGAGATATGTGTGGAGGCCATGGAGGTCATATTATGTATGTACAAAAATTCATATTGTCCGTCGTACAGGGGAGGTGTTGTTCATTAATTTTTGTTAGACATATGACTCTTCAGGACGTGACAATTTATTTCTCTGCCTCCAGAAACCTTTTGGAAAGAAGTCCACTAGTAGACTTGCGCTGAGTGTGTAGATCTTAGATGTACTGACCCTAGAGGTCGAGAACCAAGTAAAATTTCATATATCTTTTTTTTTTATTTTATATTCCGCTGCGTCTAACCCTGATAAAAAAGATGAACAACGACAAAATGATCCAAAAAAAAAAAGATGATCAATATTCACCCTATCAAGGCACACCAATCCTACCATTAGCTTGGGCAAATGATAGAGTTTCAAGGTAAAGACCTTTTGCTCAAACAAAAAAAAATTATAAATTAAATCAATAGAATAATAGATAGTAATAGTTTAACACTTTTTGCTTGCAT
>JAGFNQ010001327.1:244793-328412 GCA_024364735.1 Boesenbergia rotunda | reverse complement strand
ACCTTTTCGAAAAAGGGTAATTTGGTCATCTTGCCTTTTAAGCATGATTCGCATGTATCAAATGAACCGGGTTCAAATGATTCCAGAATTCCACATCGGTGTAATTTAGTCATGCGTTTTTACTTACATGGCCAAGACGACAATGCCACGTATATAGGAGTCTATTTGATTATCTATTCGAGCACCTTTGTTGCTAACTTCGATATTTGAAAACGTCACCGGATAAATCTAATGTGTAGATACCATTGCACAAAGTTCCGGTCCCATAAATAACACCATTTAAAGTTATGTAACAACAATTGTTACTAAAAGTTAAATGGTAACCCTTTTCATTCAAGCATGAAATAGATACAATGTTCTTTATTAACGAAGGAACAAAATAACAATTATCCAATTCTAAGACAAGTCCAGTAGGGAGCTTTAGCAAATATGTTCCGATGGAAACAGCAGCAATCTTTGCTCCATTTCCAACTCGCAAATTCGTTTCTCCCTTGACGAGTCCTCTTCTATTCTTAAGCCCTTGTATGTCATTACATATATGTGAGCTACACCCAGTATCAAATACCCAGGTGTACGAGGAAATAGAGTGGCATTCAATAACGAAGATGCCTGAAGAGGATGGGGCATCGGATGCCTTCTTCATCAAGGACTCAAGATAAACCTTGCAGTTTTTTCGCCAGTGGCCCTCCTTGTCGCAGTGATGGCAAGTGCCTTTTCAATCCTTTTGTCCTTAGTTAAGTTATTGGTGTCCAAAATGAAACACAAATTCAGAGAAAACATGATCAGGTGATTATCCTAGAAATGCAAATTGAGGTTATGTGATGAGAATGATAAAGAATGCATCAATATACATTAATTAAATCCTATTTATTTTTCGAATTGAATAATCCTTTTTATCAATTCGGGAGATCGTAGGAACATCTCCAAATAGGTTGATATCCAATCATAGATAAGAACAACCATGGCTGGAGTCCATCAAGTTATTCTTAGCTATGAAGGTAGGTAATTATATCGATTACATATTACACATATGTAACTATCACATTATGCTATCAACTAATTGAATGTTTGCATAAATCATTGGGTTGTTAACTCATTAACAAGTACGCAACAATATACGTAGCACCCAACTGCACCTCTCTTTACATCGACCTTGGCTGTGGCACAACAAATCGATGCTCTAAGCTTAAGGCTGACCCATTAATGAAGAAATAGTTTTAATATGGTTGGGGCTCATTCAACCGTTTAGTCAGGCATGGATGTGTCCAACAACCAAAACTAAGGATTGACCTATGACTCCAACTATATTAATCATAAATTAATTCCATGGTTTGAATATGTTGAGGTTCAAGCCGGGCATGGATGTGTCCATCAACCCAAATGAGAAACAAAACTCCGGTTCTAACCATATTAATGAAAGGTGTTGGCCTTAATATTTTGTAAGGGGTTTTGGGTCTCATCTTTTTCTTTTAAGCACATTCATGACATATAATTATGTCATGTACTAACGATTTCCTTAATAAAGTATGTATGTGACTTAATTTATCAAGTCTCATTAATTGAATTAGGAACCGGATTTCCTAATTTTAATTTCATACTTTATTCAAGGAATTATTTTGGGAAACAATTTCCTAAATTATCATAATCAATTTCGGAATTAATATGTTTAAGACTTTGATTTCTCTAAATCAAATCTTATTAAATTAAGAGACAGATTCCCTTAATTCAACCACATATTATTTTCATGAAAATCTTATTTAAGGAAATATACTATATAGGAAACAATTTTCCTAATTAATTTTGGAGACAATAATATGTAAGAGCATCACCTCATAAATAAAATAAGGAAATTATCGTTTGAGAATCACCTCAAAAAATTTCTAAGATTTGATCACATATTTTATTTATGGAAATTAATATCAATAACTTAATTTTGGACGGCTCCCCGAGGCTCAATCCAAAATAAGAATTTATTGATAATATAATTTGGACGGCTCCCCGAGGCTCAATCCAAATTAAACATTTGACAGCTTAAATTCAATTTAGGAAATTTAATTATAACAACTAACTTTAAATTGGACAGCTCCCCGAGGCTCAATCCAAAATAAATAATTTTGTAAATAATTTAATTTTCAATTATGAATTTAAATGCCAATTAATATTCCCATAATTTATCTAGACTTTCTTGAAAGAAAGTGCCCAAAATTGCGAGCTTTCCATAAATGGAAAGTTTCCAAAAATAAAAGGTTTTCAGAATTATTGTAAGTTTCCGGTACAAAGAAAACTTACGTATTTCCAAAATTGGAAAATTTCCAAAATTAGAAAATTTCCAAAATTGGAAAGTTTCCAAAATGGAAAGTTTTCACAATTATCATAAAATTTCAGAAACAGAGATATTTCAAAAGTTTACGAAATTTCATGAGGATTTCCAAACTTTGAAATTCCTAAATCTAAAATTTACCATAATTGGAAAGTTTCCATAATTGGAAATTTTTTTCAAAATTTAGATCATGACAAAGTTTTCCGCAAAACAATTATATGACTATGTCGATCACTAACCGGCTCTGATACCACAGTTTGGACCGAGTGCATGTTGACATGGATACGGGTTCGTAATTTTAAAATTAATTATGTGCAGCGGAAGGTTTAGCATAAATAATTTCTCGAATTATTTAACCACACATCTAAGCATGTAACCTTATCTTGTGTAGACATGATCATATTTTTAAAATTTTGCACAAACGTAAACTAATTTACTTATTACCTGGCGTAACTCGAAGGAAGGGACGAGATCCAACTGTAAGCGTCCCTCGGAAGCTCCGCCTCTATTCGCGTCCACGCCGAGTATCTTCGGGATGACTTCGCAAAGCCACGAGTTTCATGTTCTCGAGAACTACTAGATTCTCCGAGAACGCGATAAAAAAAACCAAGAGAGAAGTAATCACATCGGAAAACTCACTACCAAGGTTGGCCGGAATCACAATTCCGACGAGAAGGAGGAAGATGACTTGCGCCCAATCCTAAGGTGATGATGGCCGGAGAGGAAGATCATCCCAACGGAAGAACTTCGTCGCCTCGGTGCTTCTCCTTGTGCTCACGGCAAGAAGAAGGGTGGAGAGGCTTGTGGCCGGCCAAGAGGAAGAAGGGAGGAGAGGGAGAGAGCTCAAGCAAGAATACTTTGATTATTTCGATTGATTTCCAAGCCTTGCCTTGGGTCCTTTATATAGTGGCCTCTTAACCGCCAAGTCTCTTTTTTCTTATGAAATAAATTTTCATAAGAAATTTATCATATAAATTTTCTATGACTTATTCCATCATGACAAGTTTTATCATATTTTAATTTATGATAAAAATCAACCAAGTCTCTTTTTTCTTATGGAAAGAAATTTCTTATCATGGTAAATCAATCCATGATTGATTTTATAAAATAAAATAAACCAATCCATGGTTCATTTTAATTTCCATGAAAAATAAATTTCTTTATATAAATTTCTTTATTATGGTAAATCAATCCATGATTGATTTTATAAAATAAAATAAACCAATCCATGATTCATTTTAATTTCCATGAAAAATAAACCAAACCTTGGTTTAAAAATTTATATCATCCATAATTTTATAAAACAAACCACACTTAGTTTATTTTATAAATTGAACCGAAACTTGGTTCTCTCCCTTTGTTGTGGTCGGTCAAGCAAAGAGGGTGGGGACCTCTTTGGCCGGCCTATCCAAGCCACGCCCCAATGAATTAAACTCATTTAATTCATCTATTAAGTCTTCAAAAGACTTAGCCATTTTATGCTTCCGATGTGTCTCTGAAAAATTCAGATTTGACTTATCGTTTGGCTCAACCAAACTGAATCTCTCTTGATTGGAAAATCTAATTTTCAACTTGTTTTAAATCCCTCGGATTACTCGTAGTGCGTGTGACTAAATAGGCTTTCGATTTATGTTGGCCGTCTATAATTAACCAATTATAGAACGATCATGAGTGACACCTAGTAGTACATCATGATCCCCAATTAATCGAAAGGTCAACGGTTGACCTCAGAAACATTTCTGAAACCCTTCAGCAGCTATAATGAATCATGCCTCATTCCCTTCTCCATCTTATACCCACTTGGTTCAGGACATGGTCTATGTGTGTCAGTCCACACTAGGCTGACTACGTTACATCTAGCCCATGTAACGTTTTCTCGTCCTACGGATTCTAATTACTCTCATATATCTAAGAGATTCATACTCTGAACATGTCATGCTCTGGCCAGAGGCTTCGAGTAACAATTCGACGATAGGCCTTGGGTATACATCTCCTCGCAAGGAGTGGTGAATCCTTTGTAGGCTGTTCAAACATCTTCGGGCGCTTTGGCTTATACCCAATCATCCTGGGTCCACACCTCCTTGGAGATGCTTGCTTAAGATGTCAAAGTATAAGTCTCCATGACCAAGATGACTTGAACACTGCAAGTTAAAGGAACATCACACTTAAGCTGCAGTAAGAACTTCACTGACATATCTATATGTAGACTACCATATGAAGTTTTACAGCCAGTCACTCCAATGAACTAGTTCCCTTCACTAGCATTCATGTTTATCTCCGGACATCCCAATGTCACCAGCCAGTGAGAATCAGCTGATTAGAGAATAACCCATGCTAGTCTCAACAGAATTTATAGTGTCCGTATTTATCAATTCATCGACTAGGGACAATTTCAATACTTCACAATTGCATATGTAGAGATAATCACTAGTTGTGAATTCATCATAAATTCTCTCATGCTGTGAATTGTATTACGGACATTCAGTAAATGTATTTAACATCTCAATCAAATACATAAACATGTATACTCAAATAGTGAATATTCATTTATTAAAATAAATGATTACAATCATAAGGTGATTGCCTTAGGACACTTTTCTCATATCACTAACAATTACATTACAATCATCCCGATGGTTTGTCCAACTCCATCTCGGTTGTGAGCCTCTACTTATACTAGGCAAGGGACTGATAACATGATCTTCTGTGTGTCATTACACACCATGTTATCTATAATGCAAAGTATTGGACTTTTATGCATATACTAATATAAATACGCATCTGTGTTGTTGTGATTCACTTTTCAAAATGTAGATGATCTTATATACAAAAAGATCAAGTCTTTTAGTATACACATCTATCAACTATAATCATCCCGATGGTTTGTCCATCTCCATTTTGGTTGTGAGCCTCTACTTATACTAGGCAAGAGACTGATAACATGATCTTTTGTGTGTCACCACACACCATATTATCTACAATGCAAAGTATTGGACTTTTATGCATATACTAATATAAATACACATCTATGTTGTTGTGATTCTCTTTTCAAAATGTAGATGAGCTTATATATAAAAAAACAAGTCTTTTAGTATACACATCTAACAATCTCCCACTTATACTCAAAGACTCTGTTGTTCTCTCACTGCCATACATCTGACTCCCATATCCTCCACATATCGGTCAAAAGCTCTTGCTAGAAGAGCCTAAGTGAAAGGATCCGCCAGATTGTCCTCCGATGCAATCTTGGCGACAGCTACTTTTCCTCGCTTTACGATTTCTCGTATCAGGCGGTACTTGCGCTCTATGTGTTTACTCGCCTTATGGGCTCGTGGTTCATTCGAGTTTGCAACTGCACCACTGTTATCACAATAGATTGTGATAGATCTGGGAAAACCAGGAATCACATCCAAGTTCATCATGAAGTTCCTAAGCCATACAGCTTCCTTGGCTGTCTCTAAGGCTGCCACATACTCAACTTCCATGGTGGAGTCTGCCACGCATTTCTGCTTGACACTCCTCTATACTATGACTCCACCTCCTAAAGTAAACACAAACCCCCAAGGTAGACTTACTCTTGTCCCTATCTGACTGGAAATTCGAATCCGTATAACCCACAGGGACTAATTGGTCTGCTCGCTAAATCAGCATATAATCCCTAGTCCGTACAGGTATTTCAATATATGCTTTATCGTAGTCCAATGTCTCTGTCCAGGGTTACTCTGATATCTACTGACCATGCCCATGGCAAAGTAGATAACTGGTCTCGTGCACAACATAGCATACATGAGGCTTCCTACAATCGATGCATAAGGAACTGCCTTCATTTCCTTTATCTCCTTTGAAGTTTTCGGGCACATCTCCTTAGATAGAGGAACTCTATGCCTGAAGGGTAGAAAACCCTTCTTGGAGTTTTCCATGCTAAAACGAGCCAGGACGGTGTCAATGTGTGAAGCTTGGGATAAGCACAACATCCTTTTCTAGCGATCCCTTATGACCTTGATCCCAAGGATGTGTCCCGCTTCTCCTAAGTCCTTTATATCGAACTGTTTGGACAACCATACCCTAACGTCTGATAACACTTTGACATTGTTTCCAATTAACAAAATGTCATCTACATAAAGTACAAGAAACACCACTACGTTTTCGTCACATCTCTTATATACACATGATTCATCCGAGCTTTGAATAAATCCATATGACTGGATTACTTCATCAAAGCGGATGTTCCAAGATCGTGAAGCTTGCTTCAATCCATAAATGGATCAATTAAGCTTGCATACTAGATGCTCTTTGCCCTTCGCAATAAACCCTTCTGGTTGCTTCATGTAGATGGTCTCCTCAAGACTTTCGTTAAGGAAAGCTGTCTTGACGTCCATCTGCCATATCTCATAGTCCATATAAGCGGCAATAGATAAGAGAATCCAGATCGACTTAAGCATGACTACCGGCGAAAAGATCTCCTCATAATCGATACCCTCTTTTTGAGTATACCCTTTTGCAACAAGCCTAGCTTTGAAGGTCTCAACATTCCCGTCTGATCCTCTCTTTCTCTTGTAGATCCAGGCTGCTGGATGAAGAGTCAACTAGGTCGTGAGGTTTCGAGTGCTGAGGGAATTGTACTCGGGGGCTAAGTCGTAATGGGTCGAGTACTGAGAGAAATGTACTCGGGAAGGGTAACCCTAGACTTAGAAAGTGGACCAGTCGACTGGTAAGGGAGCTCGTTTATGGCTGTTTCTTCTTGGCGAAACAAGCTTGGTAAGAGCCTGTTAGTAGCTTGCTAGTGCTCAGGGATTGCCCAAGGGTTATGGCGAGGTTTCTCCACCCACAAGGAGTGACAAGAGCTAGCCGGAGGTGCTCCGGGGAATCATCCACCGAAGGATCGGGATCGTCCACCTTACAGACAACCGTGGAGTAGGAGTTTCATCTCTGAACCACGTAAATCAGTGTGTTCTTCGTGTTTGTTAGTTTTAGTTTTTATTATTCCGCTTGCGCACTAATATTTGTAGGAAGAAAGATCGAAAAATTGCTATTCACCCCCTCTAGCAAATGGTAAGATCCTAACAAGTGGTATCAGAGCGATGATTCACTCATCTACGGACTAACCGCCGAGAGAGCAAAAAGCTAGAGGAGATGACGATTGATGAAAAGTTGGGTGATGACATCAATGTTCCACCTCCTTATGATCGCGATGATTTCGACTATTGGAGGATGCGGACAAAGACTTGGTTCGACATGGATTGGAACTACATGATTGCGCTTGAAGAGCCATTTGAAGCTCCAAGAGATAAGCATGGGAAAAAGCTTCGACCAAGATATTGGAATAAGGAGCAACAAGCATAATCAAAGGCAAACAAAACGGTAATTTCAATTTTACTTAGTATTTTGCCTAATGAAATAATTAGTGGTGTGGGTGAATACAAAAGTGCACATGAGTTATGGAACAAGATGGTAGCATTCCATGAAAACCCTACACAAGCTCAAGAATTGGAAGAGCTCAAGGAAATGAGCTCAATGGTCCAAGAAGAGGAGAAGGACCAATCGGATGAAGAAAGAAGTTCAACATCCGAAGAAGAGGAGAAAGAGGAAAAAGAAAAAGAGACATTCATCTCCTCAAGTGAAGTGACACAAGAAAGTGAAAGATTATCCAATTCATCAAGGGGAGAAGAAGAGGTTTCCACTTTAAGGATTGAGGGGGAGGAGAGACTACCCTTGATACCGGAGCAAGAAGAAGCATCCACCTCCACCAAAGCAAAGTCTAAAGATCACATCATTTGCTTTGGATGCAACAAGAAGGGACACTACAAGGACAAGTATCCATTAGGTAAAAAGGAGGTAAACCCTAAACCCAAGTTAATTCATTTAAAATCTAACATTGGTTGTAGGGAAAAGAAGGAGAAAAAGCACATTCGGTGTTACACGTGTGGTGAGCTAGGACATTACCACACTAAATGCCCAAGGAAAGGAGAAGTCAAGAAATTGGAGCATTTGAGGAAGTGAGAGAAGAAGGAAAAGGAGAAAAACTCATATCAAGGGGGAGCTACAAGGGTAAGGGAGGTAATCCCTAACTTAAGTACTTTTCAAACTTCTCCATGAATGTTAGACGTAATGAAAATTATGCGCCTATGCATAATTTTGGTTTTAAATATCATGATAAAAATAGGGCCAATATTGTACCCCAAAATCCTTAGGAATTTATGTACCATGATAAACCTAGGAGTTTTAAACCTAAGGACCAAGGCATTAATCCAAAAAAAGGAAGACACATGCCTAGGTAAATTGATAGATCTAGAAATGTCCAAAGTGGACATGGTGATACTAAGGTAAGGAACCTAGAAAGAAAAAATCAAGCCTTGAGGGCGAGACTTGATAAATTAGAGAAAACCCTAAATAGAATCACTAGTGGATCTAGGGGCTTGGACATGGTGTCAAGAAGTCAAAACCCCGACAATGGTAGACTGCGTCTAGGATATCGACCTATTAGTTCAAATGCTATTGAGAAATCATATGCAAGGATGCCATATAACTATAGCAAGGGGAAGACCAAAAATGGCAGGGGAAAGCCATTTAAAGGGGAGAAGAAAAATTTAAGCAAGGACAAGATGTGGAAAGTAAAGGAAGCAAGGGGTGTAGGTCAAGAAGTATCAGAGGTACACATGTGTGGCCTTGCCATTATAGATGAATTACCTAGGGAGGTGACTAAGGCTAAGAGCTCAAGGGGGAGCTCTAGGAGTCAAAATGGGATCCATGGTCAATGGATCTCAAGAGGGTTTCTTCAAAAGGGCTAAATGAATTATGGAATGTGCCAAAGAATTTGGAGATAAGATTGAGACTTAATTCTAGGAATTTGGCACATTAAAAGTGCTGGATCGAGAGAAAATGATAGATGGGGGGGGTGAATATCGTAACTCATTTTTTGGATAAAATTAAGAGCAAATGCGCAGCGGAATAAACAAAACACAAAGACACAATCGGTTTTACTTGGTTCGGAGTCGCGGTCGGCTCCTACTCCAAGGCCCACAGTCCTTGACCGTTTACTGCGGGCAATACTATATTCGCGCAAAATCTTACAAACAGTTGTACAGTTACAAGTGCAGCAAGAATACAACTAAAAATTGGCTCTTCGTTACCGATGCCCGGTGTAGATCGTTCTTCGGTGCGTAGGGTCGCTGCCGGCGCTAGAATCACAAGATGAAGGATTTCTGGAGCAGAGCGCGTGAGTTGAAGAGCGCATTTGCGTTGGAAAACTTGATCATTGAAGCCTTGGGGTCGAGGGGCTTTTTATAGCCTCTCGGGGCACCCTGAACGTTGGGGGTGCCCCCCCACGTGTCACCCGATCTGAGCAAATCTCGGTCAGCCCTTATCCTACTCGAATAGGGCTGAGGGTTGACTATGGGGGCGCCCGGGACGCTGGGGGCACCCTGGTTGACTCTTTCAGTGGGCTTCTTGGCTGGATAAATTTTATCTACTTCGTTGGCTTGAGCGCGGGGCGCCCTGGGCATCCGGGGCTCCCGGGTGCATGGGGGCGCCCGGGAGCATGGGGGTGCCCCGCCCAGTTAGCTTCTGAAGCTTGCTTGTGCTGAACTCCTCTTTGCCTTGTACTTAGGGCGCCCGGGTCCTTCCGGGTGCCTGATAGATTCCATTTTTATTGATCATTTGAGTTGCTAAAATCCCTGTTTGATCTATGTTTTTATTGCTAAAATTGTGAAATTGCCTAGGTTTTAGAACTTATTCATATTTTGGACCTAATTGCAAAATTACACATATTTGAGCTAATTGGCCACTAAATTCTTGACTTATTTTTGTAGGCATAAAAGGTTCCTGGACCTACAGCATATTGGGTCAAACCTGAGTCGGATGCGAACCGGGTCGAATTATCAAGCCTACGATTAATCCGGGCCGTCCGATTCAAGAGCGGCTAGATCTGAGCCATCCGGGACGATCTGAAGCAATCCGAGCTAGGGTTAGGGTTGATCAAGCTCTATGATCAAGATCTGAAGGTTTCATCCCAATCAGAGCTAAATCAACCGTTGGATCAAGCAAGGAGGGCTCTAGAGCGTTCATTCACAGATAGAGTTGATCTGGACCATCCGTTGCATATCTGGAGGATTCAAACTACCACAAGGCAGATCCTGACCCCAGATCATCATCATAAAAGTTTGGCTCAAATCAGACCAAGATCTACCGTTGGATTTCATCAAATCAATCACAGCCGCCCATTATTTCCTATTTAATCAGAAACGCTGCCCAGCTTCCCCTTCGTCGCGTCTTCGCCGCAGCCAACTTCTTCATCGAGTTCTTCACTTTTCTTTGCGTTTTCTTCAATCCGTGGGCGCGACCACTCGATTTCCTTACTGAATTCATGTGCTAGATCATTGGGGAGTTCATCAGTCTTGTTTCCGGATCGAAATTGCCCAAGAACAGAGTTTGTGAGAGGTTTCTACAACTCTGTCAAATTGGTAGCTTCTGATCAGCTGGCTTCAATACCTTCCACCCGAGCCATCCAGAGGGGTTCCCTGAGTAGCTTGGATCATCATCCATCCACCCACGCACGCAGACACAGCTGCAATGAAGAAATCGCATGGAAATTTCAGAAATGGGCAGTTTGAGCTGTATTCAATCGCTGATGAGTTTTTCCCCATGATTTGCTGAGCTTGCGGGTCCGAGGCTCTCCTTTGCTTGACAACCAAAGAGTATCTGAGCTCTGGAAGGAATTGAGGAGTAGTTTAGAACCTTAGTTTCTAAGTTTATAGCTGTATTTTTCATTTTCGGCACTGTTGTGTTCTGACTTTCATTTTCAGCTATTGAGGGTTACGATTTCAAGTTCTTAGCTGTAATTTAGCTTAAATTTTGCAAGTCTGATAGTTAAGGAATGTGTGTAGTGGATAAATGCTTCAAATTCTAGTTTAATTGTAGCTTAGATTTGTGCGTGCCAATGTGTGTGCTGCGTGCCAAGTGAAGTTGCTGAATTTTCAGAAATTTCATTCCCTTTCATTAGTTTTGTTAACTAATTGCTAGTTTAAACTTGTTTGCTCCTAGATAGTCACTTATACTCAGTTTATGTTAGCTAGTTCAGTCCTTAATCTATTGCAAAAACAGAAAAAATTAGTAGCCAGTCTTTTCATTTTGCATCTACAATTTTAGTTTTTTTCATTTCTGAATTCTTCTTAGTTTTTCTGGTTTTGATCTTAATTTCAATTCCTTTACAGAAGCTTGCTTAGTTCTATCCGAATATCCTTGTTTTCCAATCGATTCCATCAGATTTAAAAAAAAAAAAAAAAGAGAAGTGAGTTGGAAGATCATTTATTTCCAAATTTAGTGTAAACTTTTGGCACAAAGAGTTGTCTCTTGTGTGCCAATTGATTTTAATTCTTTTGCATCAGAACTTAGTTTGTTTATGTGGCATATAATTGTGTTTGAAATCAATAAGCTTGCACTTACTCAAATCTGAATTGTGTGGGCAGTGATTGGGATCCAAAAACACTTGGACTAGTTTAGTTGCAATTACTTGATTGAGTTTTACTTTTGCATGCTATTAATTGTGTGGCAACCTTGTTTGTTTCCGAAATCCCATCACTGTTTTTCTTTACTTCATTTCATGGCATTTCTTTTGGTTTGTTGCAAAAAAGAAAACAATTTCCCATAAAAAATTTGCAAGTGCTTGAGTAAGCTTCCATTAGGTTAAGTACTAAGTGCCATTTCTTTGCTTAGCTCCTTTGTTCACTTATCTTTATTTTCATTTCATTCTCATTCTCAATTGCAATTTCAATTTCGATTGTATCCCAAAACTAAAATCCAATTACTTAATTGAAACCCCAAAAATGACACATAACTACAAGTTCGAATCAAGCACGACAACTAGCCCGAGAAAAATACGACCTGTGGCCCCTATATTACATTTTCATACTTTTGATTGTAAAAGGGTTTCCAGCATTTCATTTATAAATTCTAAATCTGATGGTCCCAACTTTCGTGACAAGTTAATTAGTATATTTGGGGCCGTCAAATTTTTAGCGTCATTGCCGGGGACTTGTTAGTTGACTTGTTTGATTTTTACTTGTACACTTATCTCATATCATTCTTGACTTACTTTTGTGCTTATTGCTATATCTTTGGATTTGATTTTATTTGATTTATCTTTTTATCTACTGTGACTGCGATTTGTTTTGTTTTTATGACCAGGTCTTTAGGTGCTGAATTAGAAGATTTCGATCCTGAGATTGAGAGGACTTTCAGAGTCAGGAGGGGCCAGGCCATTCATTCTGGGACTACAGATATCCCTCTTATTCAGACTATCAGCACTCACTCAGGCATTGACATGGCAGACTGCCAGAGGACCATGAAGGAGCTTGCAGCACCTGACGCTGCATTTCAGTACTCCAGCATAGCTTATCCAGAGCTGGGGGAAAGTTTTGAGTTGAGATCTGGACTTATCAATTTGTTGCCAAAGTTTCAGGGTTTATCTGGGGAGGATCCAAACAGACACTTGCACGAATTCCATGTGGTGTGCTCTACTATGAAGCCTCAGGGCATTTCTGAAGAAGACATCAAGCTGAGAGCTTTTCCCTTCACCTTGACAGGAGCAGCCAAAGACTGGTTTTATTATTTGCCTACAGGACATGTGTCTAGTTGGATAACTATGAAAAAGGCATTTTTGGAGAAATATTTCCCAGCTTCCCGCACAGCTATAATCAGAAAAAGTATCTGTGGGATTCAACAAGTGGTGGGTGAAACACTCTATGATTACTGGGAAAGATTTAACAAGTTGTGTTCAAGTTGTCCCCAACATCAAATCAGTGAGCAATTGTTGATTCAATATTTTTATGAGGGACTGCTACAGATGGATAGAGTCCTGATAGATGCTGCAGCTGGAGGGGCCCTAGTGAACAAGTCACCAATGCAAGCTAGGGAGTTAATTTCTAATATGGCTGAGAATTCCCAACAATTTGGAGGTAGAGCCTTGACCACCAGAGGAGTGGGTGAAGTTCAAGTAGTTCCTACTGATCAAAATGTTCAGAATGCATTGTTGGAGCTAACCTCAGCTGTGAAGAAAATAGATTTGAAAGTGGAAAGACTAAGCTCCACTCCTTCAGTACCTCCACCCTCTACTCAAATTACAAGTGTGTGTGGCATTTGTTCTAGTCAAGAGCACACTTCAGACTCATGCCCCACCCTCCAACAGGACGAGACAGTAGCGGCTTTAGTGAGAGGACAATTCCAAGCAAGAAACAATCCTTATTCCTCCACTTATAACCCCGGTTGGAGGAATCATCCTAACTTGAGATATGGGAATGCTTTCTGCCAACAAGAGCCTCAAAATCAATCTTCACAGCAGCATCAATCGAACCTACAGCAGTCACAGCAACCTCAGAACAATCAGCAATAATTTCAGCCATCAAATCCAAGTTTTCAGCCCCCGTTTCAGCCTAATTCTCAACATTTTCAGCAACAATTCCAAGCATTTGATCCTCAATTCCAGCAACCCTATCAAGGGCAGCAAGGCTTTCAGTCATTTCCAGATTTTCCAGCTCAAAACCAATCAAATTTTCAGCCATCACAGCCCACAATTCAGAATTGTCAGCCCTACAACCAAGGGTTTCAAAGTCAAAATTTTCAGCCCTCGCCACCTAATTTTCCATTTCAAAATCAAAACTTTCAAGGCTACAATTCCCAGCACAATTTCCAAGCAAATCAGCCCGTGCATCAGCCCTATCAACAGCCCCAACAGCCATGTTTTCAAGGTCAATCAAGGAGCTTTTCTAACCAAGGAGGCTATGGAAGCTCAAGTGGAGGAAATCAGCCCCAACAGAGGGTTGAGGATATGTTTCAACAGATGATGCAGCAACAACAAGCTTGTCAACAACAAATACAACAAGTTGTACAAACGCAACAGCAACAACAAGCTTGGCAACAACAACAACAAGGTTGGCAACAAAACGTTGAGAGGCAATTAGGGCAATTGGCTAGTGGGATCAATCAGAATCGAGCTCAAGGATCAAGTCAATTACCTTCCCAAACTGTTCCTAATCCTAAAGGAAACGTGAGTGCTATTTATTTGAGGAGTGGGAAGGTCACTTCATCTCCAAAGAATCCAAGAGCAGATTTTTCAGAAAACCGGACAGCAACTCCGATTCCAGCTCAGAACATGCATGAAACGACTTCAAATTCAGCTAATTCCACCCATAGCCTGTTCCCAACCCTTTCCTCAAGCAACCCTCCAAATTTGGTGGCAAAAGAAGGAGAAAACAGTGCCGAGGCCGATTTTACAGCAGCCACTTCTCAGGGGACAGCACAGCAGAATTCAGCCTCTCCACTTCCGGCCAAAGAAGATGATTTTAGGGTTCCTTTACCTTTTCCACAGGGGAGAACTCCAACCAAAAGACAAGGGGAGAAGGAGAAGGCTAAGGAATTTAATGAACTAGTGGAGCTTTTCAGCAAAGTGGAGATCAATATACCTTTGTTGACCATGATCAAAAGAATTCCAAAGTATGCTAAGTTTTTGAAGGATCTTTGTGTTAACAAAAGGAAGCTTAAGGAAAATGAATTGGTCAGCATTGGGAAAAATGTTTCTTCGCTTATCCATGCCCTACCTCAGAAATGTGAAGACCCTGGGATGTTTACTGTTTTTTGTGAGATTGGGAGCACCATATTTCACGATGCTATGTTAGACTTAGGAGCTTCTATAAATGTGATGCCCAGGTCAGTCTTTCAGATGCTCGGCATAGGCCCTTTACAGCCCACTGGCGTGGTGATACAGCTAGCAGACAGGAGCCAGATACGCCCAGAAGGTATGATTGAAGATGTTTTGGTGAAGGTAAAGGAGCTGATATTTCCTGCTGATTTCTATATTTTGGATATGGAGGGAGATTATCTGGCGCACCGTTCTCCACTGATTCTAGGCAGACCGTTTCTGAAGACGGCCAGAACAAAGATTGATGTATATGCCGGTACACTTTCCATGGAGATTGGAGATACGGTTATTCAGTTTAGCCTTTTCGATGCTATGAAGCATCCGAGAGAGAATCACTCCATCAGGAGCATGGATATTATTGAGAAGCTGGAGCAGACAGAGTTAGAGGCTGAGGGATTTCTAGAGGATTTTTCTGGAGAAGTTATTCATTCAGAGGAGGCTGAGAGAGAGCTTACTGCTGAGACTGAGGAATCTTCAGAAGACAATTCAGATGCTTTTACAGCTGGAGAGATTATTCTAGGTGTAGGGGATTGCACAGAGCCCCAAGGATCACCTATTTCTGTTGAGATTGAAAGTGTAGGGGATTGCACTAAGCCCCAAGAATCACCCATTCCTACCTCACAGGACCATTCTCATCTTTTATTTTGTGATTATAGTATTATTGAAGGTCCTGATTTTTCTAATTTGGTAGTTGCAGGAATAATTGAGGACACATGTATTGAAGAAAGTGTAGGGGATTACACTAAGCCCCAGGGACCACCACAAGATTCAGAGTATGAACCAGAAAGTGTAGGGACTTGCCTGGTGGAAGCAAGAACCCAAGGATCACTTGTACCAGTAGAGTGCTTGCTAGAACTGGAACCTGATATGGACCCTATACTGGACCAGGAGGTAGCTATGGACACATCTATCATTATGGAACCTCCAAGTATTTTTCAGCGCGATCAGGTAAGTATTTCTTTTATTTTTTTGGAAACATCAAGAGAGGTACCACAAATTGATTTTATTGGCTGCGATAGAATTCTTGATATATCATGTGTGGGAAATAATTGGGAAAATTTCATTGGAGCATCCAAAATAGATTTCATTGATTATGATAAGTGTCTTGATGCATCTTGGGTAGATATTCATTGTAAAAAATTCCTTGAGATGCCTAAACTTGATTTTATTGGATGTGATGTATTTGTGGATAAATTTTATCCAAAGACTGATATTATTTTATTTCCTTCGTACCCTGCACCCTTGAGAGGGGTATTACATTGTTTTGCAGGGTCCAGAAGACTGCTGGAGTGGGAGCTTCATTTGAACAGACTGAAACCTCCTGAAATGTGTCCCAAAAAGAATAAAGAGGGAGTTGCAGTTAAGTCCAAGTGTGGGGGAGCGATGCACAGTGAAGTTGAACAAAGGGAACAAGCTCTTTCGCAGACCCAGACTCCTCCACTACCACGGTGGAGGCTATTTCTTGACAGACTCCGACCGCCAGAAATAAAAGGGAGTTTGATTTTTGTTGCCTTTTCCTTTATTGCATGTTTTCACTCTTAAAATGAGTTCTTGTTAATAAATAAGTGAGTAGAGTAACATGACATGAATAAAATCATTGTAAATACCATGTTTTGTGTTTTAGCACTTTTTCTTGCATGATTAGGAATAAATGTATCCCTCTAGGTTATCTTATTGTCATTTTAGAGTCTTTTGAAAATAAATTAAATTTGGTTGTTAAAACTTAGGGTTTGAGTTCATGGATGAAATCTTGGATGCTTGAGTACGATTTTGCTTTAAATTCTTAATTGATGACTTGAGATGAATTATTTTTACCTAGTGAGAATCAGCCTTATATTTGTGTCACACATGTTATTGTACTCTAGAACTTGCTTAGGTTCTTTCAAAACCATATTTCGTTGAGTGGATCACATTTATAAAGACTAATCATATTGTTTCCCTTTTTCCATGATCATACTTGACACACACTCTTCTTGAATTGTCTTTCCTTATTCCTAATTCTAACCCAAATTTTTCTATGGATTTGTTTGCTTGGGATGTTTTCTTGATGCTATTTTGCCCAAGACGGACAAAGATTTAAGTGTGGGGGAGTGATTAGTGATTTGGAAGCAATTTGTATCAAGGATGCAATTCATGTCGGAAAAAAAAAAAATTTGTGCCAAGTGAGTTTGGTGCCAAGAATGATGAAGATTCTTGATCATCATTTGAAGATCCAAGGGAGTTGAACCTCAAGTTGAATTCGGCACTCAAAGTTGAAATGAAAACAAATGTCAAAAACAGAAGAAAAAAAAAAAGAGAAGAGAAAAGCAGTTTGTGCCAATGGAAAAAAAATCTGCTAACTTGGATCAAGAATTTGGAAGTTGGAATTGTGGAAGCTAAGTTCAGCCACAATCTGATGGAGCCATAATTTTCAGCTGATCATATTTGATTAAGGAAGAATCTGTGCAGAAAATCAGTGTCAAGAGCTGAGAACGCAGTTTGTATCAACTTGAGCTGAATTTTGGGTTTCCAAGGCTGTGAATCAGGGAACAAGTTCGAAATTGTATTAAAGAGTGTTGAGAACACCAAATGTTGACCAAATCTGGAAGAAGTTCAGATGCTAGAGGCTACTGATCAGAAATAGAATTCGAAAAGACTGACCAAAAATCTGAATTGAAGCATGGAAATGTTGCTGCCGAGTGTTGAATTTGGAGCTACTGAAATTATATGAATTGAAAGGGAGTAAGCTGCGAGTTCTGAATTTATTGAAGGAATGTTTATGAAGCTGATTTAGAGGAAGCAGTGATTGAAAAGCAGTAAAGGCATTTCGGAAATGCAGTGGGAGAAGTGGCTGAAATTCAAACTGCTGATCAGAATTGTGTAGTGGAACTCCCAACTGTTGTTAGATATTTTAGATTCTTTATCGAAAAATCTGTAGTAGATTGATGTAGATAGGGAACCTCAAGTTGAATTCGGCTGGGAAATTGAAAGGGAACAGATGGCACAGACAAAGAAATCAGAGAAAAGAGGGTTGTGCCAAAGAAAAAAAAAATCTGCTAGTTGGATAGAAAATGGCTTGGCTCAAAAGTTTGGGAGGTCAAGATCTGTATCTGAAGTTGGAGGTGCACATCCAATTTCAGACCTAAGAAAAACAAATGGGCTAGAAGTTTCGAAGCAGAACAGAGAACAGAAGAAAAAAATCAGATGGAATGGTAAGGATGAAGGCAGTTTTGTGCCAACTTGAAACTGAAATGAGTGGGCTGCAACTTATGGAAACTTATGGAATCATTGAAGGACTGCTCTTGAGGCGATTGGATGCAATCAGGTAGGAAAAAGAAAGAATAAAATCAGCAGTACAGCACTGCAATATTGGATCAAGTTGAATTCGGTTTAATGTAGGAAGAAAACTTGTGCCAAAGCTGTTTTGGTCAAGTTGTTTTGAACTGCAGCTGAGTAGATTCGAAATTTAAGCAGAGTGTTGTGCCAAGTTGGAAAGGAAATGGTCAAGCAACAGGTTTCAGATTGGTGCGCAACTGAACCAAAGAAAAAAAAAAGCAGAAATTGATGTAATGCAGAAATTCGGAACTTGAATTCTGATTAAAGCACAGCTTGTGCAGATCAGAATTGGGATTGATTTGAAGCCGAAAATGAATTAAGATTGCAAGGGCTGCTTACAAGAATTGAGAACAAAATCAGAATGGAACAGAAGCATTGCATGAAGAAAAAGAAATTCTGAAATCTTTGTGCCAAAGAGGGTAGCTATTCATTTAAAGCTCTCGGCAAGGGTTGTGTATCAAAAAGGTCACGGCAGTGTGGATTGGAGCTAGTTCCTGGTCAGCAAGCCTCCAACTGAGCAGATGGAGACCAGGAAATGAATTCGGCAGTTAACTAAAAAAAAAACAGTTTGAAGAAGAAAAATTTGTGAAGCAAATCCTTTGATTGAGTTGTTTGAATTCTCCACTGCTATTTGAATTAGATGGATTGGAGATGATTCTGAAAAGGACTTGGGAGCTGAGCACGACATGATTGAATAAAATGAGACCCAAAACAGAAGTTAACAGCTGAAGAAAAAAGAAGAAAAATAAGAAAAGAAGGAAACAAAAGAGATAAAGTGGCACACAATTGAGTTGGCACTATTGAATCATTGAAGTTCTCTAATCCAAATTAAAAGCTTTGCTCCACTACAAATCTGACCTTGCTAGAGGATAAAAGAAGAAGAGAAAATTCAGAAAAGAGAATGAAGAAAGAAATTTGGCACACAATAGAAGAAAATGGCACATTGAAACCAAGAAAGGGTTTTTCATCCAAACCAAAGGAATTTATTCAAGTTTCACTCACCCACACTTTTGATATCATTAGAGGACTGTCAAGATGGGACAAAGCACATTGGAAACATTTTTGAGCACTCAAGTCTTCCACTTTTCACATTTTTCCATTTCCTTGATTCTTATTCCATTTATTATCATTTCTATGTTTTTCAACTGTTTTTATAGATGTTGATCCTATTCATGATTAATGGTGGAGAGTAGATAATAAGCAAGCCTATGGAAATGCAAGAAGCATGTGTGTTTGAGTGAGCTCCACTTCCATCATCAACTTAGAATTTAAGGAGAGAGCCACCAATATTTTCCTTGAAAGGCTAGTGATTTAGATTCATCTCAATGACTCATGATAGATGAAAAGGCCAAGTTGTTGATTTAAGAACAAGATAGTAATCCATAGAGCTTAGATTTATGAGAATTGGCAACCCTAGGTAGTTTCTTTTCAATTGCTTCTAATTATGCTTAAGTAAATTTAGGGGATACATATTTAGTTGTTTCGCGAGACGCTCAAGGCTAAGTGTGGGGGAGTTGATAGATTCCATTTTTATTGATCATTTGAGTTGCTAAAATCCCTGTTTGATCTATGTTTTTATTGCTAAAATTGTGAAATTGCCTAGGTTTTAGAACTTATTCATATTTTGGACCTAATTGCAAAATTACACATATTTGAGCTAATTGGCCACTAAATTCTTGACTTATTTTTGTAGGCATAAAAGGTTCCTGGACCTAGAGCATATTGGGTCAAACCTGAGTCGGATGCGAACCGGGTCGAATTATCAAGCCTACGATTAATCCGGGCCGTCCGATTCAAGAGCGGCTAGATCTGAGCCATCCGGGACGATCTGAAGCAATCCGAGCTAGGGTTAGGGTTGATCAAGCTCTATGATCAAGATCTGAAGGTTTCATCCCAATCAGAGCTAAATCAACCGTTGGATCAAGCAAGGAGGGCTCTAGAGCGTCCATTCACAGATAGAGTTGATCTGGACCATCCGTTGCATATCTGGAGGATCCGAGCTACCACAAGGCAGATCCTGACCCCAGATCTTCATCATAAAAGTTTGGCTCAAATCAGACCAAGATCTACCGTTGGATTTCATCAAATCAATCACAGCCGTCCATTATTTCCTATTTAATCAGAAACGCTGCCCAGCTTCCCCTTCGTTGCGTCTTCGCCGCAGCCACCTTCTTCATCGAGTTCTTCACTTTTCTTTGCGTTTTCTTCAATCCGTGGGTGCGACCACTCGATTTCCTTACTGAATTCATGTGCTAGATCATTGGGGAGTTCATCAATCTTGTTTCCGGATCGAAATTGCCCAAGAACAGAGTTTGTGAGAGGTTTCTACAACTCTGTCAAATTGGTAGCTTCTGATCAGCTGGCTTCAATACCTTCCACCCGAGCCATCCAGAGGGGTTCCCTGAGTAGCTTGGATCATCATCCATCCACCCACGCACGCAGACACAGCTGCAATGAAGAAATCGCATGGAAATTTCAGAAATGGGAAGTTTGAGCTGTATTCAATCACTGATGAGTTTTTCCCCATGATTTGCTGAGCTTGCGGGTCCGAGGCTCTCCTTTGCTTGACAACCAAAGAGTATCTGAGCTCTGGAAGGAATTGAGGAGTAGTTTAGAACCTTAGTTTCTAAGTTTATAGCTGTATTTTTCATTTTCGGCACTGTTGTGTTCTGACTTTCATTTTCAGCTACTGAGGGTTACGATTTCAAGTTCTTAGCTGTAATTTAGCTTAAATTTTGCAAGTCTGATAGTTAAGGAATGTGTGTAGTGGATAAATGCTTCAAATTCTAGTTTAATTGTAGCTTAGATTTGTGCGTGCCAATGTGTGTGCTGCGTGCCAAGTGAAGTTGCTGAATTTTCAGAAATTTCATTCCCTTTCATTAGTTTTGTTAACTAATTGCTATTTTAAACTTGTTTGCTCCTAGATAGTCACTTATACTCAGTTTATGTTAGCTAGTTCAGTCTTTAATCTATTGCAAAAACAGAAAAATTAGTAGCCAGTCTTTTCATTTTGCATCTACAATTTTAGTTTTTTTCATTTCTGAATTCTTCTTAGTTTTTCTAGTTTTGATCTTAATTTTAATTCCTTTACAGAAGCTTGCTTAGTTCTGTCCGAATATCCTTGTTTTCCAATCGATTCCATCAGATTTAAAAAAAAAAAAGAAAAGAGAAGTGAGTTGGAAGATCATTTATTTCCAAATTTAGTGTAAAATTTGGCACAAAGAGTTGTCTCTTGTGTGCCAATTGATTTTAATTCTTTTGCATCAGAACTTAGTTTGTTTATGTGGCATATAATTGTGTTTGAAATCAATAAGCTTGCACTTACTCAAATCTGAATTGTGTGGGCAGTGATTGGGATCCAAAAACACTTGGACTAGTTTAGTTGCAATTACTTGATTGAGTTTTACTTTTGCATGCTATTAATTGTGTGGCAACCTTGTTTGTTTCCGAAATCCCATCACTGTTTTTCTTTACTTCATTTCATGGCATTTCTTTTGGTTTGTTGCAAAAAAGAAAACAATTTCCCATAAAAAATTTGCAAGTGCTTGAGTAAGCTTCCATTAGGTTAAGTACTAAGTGTCATTTCTTTGCTTAGCTCCTTTGTTCACTTATCTTTATTTTCATTTCATTCTCATTCTCAATTGCAATTTCAATTTCGATTGTATCCCAAAACTAAAATCCAATTACTTAATTGAAACCCCAAAAACGACACATAATTACAAGTTCGAATCAAGCACGACAACTAGCCCCGAGAAAAATACGACCTGTGGCCCCTATATTACATTTTCATACTTTTGATTGTAAAAGGGTTTCCAGCATTTCATTTATAAATTCTAAATCTGATGGTCCCAACTTTCGTGACAAGTTAATTAGTATATTTGGGGCCGTCAAATTTTTGGCGCCGTTGCCGGGGACTTGTTAGTTGACTTGTTTGATTTTTACTTGTACACTTATCTCATATCATTCTTGACTTACTTTTGTGCTTATTGCTATATCTTTGGATTTGATTTTATTTGATTTATCTTTTTATCTACTGTGACTGTGATTTGTTTTGTTTTTATGACCAAGTCTTTAGGTGCTGAATTAGAAGATTTCGATCCTGAGATTGAGAGGACTTTCAGAGTCAGGAGGGGCCAGGCCATTCATTCTGGGACTACAGATATCCCTCCTATACATCTTATTCATAAAATATGGCAGACATACATATCATTCATAAGACATGGCATACATGCATATTATTCATAAAATATGGCATATTATTCATAATACATGGCATACATACATATCATTCATAAATCATGGCACATGTCTAAACATCTATGACTTAACATATAATTCATGACATGCAAACTAAGGGTTTGGTTAACATAGAACTTCTTCCATCTTACTTAAACATATTTCTTGGTAACTCATACACAAGCATCTTTGGAGGTTTAACCTAACCCTAGCCCTAGGTTATGTCCTTGGCCGAAAGTCCCCAAGGAAACCCTAGGTCCATGAAACCTCCCATAACTTCCCAACCAACATCTCCTACATTCATACTAGGCCATAGGGAACATTTGAGTTCATACTTAGGACCAACCCAAATCCTTTAACCCTAATCTTGCTCTTGGCAGAAACTTCAAGGCCATGGGGCATGGTAAAATTTCCATTAAAATCCCCAAATTAATTGTTATACACCAACTATACCTTCCCATAAGGCCATTTGGGGCCCTTACTTGAAATGAGTCCTAACTTTCCACCCCATTAGGGTACTTGGCCGAAACCTATAGGGTCTCTAGGCCATGTGAAACATTCACATAAATACCCTCCATCTCCCTTATATCATGACAATACATAAAACAAACACTTGAGGTTTTAAACCCAACCCTACACAAGGGTTCTTGTTGTTGGCCGAAACCCTAGGGTATCCTAGGGTACCCCAAAAATTATTCTTAATCTCTAAACATCATAAGGGAATATTAAATAACATTATAAAGATTTTTAGCATCATTATGGACCTTAAAACATTGTGGCCGAAACCCATAGGGTTTCTAGGGTGTTGATTTTGTTTCTTTCATGTTGGCCGAAACCCTAGGGCGTCCTAGGGTACTCCAAAAATTCCCAAAAATTATACTTAACCTCTAAACATCATAAGCGAACATTAAACAACATTATAAATATTTTTGGCATAATTATAGACCTTAAAATCCTTGTGGCCGAAACCCATAAACCTAGGATTCTTGATTTTCTTTCCTTTCAACATCAAATCCAAAAACCAATCAATATATCATGCTAAAAAATCATGGAAATCATAAGGAACTATTATACCACAGGTGAGGGAGTCTTACCTTGGGTTTCTAGATTTTTCGAACCTTGAAAGAGAAGAAAAATTGCAAAATCTTTGGATCCTTGTCTCCTTGTCCTTGTATCCTTGGAAAACCCTTAGATCTTGGAGATAAGACCTCTTGTGGAGCTTTTCCAAGGGAGAACCCTTCCTTGGGTGTTCGGCTAGGATGAGGGGAGGAAGAGGAAGAAATTGCAAAGTGATGGAAGGAAGAGGTAACTCCCAAAACCCCTCTCTTTATAGCCCATTAAGGAGGTAAATGAAGAGTCTCTCCATGACCCTTCATCTTCTTCTATGCCTTAACCAATATCCACTTCATTTCCTCCTAACAATCACTTGCTAGGTGAGTTGGTTAAAGCATACATGGTTGTACAAGAGGTCCAAGGTTCAATCCTTGGATTTGCACAATTTTTTTCCCCACTTATTTTATTTTATTTTTCCTAGTATTTTCGAAAATCCCCTAAAAATTCCCCCATAATTATGTTAATATTCCCTATTAAAATCCCTTTATATTTATACTAATTTTCACCTAAAATCCACCAATAATTATGGTACTAGAAAGCCCATATAAGGCCCATTAGTGCCTTTTTTCCCCAATTCAAATGAGAAAATATGGATTTTCTAGGCCAAAGTTCGCATTATTATTTCTAGGTTCCTCAGAAAATTATCTAAACATGCTCAATATTTTAAGACAATATTAAGAGAATTTTTTGGGTCGTTACAGGTTCAACCTAGGGTTTCATGCAAATTCGAAGTCCGAACCAAGTCCTTAAGACTAAAATTATATGTATATGTGCTATGTGGGTTTGTATCTTGCAGGTACCAAAAGTGGAAGAAAGAATAGACTTGCTGGAGGCCCTAACCAGGGCGCCCCCATGCAGCCAGGGTGCCCCCAGCAAGGGGGGCACCCCCAGGCAGTACTAATACATGCAGCAAACGTGTGTATGCAGAACAGGTGTCAACCGGGGCGCCCGGAGCGTCCAGGGCGCCCGGATTAGTAGCTGTTTTGTTGTTTCGAAGCCAGAACACAGGATAAGCCCTCACGGGGGCGCCCGGGACATCCGTGGCACCCTGGTCAAAGGTCTTATCACCTACAACGAAGTAGGCGCAAGGATAAGAGTTGACCGAGTCTTCCGGGGCGCCCCCAGCGTCCGGGGCGCCCCCAGCGTCCGGGGCGCCCCCAGGAGGCCTATATAAGGGGCTTCGACCCCTCAGCTTCAGACACGACTTCCAAGAGTGATCCCAAGCTTTCTGACCAACTGCAACGCGCTAGAAATGTGGCTCTACGACCGGGAGGCTCCAGGAGGAGGTGTGCGGCACTTCGGAGGTCCAGATCGGCCGAGCTTCAAACTTTGTCTCGTTGGTTTGCTTTTTAATTACTGTATTTAAATTTATATATTATTGCTTGTAATACTGCACTGTAAGTCGGGTTTCTCCGCCTCTGGAAAGTCCGGAAGGAGACCAATAGTGGACGGGCGTTCCCGTGCATAGGCCTTGGATGTACTGACCCTGGGGGGGGGGGTTGGGAACCAAGTAAAAATCCGCTGTGTCTTTTGCTCTGTTCTACTTATTTTCTGCTGCGCTACTAATATTTTAAGTCTAGAACAAACGAAAGTTGTACGAAGATTTCTGAAAGGTTTATTGCGATCGATATTCACCCCCCCTCTATTGACGGCACCGGTCCTACAATTGGTATCAAAGCCGAGCCGCTCTTCACCGGACTAACCGCCGACGGAGCAAAGACGCCAGGAGTCGAGGGGGAGCCCAGGGGTGAATCAGGTACTTTTAATTTTAAAATGTTCATTTTTAAATTCCATATTATCTGTTTTAAGTGCAGGGAGAGAGGGCACTACAAAAATCAGTGCCCTACTTGTAAGAATCGTTCGTCACCGGCGGCAAAGGAGATACCAACGCCAGGAGTCCGGAAAAATAAGGATCACGTGCAATGCTTCAAATGCGAGAAATACGGACATTACAAAAATAAGTGTCCGGCAAAGGTACGAAAAATATATGTTCCAAAAACTTTACAAGTTCCTGCACTGCCATGTGATAAAATAGTTAATTTTTCTGATAAAGTAGATTTACTGCATAGTAAAATTAACTCTTTGCATGTTAAATTACAAAACGTGAATATGACCAAAATTTCAGAAATTAATTGTTTAATTCAGAATATCAATTCACAAATTAATAAAATTAATTCTGATAATTTATCTGAAAAATTTAATTCTGATAATTTATTTGATAAAATTAATTTTGGTAATTTTTCTGATAAAATTAATGATGATAACTTTAATTCTGAAAGAATTAATTCTGATAATCTTTCTGATAAAATTAATTCAGACAAAATTAATCCTAAGGATAATTCGGAATTCAAATTTGAAAATCCTAAAGATAATTCCGAATTCGAATTTGAAAATCCTAAGGATAAATCCGAATTCAAATTTGAATATCTTAAGGATAATTCAGAAATTAATCCTAAAAATCTCAAGATTAATTCACAAATTAATTTTGAAAATCTTAAAGATAATCTAGAGATTAATGTTGAAAATATTAAAAATATATCTGAGGATAATTTTGAAGATAATAATTTAATTATAGATAATATTAAAGATTATTACAAAACCTTAATTAGTGGCCCAAATTACTCCACCTACTGTAAGGATATTGAAGACCTAATCTTGAAGAGGATATAGAACTATATAGCTCAATTGGTATCAGGATTCATAAACTTTAGTACTTAGCCTGGAGGTCTAGAGTTCGAATCTTGAGGTAGGCAAAAAATCCACTGGCCAGGGGTGGGAAGTACTTGTGAGTAACGACCGCCCAAGAGGTCGCCAAATGGGCCGCCAAATGGGATTTGGCCGCCCAAGGGGCCGAGGGTCGCCTAGTGGGCCGCCAGTTGGGCCGCCCAAGGGGCCAAGGGGATAAAGGCCATAATTAATAAAAATTACAAAAATTCAAATAAATCAAAATTATTAGAAAAACTTGAAAAGAAAGATAAAAATGAAGAAGAAATTTTTGAAATAATGAAAATGATGAATTTAAACCCACAATTATTAATTAATCATTATAATCTTAATTAAATCATAATTTAATCCTAACTAAATCCGAATTAAATCTTAATTCAATCCTAATTAAATCTGAATTAAATCTTAATTTAATCCTAATTAAATTCGAATTAAATCTTAATTTAATTCTAATTAAATCCGAATTAAATCTTAATTTAATCATAATTAAATCCGAATTAAATCTTAATTTAATCCTAATTTAATTCGAATTAAATCTAAATTTAATCCTAATTAAATCCGAATTAAATCTTAATTTAATCCTAATTAAATTCGAATTAAATCTTAATTTAATCCTAATTAAATCTGAATTAAATCTTAATTTAATCCTAATTAAATTCGAATTAAATCTTAATTTAATCCTAATTAAATCCGAATTAAATCTTAATTTAATCCTAATTAAATCCGAATTAAATCTTAATTTAATCCTAATTAAATCCGAATTAAATCTTAATTTAATCCTAATTAAATTCGAATTAAATTTTAATTTAATCCTAATTAAATCCGAATTAAATCTTAATTTAATCATAATTTAATTTGAATTAAATCTTAATTTAATCCTAATTAAATTCGAATTAAATCTTAATTAAATTCAATTAAATTCAAATTAAAATTAAATCCAATACAAATTAAATTAAATTCAAATTAAATTAAATTCAAATTAAATTTAATTCAAATTAATTTAATTCAAATTAAATTAAATTCAAATTAAATCCAAATTAAATTAAATTAAATTAAATTAAATTCAAATTAAATCCAAATCAAATTAAATTCAAATTAAATTAAATTCAAATTAAATCCAAATTAAATTAAATCCAAATTAAATTAAATTCAAATTAAAATTAAATCCAAATTAAATTAAATTAAATTTAAATTCAAATTAAAATTAAATTAAATTCAAATCAAAATTAACTTCAAATTAAATTAAATTCTAATTAAATGTCAATTAAATCAAATTATATCATAATTAAATCAAATTAAATCTTAATTAAATCAAAGTAAATCTTAATTAAATTCAAATTAAATATTAATTAAATTCAAATTAAATTAAATTGAAATAAAATTAAATTCAAATTAAATTAAATTCAAATTAATTAAATTCAAATTAAATTAAATTAAATTCAAATTCTAACTTAAATTAAATTAAAATTTAATTTAATCCAAATTAATTGAAACTTAAATTCATTTATTCTCAATTGATTAATTAATTTTCTTATCCAATCAATTTTTAATTAACCTGAACTCAACTAAAATCTAAAATGACTTAATGTCAAACAAAAATAAAATTTTACCTAAACTATAACCATTAAAACTAATAACATTAAATATGTCAAAGTGGGTTGACATATTCGCGGGTTCACTCGACATGTATCAAATCGGGAATTTGATACATTTTTAGAAACTTAAATAAAATAATTTGAATTGTTTGACTCATACATAATTATCATGTCATGCATTTGTTATTTATTTTGTTAATATATGACATGTCATTCATATTTAAATTTTATGCATAATTTAGAACAGCTATAGGAAAAAGAATAATTGAAACTTGATCAACCTAGTATTGGGTGGAGGTGAGATGATAGTACGTTAGGGAAGCCATCTTGGCGGAACTAGCCGAAGCTACCGATCCAAGACTTAAACTAGTTAAAGCAGAATTTTTCAAAAAGTAATTTTGAAAATGAAATTTCATTAAAAGGCTTTGTCAAGGAAAGGGTTGATGATCTAATAAGGCTACGGCCAAAGAAGGCCTAGTGCCTCGCCAAGACCTGGAAGCCAATTTTTGAAATTCAAATTCAAGTTACTTCGTGTCAAATTCAAATCTAACACAAGCTTCAATTAAATCTTAGAATTAAAAATAAATTAAGAAAAATGATTCAAGCATCTCACAATACACCTATAAGGCAACCATGCTTGTTGTATTGATACATCTAAAATGGGTGAGATGTTAAGGACTAATGAATTGAAAAATATTTTTCAAAATTGTTTTTCAAAATTATTAGAATATTTTCATAAAAATATATTTTCAAAATAGTGCTTCAACATAATAATGTTTTTATGTAATTCATGCTTGTCTGTTTGATTATATATATTATACATTTTCCAAAAATATATCTTTTCAAAAATTTGTTTGACTCACTCAATTAGACACAAGCCTCTTAGGACAACACTAAAGTTCCTTAAGGCACTTAGATAGAGTCAAACGGTATCAAGTTTAGGGGGAGGTCAAATTAAAAGAATTTGTGTGACTTATGAAATTATTTTTGAAATAATGTTTACTTGGTTTGGAGAATCTCCAGGACACTTAGGAAATATCCTTGTAGTCAACAAAGTTTCCCAGGATAGTGTCAGACTGGAAGATAAACCAAATCAAGGAATATATTAAGTCTTCAAAAGTTCACACATTTTTCAAAATCCACTAGCTTATGTTTTCAAAAGTATTATCACTTTAAAATCTTTATATTTTTCAAAATTAACTTACATCCTATTATTCTGTGACTTATGAAAATTTTTTATAATATTTACTTGGGTTGAAAAACTTCCAGGACACTTAGGAAAATATCCTTGTAGTCAACAAGGGTTCCCAGGATAGTGTCAGACTGGAAAATTAACCAAGTGAAGTCAAATATTATGTTTTCAAAAGTACTTACGTCTTTCAAAGCCAAATATTCATTCAAAAGTACTATAATTTTCAAAATTCTATTAATATTTACTTGACCTTGAAAAATATTATGTTTCATAAAACACTAATTTTCGAAAAATATTTAGTACTTGCAAAATAGTCATAACATTTATATTTTCCAAAATAACATTCTTTCAAAAGGTATGCATTTTCCAAAAGTACTTAATTATTCAAAAATTCAATATATTTTCAAAGGTACTTATATTTTTCAAAAATTACATAATTTTTGCAATATATTATTCAAAATACAATGCCTTCAAAATTTCTTTTGCACTAAGTATTTTCAAAAAGAACCAAAGGTTTTTAATGTTGGTGCAAGTATTTTATTTTTGATGTATGACAAAGGGGGAGAGATGTGTGCTTAAGTTAGAAAATTTTTTTACCGAAGATCAAAAATATAGTTTCAAAACTTATATCAATTTTTTCTTGTTTTTATCCTAAGGATAGTGTGTTAGCCCCTTAAACCAATCTAACTTAAGTTATTGTCAAACATCAAAAAGGGGGAGATTGTTGGTGCAAGTTGCATCAATAATTCCTCTTTAAGTGTTTTAATGTTTGACAATACACTTAAGTCAGTGATACATTGAACAGACAAAGGGGAGTAAGAGAGAAGTAACCTTAGCTGAAGAAAAGTCCTTGTTAATCTAGGCATCGAAACCCTAAGTCCCAGCGAAGGGCTGCTGGGCACCTAGCGAAGGGCTGCTAGGTATCCAAACCCCAAGTCCCAGCAAAGGGCTGCTGGGCACCTAGCGAAGGGCTGCTAGGTATCAAAACCCCAAGTCCTAGCGAAGGGCTGCTAGGCACCTAGCGAAGGGTTGCTAGGTATCGAAACCCAAGACCTAGCGAAGGGCTGCTAGGCACCTAGCGAAGGGTTGCTAGGGAATGAAGACCTAACGAAGGGCTGTTAGGCACCTAGCGAAGGGCTGCTAGGTATCGTAACCCTAAGACCTAGCGAAGGGCAGCTAGGCACCTAGTGAAGGACTACTAGGCATAGAAGACCTAGCGAAGGTCGGCTAGGCACCTAGCGAAGGGTTGCTAGGGATTGAAGACCTGGCGAAGGACTGCTAGGCACCTAGCGAAGGGCTGCTAGGTAATAAAGTCTTGGTCCAAGGGACTAAGCAACTTAGCTGAGCGATGACTAAGGACAGGAGTAGAGACGGGTCAGGGTTTGGGCGTCTCGAGATCCGGAGTAATCGGAAGCTAAGTAAAAGTCCACCCGAAGGGCTGGGTGGCAACCGTCTCCTGAAAGGAGTAGGTGAAGGGCAAGTTCTCGGGGATGGGAACTTGTGTCGATTTGACCTAGGGTTTTGTGCAAATCCGAAGTCCGAACCAAGTCCTTAAGACTAAAATTATATGTATATGTGCTATGTGATTTTGTATCTTGCAGGTACCAAAAGTGGAAGAAAGAATAGGCATGCTGGAGGCCCTAACCAGGGCGCCCCCATGCAGCCAGGGCACCCCCAGCAAGGGGGGCGCCCCCAGGCAGTACTAATACATGCAGCAAACGTGTGTATGCAGAACAGGTGTCAACCGGGGCGCCCGGAGCGTCCGGGGCGCCCCCAGGAGGCCTATATAAGGGGCTTTCGAGGCTCTACGACCGGGAGGCTCCAGGAGGAGGTGCGCGGCACTTCGTAGGTCCAGATCGGCCGAGCTTCAAACTTTGTCTCGTTGGTTTGCTTTTTAATTACTGTATTTAAATTTCTATATTATTGCTTGTAATACTGCACTGTAAGTCGGGTTTCTCCGCCTCCGGAAAGTCCGAAAAGGAGACCAATAGTGGACGGGCGTTCCCGTGCATAGGCCTTGGATGTACTGACCCTGGGGGGTTGGGAACCAAGTAAAAATCCGCTGTGTCTTTTGCTCTGTTCTACTTATTTTCCGCTGCGCTACTAATATTTTAAGTCTAGAACAAACGAAAGTTGTACGAAGATTTCTGAAAGGTTTATCGCGATCGATATTCACCCCCCTCTATCGACGGCACCGGTCCTACAGATCTTGGCCAAAACCCTAGAGGGTCACAAGTGTTAGTGATATGAGAGAAGTGTCCTAAGGCAATCGCCTTATGATTGTAAACATTTATTTTAATAAATGATAATTCACTATTTGAGTATACATGTTTGTGTATTTGATTGGGATCTTAAACTCATCTACTGAATGTCCACAATATAATTCACAGCATAAGAGAATTTGTGATGGGATCACAACTAGTGATTATCTCTATATGTGCAATTGTGAAGTATTGTAAGTATCCCTAGTCGATGAATTGATAAAAACGGACACTATCAATTCTGTTGAGACTAGCATGGGTTATTCTCTAATCAGCTGATTCTCACTGGCTGGTGACATTGGGATGTCCGGAGATAAACATGGATGCTAGTTAAGGGAACTAGTTCATTGGAGTGACTAGCTGTAAAATTTCATATGGTTATCTATATAGATATGTCAATGAAGTTCTTACTGCAGCTTAAGTGCGATGTTCCTTTGACTTACGGTGTTCAAGTCATCTTGGTCATGGAGACTTATACTTTAACATCTTAAGCAAGCATCTCCAAGGAGGTGTGGACCCAGGATGGTTGGGTATAAGCCGAAGTGCCCGAAGATGTTTGAACAACCTACAAAGGATTCACCACTCCTTGCGAGGAGATGTATACCCATGCCTATCGTCGGATTGTTACTCAAAGCCTCTGGCCAGAGCATATCATGTTTAGAGTGTGAGTCTCTTAAATACATGAGAGTAATTAGAAATCCAAAGGACGAGAAAGACACTACGTGGGCTAGGTGTGACGTAGTCAGTCTAGTGGGGACTGACACAAACAGACCATGTCCTGAACCAAGTGGGTATAAGATGGTGAAGGGAATGAGGCACGATTCATTAGAGCTGCTGAAGGGTTTCAGAAATATTTCTGAGGTCAACCGTTGATCTTTCGATTAATTGGGGGTCATGATGTACTACTAGGTGCCACTCATGACCGTTCTATAATTGGTTAATTATAGACGGCCAACATAAATCGAAAGCCTATTTAGTCACACGCACTATGAGTAATCCGAGGGATTTAAAACGAGTTGAAAATTAGATTTTCCAATCAAGAGAAATAAGTCGAATATGAGTTAATCAGAGGCACAACGGAAACTTAAAATGGCTAAGTCTTTTGAAGGCTTATTGGGCGAATTAAATGAGTTTAATTCGCGATGGGTTCGGCTCGGTTTGGCCGGCCAAAGAGGGTGTTAACCCCCTTTGGTTTGGCCGACCATTAAAAGGGGATAAAACCAATTTATTTGGTTTAATTAATAAAATAAATCTAGAGCGATTTGCTTTATAAATTATGGATAAATAAATTTGTGTAAAGAAATTTATATAAATAAATTTATAGAAATTTATTCTTTTATGGAAATTAAAATGATCCATGAAATGGTTTATTTTAATTTTATAAAATCAATTATGAATTGATTTTTTCATAATAAGAAAGTTTATAAATTTCTTATAAAATTTATTCCATAATAAAAGGAGAAGAAGTATTTGTTTTATTATAAAGTTAGTTATAATAAAACTTGGTTTAAACGGAATAATTCATAAGAGAATTTATAGGATAAATTTGTTATGAAAATTCCGTTAAGAGGGAGACTTGGCAAGGGAGATGCTACTATATAAAGGAACCAAAGGCAAGCCCTTAATTCCAATTGAGTAATCAAGAGATTAACTCTCTCCCTCTCTCTCTTATTCTCTTCCTCTCCCTCTCCTTCCAACCTAGGGCCGGCGCCCCCTTTGGTCATCCTAGGGCCGGCGCACCTCAACCTAGGGCCGGCGCACCACCCTCTCTTCCAAGGGTTGGCGTGAGTCGACTCCACCAAGTAGAAGCCGAAGAAGAAGAAGAAGAAGCGGATCGCATCTCCTTCCTTCCCGGAATTTTGATTCCGTTAACTTGGTGGTTAGTTTCCTATCTTTTCTCTTGTTGTTCTAGTTGTGCCTTTAGAGAATCTAGTAGTTCTCTTCGGCACAAAACTCGTGACTTTGCGAAGTCATCCCAAGGAGAACTCGGCGTGGACGCGAATAGAGGCGGAGCTTCCAAGGGACGCTACGGTTGGATCTCGTCCCTTACTTCGAGTTACGCGAGGTACTTAGTAAATTAGTTTACTTTTTCGTAAAATTTTAATTTATGATCATGTCCACACATCATAAGGTCGCATGCTAGATACGTGGTTAAAAAATAATTTGAGAAATTATTTATGCTAATTCTTCCGCTGCACGTAAATATTTAAAATTTACGAACCCGTATCCTTGTCAACATGCACCCGGTCCCTACAACAAGTACATGGGCAAATTCATATCATTCACAATTAATATCCATTATATCATAGGGAAACATAATATACATGCTTGGGGGTTTAGATCTAATCCTAACCATGAAATGTTGATGGTGGCCGAAACCCTAGAGGGTCTTAGGGTGCTACAAAATTTCCCCAAATCCTAATTTACACTTTACTTATCATAAGAAAACATTAGGAAACATAAGTGGGATTTTAACATCATCTTAGACCCAAAAACATGCTTTGGCCGAAATTCCTAGAAGCCCTAATCCATGGTTTTCTCAATATAAATCCCAAACAACATCTTAAATCATGATAATCAACATAAACTATTATACCACATGTGAGGGAGTCTTACCCTTGTTGTCTTGGTTATAAATCTTAAATAGAGAAGAGGATGAAGACCTTCTTGACCTTAGACCACCCCTAGCCCTTGTAGCCTTGTAGGAAGCCTTGGATCTTCAAGAGGGAGTCCCCTTGTGAAGCTTTCTAGGGGAGAGACCCTAGATGAGATTTTTGGAAATGGGAGAGGGAGATGGGATTTTGGTGGGGGTTGGAAGAAGGAGGAAGAAGAAATCCATTTATAATGCCCTTTTGTCTCTTCACAAGTGCCTTTTCACCTTCTTCACATGGTGCCTCTTCACATCCCCTACCTTTAACTACAATTCTCCTCTCCTCTCTAACAGCACACCCCTCCTAGGGCTACTGGTTATCCCATGCATCATAAGGCTTGCTACCACCTAAGGTCCAAGGTTCAAACCTTGGCAATTACTATTTTTTTTTGGTTCTTTCCCTTTTTATTTATTTATTTATTTTCTAAAACCCACATAAAGCCCATTAAGAATTATGCTAATATTCCTAATTGGAATTCATTTCTATCTATGTTAAAATTCTACCTAAGGTCCACTAATAGTCATGGTACTAGAAGAGCCCATGTAAAGTCCATTAGTACTTAGCTTTTTAATTCATATAAGAATCATGCCAAGGTTCATGCTAGTATTCATATGTTACTCAAGAATCCATATAGGCATGATCAATATTTTAAAGAAAAATATTGAGAGGATTTTACGGTCATTACAGTTTCCTTCTTATAACATTCTTTATGCGTTGTATTCATTTTCATATATCGTGAACTTGTATTCGTGATCCATTCGTACGATATTGTATTTTTGAGCCCTCTATTGGACTATGTGATGGTTGTTTTGCTGCGCATCTGCCCTGGGGGTAGTTTATGTGAGTTTTACGATATTTCGTGTTGTGATGTCATTATTTTCAGATTATATATATCTGCTTTGAGACCTAAGGCCAATTATACTGCGTGGGTATTTGTGTGTATGTGTAAATTATCCACTGGATATGGGAGATGCTGTCCGATTTTATATTGGATCAGTGACTCTGTTGGTCTCGGGGAGTGACAAAATATTTCTTAGTTAGATAATTATCGAAAACTTTTACTTGTTGATCACTCATTTAGATGAAATAAGAAAAATTTCAAAAGGAATGAGGTGGTTAGGAAACTACCCCCAATTTAGATGTCAGGCGAAGAAATTCTTTAAGAAATCAATAGTTATAAATTTCTACCAGTAATTTAGGATGGTTATGATGATATCAACAAAAACATTATTAGAGTGAACAAATGTGGTTGGAGGAGAAGAAGTATTTTTGAGAGCTTCCATATTGGAAATATTTACTGATTTGACATAATTTAGATATGATGCATGTCAAAAATTTTTTTTAATAATATCTTCAATACTGATGGATGTACAATACAGATGTATGTACCCTTTTGAAAGGTTTCTTAGGAAATTAAAGAATAATATGCGTAACAAGGTAAGAGTTGAGGGATCAATATGTAATACATATCTGGTTGAAGAAGCAACTTCATTTTTCTTTTATTATTTTGCTGATAATATGAAAACCAGACATCGGAAGTGTCCACGAAATGAAGATGACGGTCAAACATTTGATCCAAATATGCTTTCTATTTTCAAATATCCTGGTAAAATAATGGGTGCAACTGTATTTAGACGGTTAAATGACTAAGAATATCACGCTGTTAGGGCATATATACTCTTGAAATATGTAGAGGTCAAACCATACATAAGGTAATAATTTAAGTTTATATTTTCATTTACATTATATAATTGTCCGATAATTTGAAATAAACTCTAGTTTGATCTTAAATTTTCTTATTTGTCAGTTTGTACGAACAACAGTTGTACATACAAAATTCATCAATAAGTATAAATGAGGTAGATTAGAAGTTAAAGGATGAATTTGCATTTTGATTTCAAATTTATGTAAGTTAGTTAATATAAATTTTTATCAGTGCAATTCTTTATTAGATATTTATCTAATTTTTATAATAACTACTGTTATAGGTGAACGATCATGTGGATGATGAAAGATTAAAAAATCTCGTATCTGGACCTCTGCGTACTTTAGCCATCTTCTCCAATTATTACGTGAATGGATACAGATTTCACTTGGTCCAACATGATTCACAATGACTAACGTATAATTATGGTGTTTGTGTCAATGTATCAATAAACAACAATGATACTCAATTTGATTATTATGACAAAATTGAGGAGATTATCGAGCTTGAATACCCAACATTACCTTTTAAAAGATGTATATTATTCAGATGTTCATGGTATGATCCAACTCCAAGGACAAATATCAGAGTATATCGTTTATACAATTTAGTTGAGATTGATTCAAGGAAAAGATTCAACAAGTTTGAGACTTTCAACTTTGCAGTACATGTTGGTCAAGTAATTTATCTTGAGTACCCAACTAAGAGAAGATGACCCAGTGAATGGCTAGATGTATGTCAAATAAAGCCTAAGTCAAACATTGAAATACCGAATACCATAATTGTCCAAAACCATGATGCATATTAAAATGAAGAAGTCATAATACACTCAGTTGATTCAGAAATACAATCTATATTACAATTACTTGTAGATGTTAATGTCAGTTATAAGAAAATAGATGATGGAGAGATATCTAACAATGAGGAGGTTGATGTATCAACGGAGTCTAGTGATGAAAACTTACAACATGTTAATTTAATTGATTCAGAATGCTAACAGGTGATTAAATATATTTCTAATTGTTTTTATTTCAAATGTATTATTATTGCAAATGTGTATAGTCGCTATTTGTGATTTTGGATTTATATAGTCATGCAGTCAGGATGGAGACCATGTGGTGACCAGAAAGTTTTGAGAGTAGTTGGTGACCGGTAAGTAAAGTTGTAATTTTTATGTATTCTCGTATTTAATTTGCAATTTTTAATCACACATATCTAATATATAATATTTCTCTTACAACTTTCTCACAGATGGTCACCAGGTATCTTCATACATTACAAAGAAATTTAAAGAAAGATTGTCCTAGACTGCTATTACATGGGGACATGAGGAGGTGGATATGAAGATATTTTACTACGGAGAATTCTTGGTAAGTATTTTGAATATAAAATCTATTTCTTATAAAACTAACATGATACTAAATCTCTTTTTTTTTATATAGAAAAGATATGTTCGGGAAGAGGGCCACGAGGAGGAGTTTAAGAGAATTTGGAATGTCTATTGCTCCAAGCTATATAGGGACATGCTATTCAAGTGGAGAAAGAAAGAGATTAGACTTTTTGAGGTCCTTGAGACGATTTTGTCTAGCATGGAGAGCCGTCTGTGATGGCCAACTTTGGAAAGATAATGTTGTGATTGCTCAAGCAAATCACAACTTGGAGCTTGATAGCCCTAGCACCGAATAAACAAAGTATACTGCTAGATCCCGTTCCATTGTCCAGCATGCTACTTACCTGGTAAGATTTTAATTAAGTTATAATGCAAAATTCTTACAATTCTTTTGGATAGTTTTAAGTGTTTCAATTTCTGTATATAGATTGCTAAATTGTAGAGACCTCCCACTAGTTGGGAGGTATTTAGCAAGACCCATAAGAAGAAAGATGTGTCTTATGACGCTCCTTAAAAATTAATGCAAGTATATTAACTTTAGTGTATTTTTCTTTTTATAGAGATTAATTTAAATCTTTTTTTTACAGGAAGCAATGACTACTAGAGTTGCATAGATGTCTCAGCCTGCTGTAGAGGGGGAGGATTCTCATCCTCTTTCCGCTGACCAGGTAAATGACATTTATTATGATGTTGTCAGTGGAAGAAGGAAGATCATTCTATACGGCCTTGGCTCTCAGGACAAAGTTGTATATGATCAGATGAGAGCTCCAGGGGTTAGGGGTCGTCCAAGTTCCTCCTCATCTAGTGAGGTACGCCAATTGTGGGAGGAAATCATGATTTGCGGACTTGACTCATGTCTATGGAGACGACGATGGTCAAGAGGGATGCAGAGATCGGGAGCTGAGGGAACTCCAGATTCATACTGAGGTGATAGTGCATTACATGCAAGTGTTTGCAGCAACACTATCTCCAATCTCACAGATAGGCCTCCCTCATTGTTTGGAGTCGCAGGAGACCCAAGAACCTGAGGATTCCCATTTTGATTAGTAGATCTTTTAGAGGTATGTGATACTTTTTCATAGCTTTTACTTAATAAAGCATTTATTAAATCAAAATATTACTTTCAGTTTTTTAAATATATGCATCGCTAAATGTAAACTTTTCATCATCATTTATATATTTTGGTCTTTTTGAGAGTCAAATCCAGACATTCTTTTAGTTGAGAAGTAAGTATACTTTTCATTATCGCTAATTGTTATCTATCTTTTGTTTATAAGTTACGATAACTAGTGATGTCCTTTTTAATAAATGCTTGTAGTTGTATTTCATTTTTTGATTGTATTGTCTACTAATCAAATATTTATTCATGCAGGATTGAAGATCTTTTTGATCGAGTTTTGATTAGGATGTCTTATATTTGACTTTTTATTCATGTAAGTATTACTTTTGTTTTGAGACATATTGTGTTTAGACATTTGGATATAGATATCAAACTATATATGGATATGAAAGTGTTTAGATATATGTATCGTTTACTAGTGCATGTGTGGATTAGATATATGTGAATTGGATATGTGTGGATTGGATTACGGTTGGATTCGATATGCTTATATTTATTTGTATGCGTGGATTTTAATATATATTAATTTGTATTGAATGTATATATGGGTATTGAAAAAACTAGAGAGGTTTTGAAAAAATGTATGACAAATAGCGACAGATTATTTTCAAATCCATCGCAAGTTGTGATGAATATTTGACGTATCCGACGGTAATAGCGACAGATAAGTTAAATATCCATCGCTATTTGCGATGGTTATTTAACCTGCCCATCGGTATTAGTGACAAAAAATAATTCCAGTCGTCGTTGCCAAGAAAAATAAGGGGTTTCGGCCAAGAGGGAGAAGAGAAAGAAGAGAGGAAGGGAAGAAGGGAAAGTACTCACTTGTCATTCAAAATGAATAGCCCCTCTTTTATACTCATCCAATGAATATGAAGAGACTTTGTCTCTTTGGCTTCCCTTCATTAAAGCCAATAAAGAGCACATCTTTCTATGTGACTCTTTAAATTCGCTTCATTCAATCAAGAGAGACTTTTCTTTTTCCCTTCATAAAACACTTTAATGAACTAACATCTCCTGTAATTCCAACCAGGCCTCTCGGGCTCCTGACCAAGTCTCCCGAGCTCCCGATCAAGTCTCCCGAGCTCTTGACCAAGTCTCCCAAGTTCCCAACTCGAGCTCCCGACCAAGTCTCCCAAGTTCCCAACTTGAGCTCCCGAAGCATCGTATCCTTAGTGTGTGCTCCAATAGGTTCTCGTAACGTTGGCAATGCGCCTAGACCGCTTTAGACACATAAGCAATGAGCGGCATCTAGTAATGCATCATTGCTACCCAAGTAACAAGAAAAGTTGAGATCCGACTTAACCTCCGTGACTATGACAATGTATGACCTTGTCCTTCTATCCTTGATATCTAGATTGACCAATAAAGCATAGACCGTATCATCCTCAATCAATCTTTGTGTTTCTTGATCCCCGAGTAGACTCACTCAAATAAATGAGCTCAATATCTCATATTGACTCATTTGAGCATGGTCATGCGTTATAGTGGTCCTACTCAATCAAGGGGCCCACAGATATCACTCCCGTCATATGGGAGGGATAGATCCCATCTACATCACTCCCATCCCTCTGCATAATTCATTATATACCTAGTGATCGTCTTTATAGTCCACCCTATTACGGGTGACGTTTGACGATACCAAAGTACATAACTCCTCATGTAGGGAACCGTAGTGACTTCAGGTCTAAGGACTATTCACACTAATAGTCACATGAGAAAGTTTATGACACTCATATGACAATCTATGAAACTTTCTCATGGCGGATCAATTCAGTACACATTCTCTAATGTATACCCATGTGTCAACTGTTAGTAATATGAGAGAAGTGTCCTAAGGCAATCGCCTTATGATTGTAAACATTTATTTTAATAAATGAAAATTCACTATTTGAGTATACATGTTTGTGTATTTGATTGGGATCTTAAACTCATTTACTGAATGTCTGCAATACAATTTACAGCATGAGAGAATTTGTGATGAATTCACAACTAGTGATTATCTCTACATGTGCAATTGTGAAGTATTGAAATTGTCCCTAGTCGATGAATTGATAAATACGGACACTATCAATTCTGTTGAGACTAGCATGGGTTATTCTCTAATCAGCTGATTCTCACTGGCTGGTGACATTGGGATGTCCGGAGATAAACATGGATGCTAGTTAAGGGAACTAGTTCATTGGAGTGACTAGCTGTAAAACTTCATATGGTTATCTATACAGATATGTCAATGACGTTCTTACTGCAGTTTAAGTGCGATGTTCCTTTGACTTACGGTGTTCAAGTCATCTTGGTCATGGAGACTTATACTATAACATCTTATGCAAGCATCTCCAAGGAGGTGTGGACCCAGGATGGTTGGGTATAAGCCGAAGTGCCCGAAGATGTTTGAACAGCTTACAAAGGATTCACCACTCCTTGCGAGGAGATGTATACCCAAGGCCTATCGTCGGATTGCTACTCAAAGCCTCTGGCCAGAGCATGACATGTTTAGAGTATGAGTCTCTTAAATACATGAGAGTAATTAGAAATCCAAAGGACGAGAGAACGTTACTTGGGCTAGGTGTGACGTAGTCAGCCTAGTGGGGACTGACACACACAGACCATGTCCAGAACCAAGTGGGTATAAGATGGTGAAGGGAATGAGGCACGATTCATTAGAGCTGCCGAAGGGTTTCAGAATAATTTCTGAGGTCAACCGTTGATCTTTCGATTAATTGGGGATCATGATGTACTACTAGGTGCCACTCATAATCGTTCTATAATTGATGAATTATAGACGGCCAACATAAATCGAAAGCCTATTTAGTCACACGCACTACGAGTAATCCGAGGGATTTATAACGAGTTGAAAATTGGATTTTCCAATCAAGAGAAATAAGTCGAATATGAATTTATCAGAGGCTTATTGGACGAATTAAATGAGTTTAATTCGCAAGGATTTGGCTTGGTGTGGCCGGCCAAAGAGGGTACCCACCCTCTTTGGTTTGGCCGGCCACAATAAAGGAGGGAAACCAATTTATTAGGTTTAAATTATAAAATAAATCAAGTGCGATTTGTTTTATAAAATTATGGATAAAGAAATTTATATAAAGAGATTTATTTTCATGGAAATTAAAATAAACCTTGGATTGGTTTATTTTATTTTATAAATCAATAATGGATTGATTTACCATGATAAAGAAATTTATAGAAATTTATTCCTTTTATGGAAATTAAAATAAACCATGGATTGGTTTATTTTATTTTATAAAATCAATTATGAATTGATTTTTCCATGATAAGAAAAATTTATAAGATAAATTTCTTGTAAAATTTATTCCATAATAAAAGGGGAGATATGGTTGTTTTTATTATAAATTAAGTTATAATAAAAACTTGGCATAAATAATAAGAAATTTATAAGATTAATTTCTTGTAAAATTTATTCCATAATAAAAAGGGAGATGTGTTTGTTTTATTATAAAGTTAGTTATACTAAAACTTGGCATAACGGAATAATTCATAAGAAAATTTATAAGATAAATTTCTTATGAAAATTTATTCCGTTAAAGGGGAGACTTGGCAATGGAGAGGCTACTATATAAAGGTGCATAGGCAAGGCTTAGAGATCAATTCAAGAGATCAAGTAGCAAGCCCTCTCTCTCTCTCCTTCTCTCCCTCTACCTCCTCTAGGGCCGGCGCCCCTACCTCCTCTAGGGCCGACGCCCCTACCACCCTCTAGGGTCGGCGCCCCTGCAAGTTGCCGTGAGCCATCTCCACCAAGAAGGTGCCGACGAAGAAGAAGAAGCGGGTCGCATCTCCTTCCTCTCCCCGGAATCTTGATTCCGTTACTTGGTGGTTAGTTTCCATCTCTCTCTCTTGATATTCTTGTCTTGCCTTTGGAGAATCTAGTAGTTCTTGTCGGCACGAAACTCCTGGCTTTCCGAAGTCATCCTGAAGAGAACTCGGCGTGGACGCGAATAGAGGCGGAGCTTCCTAGGGACGCTATGGTTGAATCTCGTCCCTTACTTCAAGTTACGCGAGGTATCAAGTAAATTAGTTTACTTTCCGCAAAATTTAATTTATGATCATGTCCACACATCATAAGGTTGCATGCTAGATACGTGGTTAAAATAATTTGAGAAATTATTTATGCTAAAACTTCCGCTGCACGTAATAAAATAAAAAAATTACGAACCCGTATCCATGTCAACATGCACCCGGTCTCAACAGTGATATCAGAGCCGGTTAGTGTTCGACATAATCATATAATTGTTTTGCAGAAAACTTTGTCATGATCTCAATTTTGAAAAATTTTCCAATTATGGAAACTTTCCAATTATGATAAATTTTAGATTTAGGAATTTCAAAGTTTGGAAATCCTCATGAAATTTCGCAAACTTTTGAAATATCCTAGTTTCTGAAATTTTATGATAATTGTGAAAACTTCCCATTTTTGAAAACTTTCTAATTTTGGAAATTTCCTATTTTAGAACTTTTCCAATTTTAGAAAAATGTAAGTTTTCTTTGTACCAGAAACTTACAATTATTCAGAAAACCTATTATGAAATCTCGCAATGGCACTTTCTTTCAAGAAAGTCTAGACAAATTTATGGATTGTTAATTGACAATTAAATTCGAATTTGTTTTAAATTATTAACAAAATTCTTTATTTTGGATTGAGCCTCGGGGAGCCGTCCAATTTAAAGTTAGTTGTTGTAATTTAATTTCCTATTTTGAATAAAATTGTCATGTTTAATTTGGCTACACCTCGGGGAGCGGACAAAATTGGATTTACGACAAATTTCTTTTCTTTGGGTATCTAAGCCTCGGGGAGCCACCCTTAGAAAACAATTTGTTATAATTAATTTATCCATAAATAAAATATGTAATCAAATCTTGGAAATTTTGAGGTGATTCTCAAACGATAATTTCCTTATTTGATTTAAGTGGTGATGCTCTTACATATTGTTGTCTCCAAAATTAATTAGGAAAATGGTTTCCTATAGAGTTTTCTTAAAAGAGATTTTCATGAAAATAATATGTGGTTGAATTAAGGGAATCTTTCTCTTAATTTAATAAGATTTGATTTAGAGAAATCAAAGTCTTAAACATATTATTTCCGAAATTGATTATGACAATTTAGGAAATTATTTCCCAAAACAATTCCTTGAATAAAGTATGAAATTAGAATTAGGAAATCCGGTTCCTAATTTAATTAATGAGACTTGATAAATTAAGTCACGTACATACTTTATTAAGGAAATCGTTAGTACATGACATAATTATATGTCATGAATGTGCTTAGAAAAGAAAGGATGAGACCCAAAACCCCTTACAAAATATTAAGGCCAATACCTTCCATTAATATGGTTAGAACTGGAGTTTTGTTTCTCGTTTGGGTTGATGGACACATCCATGCCCGGCTTGAACCTCAACATGTTCAAACCTGGAATTAGTTTATGATTAATATAGTTGGAGTCAGAGGTCAATCCTTAGTTTTGGTTGTTGGACACATCCAAGCCTGACTAAACGGTTGAATGAGCTCCAACCATATTGAAACTATTTCTTGATTAATGGGTCATCCTTAAGCTTGGAGCATCGATTTGTTGTGCCACAGCCAAGGTTGATGTAAAGAGAGGTGCAGTTGGGTGCTATGTATATTGTTGCATACTTGTTAATGAGTTAACAACCCAATGATTTATGCAAACATTTAATTAGTTGATAGCATAAAGTGATAGTTACATATATTTGATATGTAATCGGTATAATTACCTACCTTCATAGCTAAGAATAACTTGATGGCCACAGCCATGGTTGTTCTTATCTATGGTTGGATATCAACCTATTTGGAGATGTTCCTACGATCTCCCGAATTGATAAAAAGGATTATTCAATTCGATAAATAAATAGGATTTAATTAATGTATGTTGATGCATTGTTTATCATTCTTCTCACATAAGCTCAATTTGTATTTCTAGGATAATCACTCGATCATGTCTTCTCTGAATTTGCGTTCCATTTTGGACACTAATAAGTTAACTAAGGACAAAAGGATTGAAAAGGCACTTGCCATCACTACGGCAAGGAGGGCCACTAGCGAAGAAACTGCAAGGTTTATCTTGAGTCCTTGAAGAAGAAGGCATCCGATGCCCCATCCTCTTCAGGCATCTTCGTTATTGAATGTCACACTATTTCCTCATACACCTGGGTACTTGATACTGGGTGTAGCTCACATATATGTAATGACATACAAGGGCTAAGGAATAGGAGAAGACTCGTCAAGGGAGAAGCGAATCTGCGAGTTGGAAATGGAGCAAAGATTGCTGCTGTTGCCATCGGAACATATTTGCTAAAGCTCCCTACTAGACGTATCTTAGAATTGGATAATTGTTAATTTGTTCCTTCGTTAATAAAGAACATTGTATCTATTTCATGTTTGAATGAAAAGGGTTATCATTTAACTTTTAGTAACAATTATAGTTACATAACTTTAAATGGCGTTCTTTATGGGAAATGAAACTTTGTGCAATGGTATCTACACGTTAGATTTATCCGGTGAAGTTTTCAATATCGAAGTTAGCAACAAACGTGCTCGAATAGATAATCGAATAGACTCCTACACGTGGCATTGTCGTCTTGGCCATATAAGTAAGAAACGCATGACCGAATTACACCGATGTGGAATTTTGGAATCATTTGAACCCGGTTCATTTGATAAATGCGAATCATGCTTAAAAGACAAGATGGCCAAATTACCCTTTTCCGGAAAAGGTAACCCAGTGGGAGAATTGCTTGGTCTAATACATACTGATGTATGTGGACCAATGTCAACTCTTGCACAAGGAGGCTATAGCTACTTCATCACCTTTATCGATGATCACTCACGATTTAGGTATGTGTTCTTGATGAAACACAAATCTGAAGCTTTTGAGAAATTCAAAGAGTTCAGAAATGAAGTAGAGAAACAGCTTGGCAAAAGTATTAAGATACTTCGATCCGATCGGGGTGGTGAATACTTAAGTCGAGAGTTTCAAGATTATCTGAGGGACAATGGGATATTGTCCCAATGGACTCCGTCGTATACACCACAGCATAATGGTGTATCTGAGAGGCGCAACTGAACCTTGATGAACATGGTTAGGTCTATGATGAATCATGCAACTCTTCCAAAATCCTTTTGGGGCTATGCACTTAAGACAGCTGTTTACTTGCTAAACAGAGTCCCGACCAAGGTAGTCTCTACTACTCCATATGAGACATGGAATAGTAAGAAACCCCACTTAACTCACCTTAAGATATGGGGTTGTCCTGCTTATGTGAAGCGGACTGTATCAGACAAATTGGATGCTAAGTCTGATAAATGTCTATTTATTGGATACCCTAAGGAAACGAAGGGTTACCAACTCTATCATCCCTTAGAACAAAAGGTGTTTGTTTCAAGGCATGCTGTATTTCTGAAAAAAGAATTTCTTTTACAAGAAAACAGTGGGAGTGACATTGAACTTGATGAAGTTCAAGAAACTCCAATAGTCATTACAGAGACACCTAGTCTAGACCCACAACTAATAACTCATAATGATGAGCTATCAGTTGAACCTAAAACAACACCACCTCTTCGTAGGTCTGATAGGACACGCAATATTCCAGAGAGATACGAATTTCTCATAAGTGAATCGAACGACGTGTTACTCATTAGCGATGACGAACCTATCAATTATGAAGATGTTCTGAAAAGTTCAGAAAGGGACAAATGGCTTGGAGCCATGAAGTCGGAAATGGATTCCATATACGAAAATCAAGTATGAGACTTGGTTAACCCACCTGAAGGGATTAAGCCCATAGGGTGCAAGTGGGTTTTCAAGAAGAAAACCGACATGGAAGGTAATGTTGTTACCTTTAAGGCTAGATTAATGGCAAAAGGATATCGTCAGAAACAAGGAATTGATTATGACGAAACCTATTCGCCAGTAGCTATGCTTAAATCCATTCGGATGCTCCTAGCCATAGCAGCTCATTATGATTATGAGATATGGCAAATGGATGTGAAAATAGCTTTCCTTAATGGAAACCTGCTTGAGGATGTATACATGATACAACCTGAAGGTTTCACATCAGTTGATAAAACCAGAGTATGCAAGATTCGACGATCCATATATGGACTGAAGCAAGCATCCAGAAGCTGGAACATCCGTTTTGATGAGACAATAAAAGAGTTTGATTTCTCACAAAATCCTGACGAACCTTGTGTGTACAAGAAGGTTAGTGGGAGTGCAGTCGTATTCCTAGTATTATATGTCGATGACATATTACTTATAGGAAACGATATATCAGTCTTACAGACAGTTAAAATTTGGTTGTCCAAAACTTTCTCCATGAAAGACCTGGGAGAAGCAACCTATATCCTTGGGATTAGAATCTATAGAGATAGATCAAAACGATTGCTTGGTCTTTCGCAGTCTACATATATAGACCGAGTGCTAAAAAGGTTTAGCATGTCGGAATCCAAGAAAGGTTACCTTCCCATCAGGCATGGGATCAACCTTTCAAAGTCTATGTGTCCGCGCACAGAAGACGAGAGGATTTGCATGAATAAGATTCCTTATGCATCCGCGATAGGATCTATCATGTATGCTATGTTATGTACTAGGCCCGATGTATCATATGCTCTGAGTGTCACGAGCAGATACCAGTCTGATCCAGGCATGGATCATTGGGCGGCTGTCAAGGCAATCCTTAAGTACTTAAGAAGAACTAAGGATGTGTTCCTAATATATGAAGAAGGAGATATGGTAATACGTGGGTATACAGATGCCAGTTTCCAGACAGATAAGGATGACTCCAAATCTTAGTCTGGATACATATTTACTTTGAATGGAGGCGCAATAAGTTGTAAGAGTTCCAAACAAGACACCGTAGCGGATTCTACCATGGAAGCGGAATATATCGCAGCTTCGGAAGCAGCAAAGGAAGCAGTCTGGATCAAGAAGTTTGTCTCCGAACTTGGTGTGGTTCCAACCATTGATGAAGCAGTGCCGGTTTACTGTGACAACAATGGAGCTATTACACAAGCAAAGGAACCAATGTCTCATCAGCGATCCAAACACGTGCTTCGCCGCTATCATCTGATCAGAGAGATTATAAGTAGGAATGATATACAAATTGAGAAAATTCCCACTGAAAGGAATTTAGCGGATCCTTTAACTAAGGCCTTGCCTCAGAGCAAGTTTGAGGGTCATGTTAGAACCTGTGGTATTGGATACCGTAGCGATTGGCATTAGGCCAAGTGGGAGTTTGTTAGTAATATGAGAGAAGTGTCCTAAGGCAATCGCCTTATGATTGTAAACATTTATTTTAATAAATAAAAATTCACTATTTGAGTATACATGTTTGTGTATTTGATTGGGATCTTAAACTCATCTACTGAATGTCCACAATATAATTCACAGCATAAGAGAATTTGTGATGGGATCACAACTAGTGATTATCTCTACATGTGCAATTGTGAAGTATTGAAAGTATCCCTAGTCGATGAATTGATAAAAACGGACACTATCAATTCTGTTGAGACTAGCATGGGTTATTCTCTAATCAGCTGATTCTCACTGGCTGGTGACATTGGGATGTCCGGAGATAAACATGGATGCTAGTTAAGGGAACTAGTTCATTGGAGTGACTAGCTGTAAAACTTCATATGGTTATCTATACAGATATGTCAATGAAGTTCTTACTGCAGCTTAAGTGCGATGTTCCTTTGACTTACGGTGTTCAAGTCATCTTGGTCATGGAGACTTATACTTTAACATCTTAAGCAAGCATCTCCAAGGAGGTGTGGACCCAGGATGGTTGGGTATAAGCCGAAGTGCCCGAAGATGTTTGAACAACCTACAAAGGATCACCACTCCTTGCGAGGAGATGTATACCCAGGCCTATCGTCGCGTAACTTGAAGAAAGGGACGAGATCCAACCGTAGCGTCCCTTGGAAGCTCCGCCTCTATTCGCGTCCATGCCGAGTTCTCTTCAGGATGACTTCGCAAAGCCACGAGTTTCGTGCCGACAAGAACTACTAGATTCTCCAAAGGCACGACAAGAATATCAAGAGAGAGAGATGGAAACTAACCACCAAGTAACGGAATCAAGATTCCGGGGAGAGGAAGGAGATGCGACCCGCTTCTTCTTCTTCGTCGGCACCTTCTTGGTGGAGATGGCTCACGGCAACTTGAAGGGGCGCCGACCCTAGAGGGTGGTAGGGGCGCCGGCCCTAGAGGAGGTAGAGGGAGAGAATGAGAGAGAGAGAGGGCTTGCTACTTGATCTCTTGAATTGATCTCTAAGCCTTGCCTATGTATACATCTCCTCGCAAGGAGTGGTGAATCCTTTGTAGGCTGTTCAAATATATTCGGGCACTTCGGCTTATATCCAATCATCCTGGGTCCACACCTCCTTGGAGATGCTTCCTTAAGATGTCAAAGTATAAGTCTCCATGACCAAGATGACTTGAACACCGCAACTTAAAGGAACATCGCACTTAAGCTGCAGTAAGAACTTCACTGACATATCTATATGTAGACTACTATATGAAGTTTTACAGGCAGTCACTCCAATGAATTAGTTCCCTTAACTAGCATTCATGTTTATCTCTGGGCATCTCAATGTCACCAGCCAGTGAGAATCAGCTGATTAGAGAATAACTCATGCTAGTCTCAACAGAATTGATAGTGTCCGTATTTATCAATTCATCGACTAGGGACAATTTCAATACTTCACAATTGCATATGTAGAGATAATCACTAGTTGTGAATTCATCACAAATTCTCTCATGCTGTGAATTGTATTGCGGACATTCAGTAAATGAGTTTAAGATCTCAATCAAATACACAAACATGTATACTCAAATAGTGAATATTCATTTATTAAAATAAATAATTACAATCATAAGGCGATTGCCTTAAGACACTTCTCTCATATCACTAACAGTTTATCTGAGACTTAACGTCGAACGTAAGCCTCACAACCCCAAATCCTCATAAAAGACATCGTCGGCCTCTTCCCAGTCCATATCGTATATGGTGTCTTTGTGACGACCTTTGATGGAGCTTGGTTAAGTGTGAAAAGAGTCATCTCTAGAGCGTATCGCCAGAAGGAAGTAGGAAGATCTGTCTAACTCATCATCGATCGTACCATATCTAATAGAGTACGATTTCTCCACTCGGATACACCATTCCACTATGGTGTTCCTAGTGGAGTGAGTTGAGATATGATCCCACACTCTGCTAGATGGTCACGAAACTCTTGGCATAGGTATTCACCACCTCGATCTGATCGAAGCATCTTAATACTTTTGCCAAGTTGGTTTTGTACTTTATTCTTGAATTCTTTGAACTTTTCAAAGGATTCTGACTCGTGTTTCATGGGATACACATAGCCGTATCTACTGACATCATCAGTGAAAGTGATGAAGTACTGATAGCCTCCTCCATATCGTATATGGTGTCTTTGTGACGACCTTTGATGGAGCTTGGTTAAGTGTGAAAAGAGTCATCTCTAGAGCGTATCGCCAGAAGGAAGTAGGAAGATCTGTCTAACTCATCATCGATCGTACCATATCTAATAGAGTACGATTTCTCCACTCGGATACACCATTCCACTATGGTGTTCCAAGTGGAGTGAGTTGAGATATGATCCCACACTCTGCTAGATGGTCACGAAACTCTTGGCATAGGTATTCACCACCTCGATCTGATCGAAGCATCTTAATACTTTTGCCAAGTTGGTTTTGTACTTTATTCTTGAATTCTTTGAACTTTTCAAAGGATTCTGACTCGTGTTTCATGGGATACACATAGCCGTATCTACTGACATCATCAGTGAAAGTGATGAAGTACTGATAGCCTCCTCTAGCTGCGATATTGAAAGGGCCACTTACATCAGCATGTATGAGTGCTAACAAGTCTGTCGCTCTTTTGCCGTGTCCACTAAATGGAGTCTTAGTCATCTTGCCTAAAAGACAAGATTCACATGTTTCATATGATTCAAAATCAAATGAGTCAAGTAATCCATCCTTATGAAGCTGGGATATGTGACTCTCATTTATATGTCCAAAGCGACAATGCCAGAGATATGTTTGGTTCACCTCATTGGATTTGAACCGTTTAGTATTTATGTTATAGATTGGGTTCTCTAGGTCTAGAACATAGAGTCCACCCATAAGTGGTGCACTACAATAAAACATATCATTTAACATTATAGAACAATATTTGTTCTTTATGATAAATGAAAAGCCTTTCTTGTCCAAACAAGACACTGAAATTATGTTCTTACTTAATGTAGGTACATAAAAGTACTCATCTAGCTATGAGATAAGCCCAGTGGGCAAAGACAAGGAATATGTTCCTACAGCTATAGCAGCAACTTTTGCTCCATTGCCTACTCGTAAGTCCACTTCGCCCTTTATCAATGTTCTAGCTCTTCGAAGGCCCTGCACATTAGTACAAATGTGAGATGCACATCCGGTATCTAATACCCAAGAAGAGATAGATAGATTGACTTCTATAACAAAAATACCTGAGGCAGAAGTCTCACTTCTATTCTTCTTTACTTCCTCCAGGTAGAGTTTGCAATTCCTCTTCCAATGTTTGGTCTCACCACAATGGAAGCAGGTCCCTTACTTAGACACCCCGCCTTTGGCCTTGGATGTAGTAGAGTTGACCTTGCCTTTGGCTTGAGTCTTACCCTTGCCTTTAGGCTTCCATTTGCCTTTTCCCTTGTGTACCATCAGTACATTACTGGTCTTGGTTTTCTTGAGATTGGGTTCAGCAGTTCTTAACATGCTGAGCATCTCAGGCAAAGGTTTGTCAATTTCATTCATGTTATAGTTCATGAAAAATTGATTGTACCCTTCTGGCAACGATTGTAGGATAAGGTCTGTAGCTAATTCTTAGCCCAGTGGAAATCCTAGTCTTTCAAGGTTCTCAACATACCCAATCATCTTGAGTATGTGAGTTCCTACAGGAGTTCCTTCTTGCATCTTGCATGCAAATAGGGCTTTAGACACCTCAAACCGCTCGTGCCTAGCTTGCCCATGGTATAGTTGCTTTAGATGCTCAACCATATCATGTGCATCCATGTTCTCATGTTGCTTCTGAAGCTCAGAGTGTTGGTGCAAGTTGCATCAATGATGTTCTCCTTTAAGTGTTTTAATGTTTGACAATATACTTAAGTCAGTGATACATTGAACAGACAAAGGGGAGCAATGGAGAAGTAACCTAAGTTAAAGAAAAGTCCTAGTTAAGCTAGGCATCAAAACCCTAAGACCTAGCGAAGGGCTGCTAGGCACCTAGCGAAGGGCTGCTAGGTATCGAAACCTAAGACCCGGCGAAGGGCTGCTGGGCACCTAGCGAAGGGCTGCAAGGCACCTAGCGAAGGGCTGCTAGGTATCGAAACCTAAGACCCGGCGAAGGGCCGCTGGGCACCTAGCGAAGGGCTGCTAGGCATCAAAGACCTAGCGAAGGGCTGCTAGGCACCTAGCGAAGGACTGCTAGGGAATGAAGACCTGGCGAAGGATTGATAGGCACCTGGCGAAGGACTGCTAGGGAATAAAGACCTGGCGAAGGACTGCTAGGCACCTGGCGAAGGAATAAAGGCCTGGCGAATGACTGCTAGGCACCTGGCGAAGGACTGCTAGGGAATGAAGTCTTGGCCCAAGGGACTAAGGAACTTAGCTGAGCGATGACTAAGGACAGGAGTAGAGACGGGTCAGGGTTTGAGCGTCTCGAGCTCCGGAAGTATCGGAAGCTAAGCAAAAGTCCACTCGAAGGACTGGGTGGCAATCGTCTCCTGAAAGGAGTAGGTGAAAGGCGAGTTCTCGGGGATGGGAACTTGTGCCGGTTCGACCTAGGGTTTCGTGGAGATCCGAAGTCCGAACCAAGTCCTTAAGGCTAATATTATATGTATATGTGCTTTGTGTTTGTGTATCTTGCAGGTACCAAGATTGGAAGAAGAAGCAAACCTGCTGGAGGCCCTGAAGCAGGGCACCCCCAACATTGGGGGTGCCCCTATCATCCAGGGTGCCCCCAGTGTTGGGGGTGCCCAAGCTAAATCAAGAAAATGGCAGTCTTGTTTGGTAAGAAGAATAGGTGTCAAGCGGGGCGCCCGGAGCGTCCGGGGCGCCCGGGTTCAAAGCTGTATTTGCAGTTTCGAGCCCGAAACACAGATAAGCCCTCATGAGGGTGCCTGAGAGGTCCGGGGTGCCCTGGTCAAAGGTTTTATCAGCTGTGGAGAGGTCGACGCGGGGATAAGATTTGACCGGGTTTATCGGGGCGCCCCCAACGTCCAGGGCGCCCGCAGGAGTGCTATAAAAGGGGCTTCGACCCCTCTGCTTCAAAAACAATTGCTAAGTACCATTCTGATCACTCTGACCGACTACAATGCTCTAAAGATGAGGCTCTATGACCGGGAGGCTCCAGGAGGAAGTGCGCGGCACTTCGGAGGTCTATATCGGCCGAGCTTCAACTTTGTTTTGTTCGGTTTGCGTCTATTATTTCATACTTACTTTTCCGTACTTGTGCCTGTAATTGTACACTGTAAGACGGGTTTTCTCCGCCTTCAGAAATTCTGGAAAGGAGACCTATACTGGACTCACGCTGAGTACATAGGCCTTGGACGTACTGACCCTGGGGGGTTGGGAACCAAGTAAATAAATCCCACTGTGTCTCTGTCTTGCTTTTATTTTTATTTATTGTTCCGCTGCACTAACGCTCTGACTAGATAGAACGTTTTATGAAGTTTCCGCGAGAGTTTTCCATGATCGATATTCACCCTCCCCCCCTCTATCGACGGCACCGGTCCTACAATTGGTATCAGAGCTGGGCCGCTCTTCACCGGACTGACCGCCGACGCCAGGAGTTGAGGGGGAGCCCAGGGGTGAATCAGGTACATTTTTTTTAATGTCTAATTTTAAATTGCATATTATTTGTTTCACATGCAGGGAGAGAGGGCACTATAAAAATCAGTGCCCTACTCGTAAGACACGGTCTACACCACCGGCGGCAAAGGGGTCACCAGCGTCAGGAGTCCGGAAAAAGAAGGATCACGTACAATGCTTCAAGTGCGGAAAATATGGACACTACAAGAACAAATGTCCGACAAAGGTACGCAAAATTTACGTTCCAAAATGTTTCAAAATTCCTGCACTGTCTTTAGATAATTTAGTTAATTTTTCTGATAAATTAGATTTACTGCATAGTAAAATTAATACTTTGTATGACAAATTAGAAAATACAGATATGACTAAAATATCAGAAATTAATTATCTAATTCAGAACATTAATTCAGTAATTTCTAAAATAAATTATCATAACTTTAATTCTGATAATTTTAATTCTGATAATTTTAATTCAGATAACTTAAATCCTAAGGATAAATCTGAATTAAAAAATCTTAAGGATAATTCTGAATTTGAAAATCCTTTAGATAATTTTGAATTCAAATTTGAAAATCCGTTGTATAACTCTGAATTCAAATTCAAGAATTCCAAAGATAACTCTGAAATTAGTGAAGATAATTCTGGAGATAATCCTGAAATTATTTTGGAGGATAAAAATGATTTTGTTAATATTCCTGAGGATAATAAAGATAATTCTGAGGATAATAAAGATAATTCTGAGGATTCTAAGGATAATTCTGAGGATAGTGGAGTCAATATCTCTTTTGATAATAATTTGATCATTGCATTAGATAATCCTAAAAAATTAACTAGTGGTCCATTTTACTCCACCTACTTTGAGGATATTGAAAGATCTAATCTTGAGGAGGAGATAGAATTGTCTAAGATAAAGGCCATGGTTAATAAAAATTACAAAGGTTCAAATAAATCAGAATTACTAGAGAAACTTGAAAAGAAAAATAAGGATGAGTCAGAAATTTTTGAAATAATGAAAATGCTGAACCTAAATCCACAACTATTAGTTAATTAAATCTTAATTAAATTAATTCAAAGTAAGTCTTAATTAAATTAAATTCAAATTAAATTAAATCTTAATTAAATTAAATTAAATTAAATTAAATTCAAATTAAATTGAAATTAAATTAAATTCAAATTAGATTAAATTTAAATTAAATTAAATTCAAATTAAATTAAATTCAAATTAGATTAAATTTAAATTAAATTAAATTCAAATTAAATTAAATTCAAATTAGATTAAATTCAAATTAAATTAAATTAAATTAAATTAAATTAAATTCTAGTTTAATTCAAATTAAATCTTAATTAATTTAACTTAAATTAATTCAAATAAATTAAATTTTAATTAATTCAAACTTAAATTAAGTCTAATAAATTTAAATTAAATCAATTAAAACTCAACGAAATCTTAATTGAATCAATTAAATTCAAATTAAATCTTAATCAATTCAAACTTAAATTAATTCAACATCAATTAATTTCTAATTTATTCAACTTCAATTAATTCTTAATTAACCTGAATCCAACTAAAATCTTAAATAACTTAAACTCAAACTGAAATTTTACCTAAACTGTAACAATTAAAATTAGTAACATTAAATATGTCAAAGTGGGTTGGCATGTTCACGGGTTCACACGACATGTATCAAATCGAGAATTTGATACATCATTAGAAACTTAAATAAAATGATTTGACTTGTTTGAATCATGCATAATTGCCATGTCATGCATTTGCTATTTCTTTTAAATATATGACATGTCATTCATATTTAAATTTTATGCATATATTAGAACGGCTATAGGAAAGAGAATAATTGAAACTTGAACAACATAGTATTGGATGGCGGTGAGATGATAGTACGTTAGGGAAGCCTTTTCTAATAAGGTCAAGTATACTCTACTTGGTCTCTTTAGATTGGTGAAACTAGCTGAAGCTACCGATCCAAGACCCAAACTAGTTAGACCAGAATTTTTCAAAAAGTAATTTTGAAAATGAAATTTCATTAAAAGGCTTTGTCAAGGAAAGGGTTGATGATCCAATAAGGCTACGGCCAAAGAAGGCCTAGTGCCTCGCCAAGACCTGGAAGCCAATTTTTGAAATTCAAATTCAAGTTACTTCTTGTCAAATTCAAATCTAACACAAGCTTCAATTAAATCTTAGAGTTAATAATAAATTAAGAAAAATGATGCAAGCATCTCATAATACACCTATAAGGCAACCATACTTGTTGTATTGATACATCTAAAATGAGTGAGATGTTAAGGACTAACGAATTGAAAAATATTTTTCAAAATTATTTTTCGAAATTGTTAGAATATTTTCCTAAAAATATATTTTCAAAATAGTGCTATAACATAATAATGTTTGTATGGATTTCATGCTTGTTGATTGCCAATATAGTATATGCTTTCAAAAATTATATTCGTTTGAAAATTGTTTGACTCACACAATTAGACACAAGCCTCTTAAGACAACACTAATGTTCCTTAAGGCACTTAGATAGAGTCAAACGGTATCGGGTACAGGGGGAGTGCTTTTCATTTTTTTTAAATGGTTTTCAAAAACTGCACTTTAAACATTACTATCATTTGAAAAATACTTTTCGAAAACTGTGCTTTAAATCATTATTACTTGTGTTTTCAAAAAGGGGTTATATTGTAAAAATTATATGTTCAAAAATTTACCTATTTCTTTGACTTTGATAAACCCTAAAGACACAGAGGAAAGGTCCACTTCATGATCTTCAAGGACTCCTAGGATGTGTGAAATTTAGGGGGAGTCTGAGTCAAAAGAAGAATTTTAGAAAAGTTTTTTTGGTAATTATTCATTTTTTTAATATTTCTTTTTAATCTGAATCAAACCTTAAGACTCAGAGGAAGAGTACTTGTGGTCAACAAGCTTCCCAGGACTGAGTCAAGTTTAGGGGGCGGTCAAATTAAAAGAATTATTTAATAACATATTCATATCTTCAAAATCTTGCTAAAAATCTAAGTCTTTCAAAATATTATTATTCTATTTGTTAGAATTTGTGTGACTTATGAAATTATTTTTGAAATAATGTTTACTTGGGTTGGAGAATTTCCAGGACACTTAGGAAATGTCCTTGTAGTCAACAAGGTTTCCCAGGATGGTGTCAGACTGGAAGATAAACCAAGTCAAGTAAAATATTGGGTCGTCAAAAGTTCACACATTTTTCAAACACCACTAGCATATATTTTCAAAAGTACTATCATTTTTTTGGCAAAATTCTGTTAATATTTACTTGAGTTTGAAGAATTTTCAAGATACTTAGGAAAATGTCCTTGTGGTTAACAAGGTTTCCTAGAATTGTGTCAAACTGGAAAAGAAACCTAGTCAAGTAAAATATTATGTTTCAAAAATTACTTATATTTTTCAAAGTCTCATCTTTTTAAAAAATAGTTAGTACTTGCAAAATATGCATAATACTTATATTTTCCAAAATAGCATTCTTTCAAAAATTATACATTTTTCCAAAAGTACTTAATTTTTTAAAAAATATAATATATCATTCAAAATGCAATGCTTTCAAAAACTTTGCTCTAAGTATTTTCAAAAACAACTAAAAGTTTTCATTGTTGGTGCAAGTATTTTCTTAAAGTTTTTTTTGATGTATGACAAAGGGGGAGAGGTGTGCTTAAGTTAGAAAAATTTTCTACCAAAAACAAAAAATATAGTTTCAAAACTTATATCATTTTTTTTGTTTTTTTATCCCAAGGATAGTAAGTTAGCCCCTTCAACCAATCTAACTTAAGTTATTGTCAAACATCAAAAAGGGGGAGATTGTTGGTGCAAGTTGCATCAATGATGTTCTTCTTTAAGTGTTTTAATGTTTGACAATATACTTAAGTCAGTGATACATTGAACAGACAAAGGGGAGCAATGGAGAAGTAACCTAAGTTGAAGAAAAGTCCTGGTTAAGCTACGCATTGAAACCCTAAGACCTAGCGAAGGGCTACTAGGCACCTAGCGAAGGGCTGCTAGGTATCGAAACCTAAGACCCGGCGAAGGGCTGCTGGGCACCTAGCGAAGGGCTGCTAAGCACCTAGAGAAGGGCTGCTAGGTATCGAAACCTAAGACCCGGAGAAGGGCTGCTGGGCACCTAGCGAAGGGCTGCTAGGCACCTGGCGAAGGACTACTAGGAAATGAAGACCTGGCGAAGGACTTGTTGGTGCAGGAAGCACCATATCGAACCTTGTTTTGATATTGGCAAAGGATTCAAAGTTAAGTGTTATTTGTGATCTAACAATGTTACTCAAGTGTGCAGATACAAAGTCCTAGCGAAGGAATGCTAGGCACCTGGCGAAGGACTGCCAGGATACAAAGCCCTAGCGAAGGACTGCTAGGCAACTGGCGAAGGACTGCCAGTAACAAAGCCCTAGCGAAGGACTGCTAGGCAACTGGCGAAGGACTGCCAGTATAAAAGCCCTAGCGAAGGACTGCTAGGCTCTAGCGAAGGATTGCCAGCATAAAGCCCTAGCGAAGGACTGCTAGGCACTGGCGAAGGACTGCCAGCGTAAAGCCCTAGCGAAGGACTGCTAGGCACTGGCGAAGGACTGCCAGCATAAAGCCCTAGCGAAGGACTGCTAGGCACTGGCGAAGGACTTCCAGCACCAAAAGCCCTAGCGAAGGACTGCTAGGCACTGGCGAAGGACTGCCAGTTCACAAGACCTGACAAAGGACCGTCAGGCAAAAGTCCAACCAAAGGAGCGGTTGGCATCAGGTAAACTCTCCCGAGTGGAGTAGGTGAGGACGCCCTCCCCGTCGAGGGAACAGTAGGCGTCGGTTCGACCTAGGGCTCCATTTTGGAGACCAAAGTCAGAACCAAGACAGCTAAGGCTGTATAAAATAATAATTAATTGTTTTATTGTGTTTTGGACTAACCCATGATGCAGGACCGAAGGAACGTGTGTCTGCAACTCAGAGAGCCTCAAAGGAGTGAGGCAACAGCTGAGTAAGGCGCCCTGAGTGTCCAGGGCGCCCTCAAGGTGAACCAGAACCAATTGAAGCAAAAGGCCTTCGGCTGCTTACTGGGTAGGGCGCCCTCAGCAGCCAAGGCGCCCTCTCAGCCAGGGCGCCCTCAGGTCCAAGGCGCTTCGCGCCTAAGCCAGCGAAGGCGATCAACTTTATCCAGTCGAGAAGACCGGGTCAACCAAGGCGCCCTCAGCGACCAGGGCGCCCCAGTGGTCAAACCTCATCCCTATTCCGGTGGGATAACGCTTGACCGAGCGGAATCCGGATCTTGGGACACGTGGCAGGGCGCCCCCGACGTTCAGGGCGCCCCTAGACCCTATAAATAGGACTCTCGACCAAGGCTTTCATATCAACTTTGTTCCAAAGCTTCCACGCTCTTCTGTGCTCACGCCTTGTTCCAGAAACTGCCCAACTTGAGCGACGACGTCCTGCTGCTCCGGAAAGTCAATCTACAACCGGACTTCGGTAACAGAAGAATTTTCATTAAAAGTTTATAAGTGCTGTAATTGTAAATCTCTTTCTGTAAACTGATTTTGCGTTCATATAGAATTGCCCAAAGTAAACGATCAACGATCGTGGGCCTTGGAGTAGGAGTCGACCTAGGCTCCGAACCAAGTAAAAATACTGTGTTCGTGTGTTTTATCTATTTCCGCTGTGCAAATTACTCTCTCCATAAATTCGAAAAGTTTTTATCGATATTCACCCCCCCCTCTATCGACTCTATCGATCCAACAAGTGGTATCAGAGCGGGGTTATTCAAAGTTGGTGCAACCACCACTTTGAAATCTTTTTTCGGATTTTTTTCGCTTTATTTTTTAAATAAATAATATCTGTGAGTGTATTTAAAATATCCTTACGCCTTTTTTAATTCTGAATTCTCATTTTCTCACCATAAGTCAGAATTGATAAAAGAATCAATTTGTGAAAACTTGTCGTAAAATTTTTTTATTATTATTTTAATATTTTTCCTCGAAATTCGTGCTATCTTAATTCGAGAAATTTTTTTTCTTACTTTTTCTTCATTAATCAAAATTGTTAAGGTCAACATTTTCAAAATTTTTTTTATTATTATTTTACCTCGAAATTCGTGCAAACATCTTTTGAGCTTGTTTTTCTCTCTCTCCCGCACTACTAATCCAAGACCAAGTCTTGGTACATCTCTATTTTTTTTCCTTGTGTGCAAGATTTATCCTTAATGGCCAATCAAGAATGGAACAGTGTTCGTCCGCCTCTATTCTCTGGCGAGATCTTCAGAACCTGGAAAAGTCTAATGGAATCCCACCTGAAGGACAATCAAGATCTCTGGTTGATAATTCAAACAGGGTTCCACCTCCCTACAGAAGATGGACTATCAATTGCATGGGACAAACTGGATGAACCAACCCTCAACCAAATTGAGACTGATGCAAGAGCAACTGTAATTCTTCAATGCGGTCTAACTAACGAACAACTCAAGCTAGTTGGATCCTTCAACTGTGCTAAAGAAATGTGGGAGAAACTAATCAACCTACACGAAGAGAGCTCCGACATTGAGGTACTTGATGTCCAAGCACAGATAGCCGAATCAGAATCTGAACTCGAATCCAAAATCGAAATCGAACCAGTAGAATCAGACGACGAACTGACTAAGACGGTAACTAATTTTGAATCTTTTTCTAAATTAGAATTGAATAATCAAATAGATACTATAATGGTCGAGAAAGGTATAAGTTTTATTGCAGGGAAAACTCCAAGAGAACTGCAAAAGAGGCCTCAACTAGAACCTGAGTCCAACTCAGACTCAGAATCTGACGACAAAGAAAGGTATCCTCGGAAACTTGTCCGGTTAGCTCGCGACCACTACAAAATACTGAGGAAACAATCAAGCAAAGGGAAGATGGCTAAAATCAAGGGGGAGACCTCCAAAAGGGAATCAAATGATAAATTTACAGTATTTAATAATCCATTATTTACTATGAACAACATGATTAATTCATATGAAAATGTAATTCATAACATTGCTTATTGCGAAAATCTAGAATATTATTACCATTTTGAAGTGACTTAAATAATTTTTTATTGAATTGCATGTTTGATTGATTGATTGTTTATTTAATTTCTGCAATTTACGATGCTTAGACTTAGGTTTAGTTAGCTTAAGGACTTAACCAATTACTTGAAATTTGAAAACATAGTATTGGGAGGAGGTGAGATGATAGTACGTTGGGGAAACCAACTCTAATAAGATCAAGTCTACTTGGTCTCTTTAGACTGGTGAAACCAGCCGAAGCTACCGATCCAAGACCCAAGCTAGTTAGACCAGAAAATGACCTAATTTAATTTGAAAATGAAATTTCATTAAAAGGCTTTGTCAAGGAAAGGGTGGATGATCCCATAAGGCTACGGCCAAAGAAGGCCTAGTGCCTCGCCAAGACCTGGAAGCCAATTTTTGAAATTCAAATTCAAATTATCTTTTGTCAAATTCGAATCTAACACAAATTTCAAATAATTATAGATTCTAATCTGTTTTCAAAATTTCTATTTTTCAAACTTATTCTGTTTCAAAAATCACTTAATCAGTGTTCAAAATTTCTGCTTTCTAAACTTATTTTTTTTCAAATCTGTTTTCAAAATTAAATAACTTTTTTCAAAATAAATGAAAATTCCTTTTCAAAATTAATTTTTACCTTCAAACCTGTCTCACAAGAACTTTTAAGGCTAACTGTTTGAAAACCCTAAATTGGGTGAGACAGGAAAATTAAGTTCAAATTAAAATTTCTTTTATGTTGTGTTTTAATTCAGAGGATAATTCCAACATAGTCAAACCATGATTAACATAGTCAAACCTTAGTCAACTGAGTTAAACATGGTCAAACCTAGTCAACACTAAGGTCTTAGATAAAGTCAGTCTATGTCGGATACAGGGGGAGTTCTTCTTAATGTTTTTTAGATTTCTCAAAATCCTTATGCTTTAAAACTTATTTTCATCTCAAAATAAGGCTTTCAAAAGTTGATTCAAAAACCTTAATATATTACTATCGCTTAGGAAAAATTATTATCATTTCAAATTTTTTAAACTGTGTTATTATTCCAAATTGAGGTGTCAAAAATTTATCTCCTTGAAAGTTATCATACTTAGAAGATTGTTCAAAAGTGCTTCTTTTGATCTTGACAAACCCTAAAGACACAGAGGAAAGGTCCACTTCATGATCCATAAGGACTCCTAGGATGTGTCAAATTTAGGGGGAGTTTGAGTCAAGAGAAGAATTTCTGAAATATGTTTATTAATTATTTTTTTTTATTAGACAATTCTTATAATTTAAATCAAACCTTAAGACTCAGAGGAAGATCGCTTGTAGTCAACAGCTTCCTAGGACTGGGTCAAGTTTAGGGGGAGATTAAATTAAAAGAATTATTGAATTATATGTTTTCATGCACTGCACGTTTAAAATCCTTTTGAAAACTTAAATAATTTTCTTTCAAAATACTATTATTTTATTTTTTTAAATTCTTTTGGCAATAGTATTTACTTGAGTTGGAAAATTTCCAGGACACTTAGGAAACTGTCCTTGTAGTTAACAAGGTTTCCTAGGATTGTGTCAGACTGGAAAAGTAACCAAAGTAAGTAAAATATTATGCGTTAAAAACAATACTTTTGTAAGTGCTTTCAAAAGATAATTTTCTCTAATATTATAAAAGCACTTATAACTTTTAATGCATAATCTTCCTATATCTTCAAAAATGCACAATATCTTTCAAAAGTACTTCTACTTTTCAAAATATAATGTTTTCAAAAGTACTAATATTTTCAAGGCAATAGTGTTCTAAGTGAATGAACTTTCTAAAAGACTTGCCTACAAAAATAATTTTTTTTAATGCCTTTCAAAGTGGAGTTTTGGTGCATGTTAAGCTTTTGCTATGCTTTCAAAAATTATGCTAAGTATTTTTATGTTTTCAGAACTCATAGGCTCTGATACACAAATTCTAATTTTTTTTAAAACATATATATTTATTAAAGTTCCTTATTGATATATGGCTAAGGAGAAGAATTTCACATTAAGGGGGAGAGATTGGAAAAGAGAGAAAAGGTTAGGAGAGAAAAGGCTAAAATTATTTTTTCTCCTGTCTTTCAAAAAGTAAAGTTCTTGTCTTTCAAAGTTCAATATTTTCGAAAATTAACTTTACTTGTCTTTCAAAGTTAAATATTTTTGAAAATTAAATTTACCTATTTTTTTCAAAGTTTAATATTTTTGAAAATTAACTGTACTTGATTTCAAAAGATCATTTTTCGAATATTAGCTTTGCTTAAGTACATCTTTTGGAAAATCAACTTTACAGGCTGGTAAGAAAATTTTCTAAGTAAAAATTCAAACTCTCTTGAAAATTTTCCAACTCCAAAACATTTTCTAACTTAAAAAGGTTCTCTTGAAAGTTTCTAAGTATTAAAAAAAATTGAATCATCTGAACTTAGAAAACTTTCATTCAACCCCTCGCAATTTTCTAAGTATTGGAAATATGGCGTCAAAATTTTGCCTAAATAAAATTCCTTTTTGCAAAGCCAAGTAAAAGTTATGTTACAAAATTTAGGTTTGCAAAACTTTTTACCTTGTTCACCCATGTTTGTATTTGATATATGTCAAAGGGGGAGGAAAGGTCAAAGTTAAGAGTGTTATAACACTAGTATTCAGGGTTTCAGGGTTTTAGGGGGAGTATAGAAATTTTTTTTTACACTTATACTGTTCATACTCCTTCTTTTCCTAACTGTTATATGTCTTTACTTAACTTTGAATTGTGTTGCCATAAATCAAAAAGGGGGAGATTATTGGTGCAGGAAGCACCATATCGAACCTTGTTTTGATATTGGCAAAGGATTCAAAGTTAAGTGTTATTTGTGATCTAACAATGTTACTCAAGTGTGCAGATACAAAGTCCTAGCGAAGGAATGCTAGGCACCTGGCGAAGGACTGCTAGGATACAAAGCCCTAGCGAAGGACTGCTAGGCAACTAGCGAAGGACTGCCAGTAACAAAGCCCTAGCGAAGGATTGCTAGGCAACTGGCGAAGGACTGCCAGTAACAAAGCCCTAGCGAAGGACTGCTAGGCAACTGGCGAAGGACTGCCAGTATAAAAGCCCTAGCGAAGGACTGCTAGGCACTGGCGAAGGACTGCCAGCATAAAGCTCTAGCGAAGGACTGCTAGGCACTGGCGAAGGACTGCCAGCGTAAAGCCCTAGCGAAGGACTGCTAGGCACTGGCGAAGGATTGCCAGCATAAAGCCCTAGCGAAGGACTGCTAGGCACTAGCGAAGGACTGCCAGCACCAAAAGCCCTAGCGAAGGACTGCTAGGCACTGGCGAAGGACTGCCAGTTCACAAGACCTGACAAAGGACCGTCAGGCAAAAGTCCAACCAAAGGAGCATTTGGCATCAGGTAAACTCTCCCGAGTGGAGTAGGTGAGGACGCGTTCCCCGTCGAGGGAACAGTAGGCGTCGGTTCGACCTAGGGCTCCATTTTGGAGACCAAAGTCAGAACCAAGACAGCTAAGGCTGTATAAAATAATAATTAATTGTTTTATTGTGTTTTGGACTAACCCTTGATGCAGGACCGAAGGAACGTGTGTCTGCAACTCAGAGAGCCTCAAAGGAGTGAGGCAACAGCTGAGTAAGGCGCCCTGAGTGTCCAGGGCGCCCTCAAGGTGAACCAGAACCAATTGAAGCAAAAGGCCTTCGGCTGCTTACTGGGCAGGGCGCCCTCAGCAGCCAAGGCGCCCTCTCAGCCAGGGCGCCCTCAGCGCAGAAGGCGCCCTCAGGTCCAAGGCGCTTCGCGCCTAAGCCAGCGAAGGCGATCAACTTTATCCAGCCGAGAAGACCGGGTCAACCAAGGCGCCCTCAGTGACCAGGGCGCCCCAGTGGTCAAACCTCATCCCTATTCCGGTGGGATAACGCTTGACCGAGCGGAATCCGGATCTTGGGACACGTGGCAGGGCGCCCTCGACGTTCAGGGCGCCCCTAGACCCTATAAATAGGACTCTTGACCAAGGCTTTCATATCAACTTTGTTCCAAAGCTTCCACGCTCTTCTGTGCTCACGCCTTGTTCCAGAAACTGCCCAACTTGAGTGACGACGTCCTGCTGCTCCAGAAAGTCAATCTACAACCGGACGTCGGTAACAGAATAATTTTCATTAAAAGTTTATAAGTGCTGTAATTGTAAATCTCTTTCTGTAAACTGATTTTGCGTTCATATAGAATTGCCCAAAGTAAACGATCAACGATCGTGGGCCTTGGAGTAGGAGTCGACCTAGGCTCCGAACCAAGTAAAAATACTGTGTTCGCGTGTTTTATCTATTTCCGCTGTGCAAATTACTCTCTCCATAAATTCGAAAAGTTTTTGTCGATATTCACCCCCCCTCTATCGATTCTATCGATCCAACAGGACTGCTAGGCACCTGGCGAAGGACTGCTAGGGAATGAAGTCTTGGCCCAAGGGACTAAGCAACCTAGTTGAGCGATGACTAAGGACAGGAGTAGAGACGGGTCAGGGTTTGAGTGTCTCGAGGTATGGAAGTATCGGAAGCTAAGCAAAAGTCCACCCGAAGGACTGGGTGGCAATCATCTCCTGAAAGGAGTAGGTGAAAGGCGAGTTCTCGGGGATGGGAACTTGTGCCGGTTCGACCTAGGGTTTCGTGGAGATCCGAAGTCCGAACCAAGTCCTTAAGGCTAATATTATATGTATATGTGCTTTGTGTTTGTGTATCTTGCAGGTACCAAGATTGGAAGAAGAAGCAAACCTGCTGGAGGCCCTGAAGCAGGGCGCCCCTATCATCCAGGGTGCCCCCAGTGTTGGGGGCGCCCAAGCTAAAGCAAGAAAATGGCAGTCTTGTTTGGTAAACAGAATAGGTGTCAAGCGGGGCGCCCGGAGCGTCCGGGGCGCCCGGGTTCAAAGCTATATTTGCAGTTTCGAGCCCGAAACATAGATAAGCCCTCATGAGGGCGCCCGAGAGGTCCGGACGCCCTGGTCAAAGGTTTTATCAGCTGTGGAGAGGTCGACGCAGGGATAAGATTTGACCAGGTTTATCGGGGCGCCCCCAACGTCCAGGGCGCCTGCAGGAGTGCTATAAAAGGGGCTCCGACCCCTCTGCTTCAAAAACAACTGCTAAGTACCATTCTGATCACTCTGACCGACTACAATGCTCTAAAGACGAGGCTCTATGACCGGGAGGCTCCAGGAGGAAGTGCGCGGCACTTCGGAGGTCCATATCGGCCGAGCTTCAACTTTGTTTTGTTCGGTTTGCGTCTATTATTTCATACATACTTTTCCGTACTTGTGCCTGTAATTGTACACTGTAAGACGGGTTTTCTCCGCCTTCAGAAATTCCGGAAAGGAGACCTATACTGGACTCACGCCGAGTACATAGGCCTTGGACGTACTGACCCTGGGGGGTTGGGAACCAAGTAAATAAATCCCATTGTGTCTCTGTCTTGCTTTTATTTTTATTTATTATTCCGCTGCACTAACACTCTGACTAGATAGAACGTTTTACGAAGTTTCCATGAGAGTTTTTCACGATCGATATTCACCCCCCTCTATCGACGACACCGGTCCTACACAGAGTTCATGGTGGCAAGCATAAGGCATGATACATCAAGTGTATCAACCTGATGCTTCTTGTAAGCACCCTTTTCGACACGGGTGGCAGTAGCGACGGGTGCTTCTAGAAGAGATTGCTCTAGGACGTACAGTTTTCATTCTTGTTTGAGGACTATCCTCAAGTTTCTGTACCAGTCCAGGAAATTAGCTCCGTTGAGCTTGTCCTTCTCAAGGACAGATCGTAGAGAGAGAGTATTTGACGTGTTAGACGACATGGTGATCTACAACAGTAAAACATGTAAAAATAAGTATCATATCTAGATCATTTAATTATGCCTTTAATTAAATGATACTCCCACTGAATCGTAGAGCTGTGGTAGGGGCTAGTCATGGATGTAGGCAAACTCAATTTGCCCACATTACTAGCTCCAAACCAAATAGCGGCTACATTCATGTGGGACAAGATCCATATTATACCTCATCTTGAGTTAGCTTTGGCTAATCGCTCAAGACTTGGTATAATTAGGTAGGTAATATTTTACCAATTACATCTTATGTAACTTGTGAACAAAGGGTCAAAATCCACATTACACATCATCTTGAGTTAGCTTTGGCTAATCGCCCAAGACTTAGTATAATTGTCCTCTTACCCAATTTTCCCAACTTTTGGGATATGCCTCTAAGTTTCTCAATCCAATTGTGGTGACTTAGTTAAGTCTCACCCAAAGTTCGATAGCGGGACATCACAATTGTCCTCTCTCACTCTACCAATATAAAATGTGTCGCTTTGCTTTGACAAACCCAACAACAAATGATCAAGGTAGTTTATGAGTACCAAACTTTGGTAAGCATATCGAGTTAACTTAATTAAGATAAACATCTAAACATGCATTACATACACACATTGCATATATCAACATATAAGCAGTAAAACGTGACATAGTTATGGCCCGTATACTATGATCTTTTCAAGCCAATGAGAAGATCGATGGTCAACCTAGGGATAACAACTTCTCCAAGTGCATCCTCCGGTCATCATGTGTGGTCGGTATCCTTCTTGTAACTTCATTCTTCAATTGACACTCCACTACTCCTTTTGTACATTACAATATAGGAAAACTCGAGTTACATTCGAGTCTAAATCTATTTTACAATTAGGAAAAATAGAGACAAGGCACGACACGCAGGCCGTATTATGAATTATATTACAACATGCACACACACACATATACACCCAATCATATTAGGGTTAAGGCCATAACCATGCACCATGTCATCAATGATACACAATAGACCTAGGACATTGATTTTATTATGAGTGGAAAAAACAAAATCGCACATGAGCAGAAACTCACGGCGGTCCCTTATTGAGTCACTGCCCTAGATTGAGTCCTTGATTGAGTCGCTGCCCTAGATTCATAAAAATGAATCCGAGATCCTTATTGCTCCATTATGATCATCGGACTCCCCTTTCCCGAGACAGTCTCGGGGTCTACTCTCTCGGGATGACCCGAGCGTCTGTCCTCCCGAGATGTCCTCGGAAGCCTTTGGCCCGGTATGACCTCAGGGGTTTGTCCTCCCGAGATAGTCTTGGGAGCCCGACCTCTATATCATACAGTTATATGCACTTCATGGGACCGGGTGCATGTTGACATGGATGCGGGTTCATAATTTTAAAATTTATTACGTGCAGCGGAAGATTTAGCATAAATAATTTCCTAAATTATTTAACCGCACATCTAAGCATGCAATTTTATATTGTGTAGACATGATCATATATTAAAATTTTGCAGAAAGTAAACTAATTTACTTAATACCTCGCGTAACTCGAAGGAAGGGACGAGATCCAACCGTAAGCGTCCCTTGGAAGCTCCGCCTCTATTCGCGTCCACGCCGAGTTTTCTTCGGGATGATTTCGCAAAGCCACGAGTTTCGTGCCGACAAGAACTACTAGATTCTCCAAAGGCACGACAAGAATACAAAGAGAGAGATGGGAAGACTAACCACCAAACGAAGAACGGAATCAAGATTCTGGGAGGAAGGAAGAAGTTGCGCCCGCTTCTTCTTCTTCTTCGGCAGCTGCTTGGTGGATGAAGCTCACGGCAACAAAGGGGTCCTCCTTTTAGGGCCGGCGGCACTAGAGGAGGGAGAGGGAGAGAAGGAGAGAGAGAGAGGGCTTATTTCTAGATCTCTTAGATTAATCTCCAAGCCTTGCCTTGGTTCCTTTATATAGTAGCCTCTCAATCGCCAAGTCTCCTTTTTATTGAATAAATTTTCATAAGAAATTTATCATATAAATTTTTCTATGAATTATTCCATCATGCCAAGTTTTTATCATAATTTAATTTATGATAAAAACAATCATGTCTCCCTTTTCTTATGGAAAGAAATTTCTTTATATAAATTTCTTTATCATGGTAAATCAATCTATTATTGATTTTATAAAATAAAATAAACCAATCCATGGTTCATTTTAATTTCCATGAAAAATAAATCTCTTTATATAAATTTCTTTATATAAATTTGTTTATATAAATTTCTTTATCCATAATTTTATAAAACAAACCACGCTCGGTTTATTTTATAATTTGAACCAAAAATTCGGTTTCCCCCTTTTGTTGTGGCCGGCCAAACAAAGAGGGTGGGGACCCTCTTTGACCAGCCAAATCCAAGCTAAAACTATACGAATTAAACTCATTTAATTCGTCCAATAAGTCTTCAAAAGACTTAGCCATTTTATGCTTCCGATGCGTCTTTGAAAAATTCAGATTCGACTTATCTCTCTTGATCGGAAAATCCAATTTTTAACTCGTTTTAAATCCCTCGGATTACTCGTAGTGCGTGTGACTAAATAGGCTTTCGATTTATGTTGGCCGTCTATAATTAACCAATTATAGAACGATCATGAGTGGCACCTAGTAGTACATCATGATCCCCAATTAATCGAAAGATCAACGGTTGACCTCAGAAATTATTCTGAAACTCTTCAGCAGCTCTAATCAATCGTGCCTCATTCCCTTCACCATCTTATACCCACTTGGTTCAGGACACGGTCTATGTGTGTCAGTCCCCACTAGGCTGACTACGTCACACCTAGCCCAAGCAATGTCTTTCTCGTCCAACGGATTCTAATTACTCTCATGTATCTGAGATATTCATACTCTGATCATGTGATGCTCTGGCCAGAGGCTTCGAGTAATAATCCGACGATAGGCCTTGGGTATACATCTCCTCGCAAGGAGTGGTGACTCCTTTGTAGGTTGTTCAAACATCTTCGGGCACTTCGGCTTATACCCAATCATCCTGGGTTCACACCTCCTTGGAGATGCTTGCTTAAGATGTCAAAGTATAAGTCTTCATGACCAAGATGACTTGAACACCGCAAGTCAAAGGAACATCGCACTTAAGCTGCAGTAAGAACTTCATTGACATATCTATATGTAGATTACCATATGAAATTTTACAGCCAGTCACTCCAATGAACTATTTCCCTTAACTAGCATTCGTGTTTATCTCCGGACATCCCAATGTCACCAGCCAGTGAGAATCAGCTGATTAGAGAATAACCCATGCTAGTCTCAACAGAATTGATAGTGTCCGTATTTATCAATTCATCGACTAGGGACAATTTCAATACTTCACAATTGCACATGTAGAGATAATCACTAGTTGTGAATTCATCACAAATTCTCTCATGCTGTGAATTGTATTGCGGACATTCAGTGAATGAGTTTAAGATCTCAATCAAATACACAAACATGTACACTCAAATAGTGAATATTCATTTATTAAAGTAAATGATTACAATCATAAGGCGATTGCCTTAGGACACTTCTCTCATATTACTAACACATAACAAATCCTGTCCTACTTCTATATCACACATAAAAGTGCTTAAAACTTTGTACGATCTTTCACAAGTGGCTCTGATACCACTGTTGGGATCTCCCGGCATCAAAAACACAAAACACAGCGGAAACAAGATCCCTCGAGCGATCCATCCGAAAGAAAACTCGTACGAAGTTCATCTATCTAATAGATCTATCTAAAGTGTATACCTTTGGAGCGTGCCCTTACGTTTATCCCGCTCATCCAAGTGCCGCCAGATCTCTTGCACGTTCAAGCGTCCGTGCCTCTATGTGTATCCACACAGACACGATCTCTCAACTTCGAGAAGAACTACCTTAGTTGTGCTAGCAACTTGAGGTAGTTCATAAGACCACCAAGAACCCTAAAAGGTTTCGGCCAAGAGGGAGAAGAGGAAGAAGAGAGGAAGGGAAGAAAGGAAAAACTCTCCTCATTCAAAATGACTAGCCCCTCTTTTATACTCATCCCATGAATATGAAGAGACTTTTGTCTCTTTGGCTTCCCTTCATTAAAGCCAATAAAGAGCACATCTTTCTATGCGGCTCTTTAAATTCTCTTCATTCAATGAAGAGAGACTTTTCTTTTTTCCATTCATTAAACACTTTAATGAACGAACATCTCCTGTAATTCCGACCAGGCCTCTCAGGCTCCCGTCCAAGTCTCCCAACCAAGTCTCCCGAGCTCCCGACCAAGTCTCCCGAGTTCCCAACTCGAGCTCCCGAAGCATCGTGTCCTTAGTGTGTGGCCCAATAGGTTCTCGTAACGTTGGCAATGCGCCTAAACTGCTTTAGACACATAAGCAATGAGCGGCATCTAGCAATGCATCATTGTTACCCAAGTAACAAGAAAAGTCAAGATCCGACTTAACCTCTATGACTATGACAATGTATGACCTTGTCCTTCTATCCTTGATATCTAGATTGACCAATGAGGCATAGACCGTGTCATCCTCAATCAATCTTTGTGTTTCTTGATCCCCCGAGAAGACTCACTCAAACAAATGAGCTCAATATCTCATATTGACTCATTTGAGCATGACCATGCGTTTTAGTAGTCCTACTCGATCAAGGGGCCCACAGATATCACTCCCGTCATATGGGAGGGATAGATCCTATCTACATCACGCCCATCCCTCCGCATAATTCATTATATACCCAGTGATCGCCTTTATAGTCCACCCTGTTACGGGTGACGTTTGACGATACCAAAGTACATAACTCCTCATGTAAGGAACCGTAGTGACTTCAGGTCTAAGGACTATTCACACTAATAGTCACATGAGAAAATTTATGACACTCATATGATAATCTATGAAATTTTCTCATGGTGGATCAATTCAATACACATTCTCTAATGTATACCCATGTGTCAACTTGATATCACATATTCATGACTTATGAGCTCAAGTCATCAATTGACCTACATGCTAGTCTCCATGCGTTAATATTGTCCTTGAACATTAATGCTTGACTAGGAATAATTTAGTATAGTGTTCTCTACATTATCTCACTATCGATTCAACCAATCGATATGATGTAGATAAGAACCTACTACCCAAGGACATTATTATATTTAGTTATTTGGCATAAATAATAAAGTAAGTATAATTACCAAATATGTCTTTATTAATGATAGAATATGATACAAAAAGTCCCTAGTTAATTATCACATGATTGGCTTTAGGGCTCCTACTATCAGCCTACATCGTTTTTAGGGCCCAAACTCTCCCGGCCTCGGATATAGACAGGGTCGAGGTCCTCGGGTTGCGGTGCCTATCTCAATCTCTGTGCGTCGAGTTTGGCCGTACCGCCTGCATCCTTTTCAGGGTCCAGACTCCCCTGACCTCGGACATAGATAGGGTCGAGATCCTATGATAATCTACGGTAAACATCAAGAACCCAGGGCTGGTGCCACCCTCGTGTTGAATTCGGGGGGACCCATGGCATAGGTAAAAAGCATTCCCTAAACATTTCCATTCGTTTTACTATGTCTTGAAGTACAGAAAAAACAACAACAAAAGCAAGGAATAACTATTCCACACCTCATAGGTCTGCCACGTCCTCATCAGGGAGATTGTCAGTGATCCGGGAGAGGGAGATTTGAGACCTGGGCTGGTCGGCCGGAAGGAGCCCAGCCTCAGCCAGCCGCTGGAGGGTGTCGACCAAGCCATGTTCTACCATTCGAAGAAGATGTGTCACCACCAGGGTGTAGAACTCCTCGAAGGTAAGGAAATCCACCTTCTATGCTTCCTAGTGAGTGGCTTCCCCTTCCTGGTGCTCTCGCAGCTGAGCCTCCTTGCACTCCAAGAGCCCCTGCTGTTATCGTCAAGTTGGACTAGAGCTCAAGGACGGTCAGATCTAGGACAGCCAGCTCCACTTGTGCCACTTGCACCTCAGCGTGGACGCACTCTAGCTCAAACGTCTGGGCGATACTCTCCTTGGCCCTCCAAGTGGTAGCTCGAGCAGAGCATAATTCGCCCTCCAGCTCAGTCTGCATCACCTCTCCTGCTGGTCCCTCCCCTCTCCTTCCAAAGATGTCACCCGTGCTGTCAAGGTATTGATTATATTCTAGCCCTGATGATGGCGTATTTGGTGTCAGCATCCGAGACCTTGTTCTCAGCCAAAGCCTTCCTTAAATGCTGGATCTCAGCCAGAATCAAAGAAGGGTCATCGGAGAGGGACTTCAGTCAGGCCACCTCCATCCCCAAGTTGTTGACAGTGCCCTGGCTGGCAGACAACCGGGCAGACATACCCTGTACTTGGGCCCTCAGCTCTCAGCAGTCCGAGAACAACTCGGCTAGCGGCAGCAGAAGACCAATAGTCCAAGCTCCATGGCTAGGGCCCGCATGTCCATACCCCCTGCTGTCGCCTCTCTATCCTGCCACCTTGTGGCTAGAGGACCCCACAAGGTCAAGTCAAGTCGGGCTTCGGCAGGACCCTGGGGAAATAGGGCTTCCTCTTCCAGGAGTTAAGATGAACTGGTCTCGGTCTACCTGTGGGCTACAAGGGGAAGAGGGCTGCCCCTCGGAACTTAGGTCGGCTTCGGCTGAGATCGTTGGAGTTGTGTGGCTAGGCCCAGCAGGGTTGACCTAAGGCAAGATAGCATCAGCATGTTGTTCTTAAGGTAGCGGTGCCAAAGACAAGCCGGCAGATGCCAGGTCTGATTGGGACCGACCCGACTGAAGTGGAGGCAATCCAGGAAAAAACACCGCCGAGGGAGATTGCTCCCCTAGTGTCTACTCCATCTCCCATGGTGGAGAAGGGAGGCGCATGCAATGAGATTGAGGGCCATCCGGGGACTCCTCGAGGTGGGAGTAAGAAGACTCAAGAGCAGCCCGTTGACGGACCCAAAATAGACTGTCACGAATGTGTCTCAAATTTAGATGATGTATAAATGCTGGAAACCCTTTTTGCAATCAAAATATGAAAACGTAGTAAAGGGGCCACAGGTCGTATTTTTTCTCGGGACTAGTTGACGTTGTGTGATTCGAGCTTGTATTTATGTGTCGTTTATGTTTTTGGGTCTCAAATAAAATCGGGTTGTTGTTTTCAATTCAGAAATGAAATGGCAATCAAAATGGAGGAAACCAAACTAATGAACCAAACAATGTGATGACAAGTAATAACTCAACCAATGGAATCCGAATCAACTAAAGCACTTAATCAATTTGGGAAACTGATTCTGATTTCAAAGGCAAAACAAATGCTAAGGAATGAAGCAACAACATCAAACGCGAGACAAACCACATGCAAATAATCTAAAACCAAATGGATACAAAAACCGTGCCAAGATTTCATTGATACAAGTGAGAGCAATTGGACAAACTTGATACCAAATTAAGGAAGCTGATGTACCAAAAAGAATCTTATACTGAGTGCACAACCCTATGCTTGGGAAGAAATTCAGATCACTTGACACAAACAATTCTGCATGAGTTGCAGAATTGCAGTTCGAACCTTCAGAATTCGAATGCAGAAACAAATGGATGCAAGGTCAAACAAAATCACTGAATTCAAATGCAAAGGAGTTCTAATGTAGAGCTAAACTTGTACAAAACAGTGCCAATTGTCACTTGATACAAAGATGAAAACACTTGTGCTGAAATTTCTACTTTTGTGCCAAGAGCTGAACTAAATGCTAAAGCTGTAACCTAGCAATTCAGAATAGCTGATCAATTTAAAACATTGCGGAAACTGGAAGGAAAAATGCAGCAAATGACTAGAATGCAGAACTCCAAACATCTAATGCAGAACTCAGCTGCAGAATTGCAGAAAATTGGCTGCAGGGATGCACTGCAGCATTTCAGAAACCGAAGATTGAAATTAGGAATCAACTGAATTCATAACTCACAAAGTAAACTAAATCAAGTTCGCAAAACCAATGTTCATTGAGGAATAGGAAGGACTGATATCCACTTAACCAAAATTCAGAATCGATAAACTAGGCATGCAGAAATGACAGTAATTGCAAGCTGAAACTGAATTGCTTCAAACCAACTGCTGAGAAGAACATAACTACACGCAAGCTTGGAAATGTATTAGCACCCTGGATTTTGTCTTAATCTCAAGAACTAAACTAGACCTAAACTGAAAATCGAAATAACTAAAGAGTTCAGAAACTAAGTGAAATTGCGGAAAAAAGTTGATACGCTGCTAAACAAACTATACGCAAGCATAAAACTGCAAAGCAAATGAAATTAAGCGGAGTGTTAACTAAATGAGCTAGCTAACTAATGGAAAAACAAATTAGAACCACTAATTAAGTAGAATCAAACCCGAAAGGTAAACTACAACAGCTGAAACAGAAAATTCAGTAATGAAACAGATCTCAGAAATTAAATTACAGCTAAAAGAAAACTGAAAATTCCTAATTTAAACTAAGCCTCAATCCTTCCTAGCTCAAGTACTCCTTGTTCGTCACGCAAGGGTGAGCCTCAAACCCCTAAGCTCAGCAAATTAGTTGAAAATTCGTCTCTGCGATCAAACCCATTCAAACCATGCTCAAACTGAAAACAGCAATCGATTTCTTCAACCTCGCTGTGGTGGATTGCGACGATGACTTGGGAACGCTCTGAGCCTTCCAGGGAACCCCACCAGATAGCTCGGATGCAATGAAGATGGTGCACAACTGAGATTGATGAAATCAAATGACAGAGCTACTGAAACCTCACGAAACTCTGTCTTTGGGCAAAATTCAAGCTGGAAACGTCTCAGCGAGCTCTCCCCACTGACCTAGCACTTGTTCTAATGAAGATCGAGGGGTCACACATCGGATTGAAGAAAAAAAACTGAAGAAGATGAAGGACAAACGATGGAGAACGACTGCTTGCGGCGAAGACGCGACGAGGCTGAAGCGCTGGGAATTTCTGATTAAGTAGCTAGCAATGGACGGCCCAGATTAATCGGAGGAAATCCAATGGCTGATCTTGCTCTGATTTGAGCCAAACTTTGAGGATGTTGATCAGGGGTCAGGATCTGCCTCGTGGTAGCTCGGATCCTCCAGATTTCCAACGGATGGTCCAGATCAACCTAATCTTTGAATGGACGATCTAGAGCCCTCCGAGCTTGATCCAACGGTTGATTGAGCTCTGATTGGAATGAAACCTTCAGATCTTGATCAGAGTGCTTGATCAACCCTAACCCTAGCTTGGATTGCTTCAGATGGTCCCGGATGGCTCAGATCTAGCCGTTTTTGAATCAGACGGCCCAGATTAATCCGAAACTTGATACTCAATCTGGGTCCTCTTCCGACTCAAGTTTAACCCAGTATGCCCTAGGTCCATGAACCTTTCATGCCTATAAAAATAGATCAAAAATTTAGTGGCCAAATAATCTAAATATGTACAATTTTGCAATTATGTCCAAAATAAGAGGAAGTTATAAAACCTAGGGTAAAATCACAATTAAGCAAGTAAAAATATGGGTCAAACATGGATTTTAGCAATTAAAATAATCAACAAAATGGTACTTATCACCCGTTTTCTCTTGTGAGAGATGCAAAGGGGGGAGTGGGATTCTTCCCCCGAGTCCACCTCAGCGGCAGTTGGAGTGGTCGAGGTAAGCACAGGACCACTCGACGTTGGGGCAGGCTATTGATGCAGTCTGACCTGATTGTTGTTTTGGTGTTGACACTGATTTAAGTTTAGGTGAGTGAGTATATTCGGCTTAAGTCCTGGTCGGGGATTGGGCATGAAATCTCGGTGAGTGAAGCCGGGTCCTGGTGAGTGAAGCCAGGTGATGGAAATCCTGATGAGTGAAGCTGAGTCCCGGTGAGTGAAGCCGGGTGATGGAAACCCTGATGAGTGAAGCTGGGTCCCGGTGAGTGAAGCCGGGTGATGGAAACCCCGATGAGTGAAGCCGGGTGATGGAAACCCTGGTGAGTGAAGCTGGGTCCTGGTGAGTGAAGCCGAATGATGGAAACCCTGGTGAGTGAAGCCGGGTGATGGAAACCCAGGTGAGTGAAGCCGGGTCCTGGTGAGTGAAGCTAGGTGACTGAAACCCCAGTGAGTTAAGCGGGGTCCTAGTGAGTGAAGCTAGGTGACGGAAACCCCGATGAATGAAGTGGGGTCCTGGTGAGTGAAGCCAGGTGACGGAAACCCCGGTGAGAGAAGCCGGGTCCCGGTGAGTGAAGCTGGGTGATGGAAATCCCGGTGAGTGAAGCCGGGTCTCGGTGAGTGAAGACGGGTGACTGAAATCCCGGTGAGTGAAGTTGGGTCCCAGTGAGTAAAGCCGGGTGATGGAAATCCTGGTGAGTGAAACTGGGTCCCGGTGAGTGAAGCCGGGTGACTGAAATCCCGGTGAGTGAAGTCGGGTCCTAGCGAGTGAAGCTAGGTGACCGAAACTCTGGTGAGTGAACCCAGGTCCTAGCGAGTGAAGCTAGGTTGAATGATGTCCCGGTGAGTGAAGCTGGGCACGGAGTCATGGTCCGGGGGACTGAGGTTAGAAACTGGTTGGATCGGTCTGTGGTCCGATCAGGGAGTTAGCACTAACTCCTGGTTGTGGATCAGTCTGGTGACTGATCCAGGGAGTCTGATTGTTCTGGTGAACGATCAGAAAGAGAACAGAATATTTCTGTTTAGCTTCTGATCTTTCTTCTGATTGTTCTGGTGAATGATCAGAGAGAGATCAGAATGGTTCTGTGAGAAACCCTGATTGGTCTATCTGACCGATCAGGGATCAGACTGTGGACATCCTGATCGATCAGGATGGCTCTTGATCGGTCAGGGAGTGACATGATCGGTCACCAGACCGATCAGAGCACAACCTGATCGGTCAGGTGACCGATCAGGGTCTTTAGCTGATGGGTTGTGCCTTGAATCGCAGTCAGTTGGTGGATCGGTCAAGGTGACCGATCCCCAATCCCTGTTCGGTCCGTGTGACTGATCACAGAGTCACTGGATCGATCAGGAGGTGACCTGATCGATCAGGATCTTCACTGATCGGTCTGGTGACCGATCAGTGTCTGATAACTTTAATTTGAATCATTGTTAGACGCTTTGATTTCGCTCTAAATCTTTCTGATACCTGCTGATTTCTTTGTGATTTGCTGTGCTAAGCCTCTGATGAGTGTGCAGGTGAGACAGGGATGATACAAACCAAGGAGAAGAGTCAATTGTGACTTTCACCATGGCAGGTTTGTCTGTATTCTGTTTCCAGGTTTCAACGGCTTCTGGCGCGGCTGACGACTGACCGGAGGCTCATCTGGAGAGGTCTTCAGTGGACTGAGCACTCAGTGGAGTCAGTGGGTCAGGCTGTGGTTCAGTGGGTGATGATGGAGCCTAGCGATGGTGAGCAGGAGCTTAAGAAGAAGCTGGGATGCAGAGCAGGAGCTTAAGAAGAAGCTGGGATGCAGAGGAGCAAAAGAGAACAGGCAGGAAACAAATGAAGGGTTTTGCTGGGGGTTTCGCTGTGGTGTTGTGCTCTCTGTATAGTTTCTTACTTGAGCGTTCCTACTAGATCTGTGTGTGAGCTATCCTTCTTGTGTCTCTGCGCTTAACTGTTATCATCTTGAGATAATTATGGAGAGGTTTCTCCATCGAGAAGGAGGCTTTTATATCCGGAGTTCCGGGGCTTGATCTGCCGACGATCAAGGGATCACCCACCTCACGGGCACGCCAAGGAGTAGGGGCAAGTTATCCTTGAACTTTGTACATCTCCTTATTAGCGACTAGTTTGTGCTTTGTTCTCTATTTTTCTTTCTCTCTGTGTTTTCTTCCGCTGCTAACCTAATCACAGAAAGAAAGAAACTTCAAAGAAGCGAGTTGTTTAAGTTTCTGGCTATTCACCCCCTCCCTCTCTAGCCATCCAAGGTCCAACAAGTGGTATCAGAGCATGGGGCTCTTTCAAACGGACTAACACCCGAGAGCTTACAAGGATGGCTATGAGGGAAGGCTTCTGCACCAACCGACCTCCATTCTTTGACGGAGCCGACTTCCAATATTGGAGGTTAAGGATGAAGTATTATTTGAAGAGCAACATCAACATGTGGTTCTCTGTCAAGGAGGGTTTCTCCCCTTCAAAGGATGCTGAGGGAAAAGAGCTAGAGCTTTCAAAGTGGTCGGCAGAACAAATCCGGAAGGGGGAAGCTGATGCAAAGGTTGTGGTCACCCAGCAGTGTGGGATGACCAAGAAGCAGCTGATCAAAGTTGGACCCTTCACCACTGCCAAGGACCTCTGGAACAAGCTTATTGAGCTCCATGAAGGAACTCAAGATACCCGGAGAGCCAAGAAAGATCTCCTTCTCAGCCAACTCCAGAACCTCTCCATGGAAGAAAATGAAACGGTAAGTATGCTTCATGGTCGGTTCAAGGAAATTTTCAACGGTCTACGTTCCATCAATGAGAAGGTAGAGAACCGAGACCTTGTAAGGTATGTCCTCAAATCCTTCCCTAGGAACACCTTGTGGTCATCCATGGTGGATGCTTACAAGGTTTCCAAGGATCTTTCTATGGTTAAATTAAAAGATTTATTTTGTGAAATGGAACTACATGAGATCGCTAATCAAAGCCCAAAGGAGAAGGGTGTGACTTTTGTGGCAGGGGACAGAAGAAAGAAGAAGAAGAAGAAGAAAAAGGAGGAGAAGAAGAGCTACTGCCACGTGGCCTTCATGGCCTTAGAAGAGTCAACCAAGGAGAGTGGAGACGAATCAAGTGACTTCTCAACCACGGCTTCATCATCTTCGGATGATGAAGAGGTAATCTCTCCGGAGTTAGATAAATGATATAGGACCATTGCATGATTAACTGATTTGTTAAAGAAGTCTAAGGAAAAAGTTAAGTCTTTAAAAGTAGAAGTAGAGCAATTAAAATCCTCTAAGGATGAGGATATTGATGACTTGCATGTTAAAATTCTTGAGAATAAAAATAAGGCCTTGAAGAGTGAGGTTGAGAAACTCAAGAATTTTCTTGAGAAATTCTCAACTAGCTCCAAGACCTTAGATATGATTCTAAATTCTCAAAAAGCGGTTTACAACAAGGTGTTGGTGCAGAAAGCACCAAATTCAAACCTGTATTTTGATAATGGCAACAGGGTTCAAAAGTTAAGTATTATTTGTTATCTAACATGTCACTTGAGTGTGCAGAGTAAAAGCCCTAGCAAAGGGCTGCTAGGCACCTGGCGAAGGACCGCCAGGAAACAAAGCCCTAGCAAAGGGCTGCTAGGCACCTGGCGAAGGACTGACAGGAAACAAAGTCCTAGCGAAGGGCTGCTAGGCACTGGCGAAGAAATGCCAGGGTGAAAAGCCCTAGCAAAGGACAGCTAGGCTCCAGGCGAAGGACTGTTTGGGAATGAAGCCCTAGCGAAGGACCGCTAGGCACCGGGCGAAGGACAGCTCAGCATCCAAGACCTGGCAATGGATCGTCAGGCAAAAGTCCAACCAAAGGAGGGTTGGCATCAGGTATATTCTCCCGAGAGGAGTATGTTGGGACCGGGTGCATGTCGACAAGGATACGAGTTCGTAAAATTTAAAATTTTTACGTGCAGCGGAAGAGTTTGCATAAAATAATTTCCTAAATTACTTTAACTTCGTATCTAGCATATTGTTGGTGAGAGCCCTAGAGCCGATCATGTAATGATTGTATGGACTAATTTGTATCATATTCCTATGTATAAATAAAGGCATGTTTTATGGTTATTATACTTACGTGTATTTGTGCCAATTAGCTAAGTATAATAATATCCTTGAGTAGAAGGTTCTTATCTATATCAATCGATTGGTTGAATCGATAGTGAGATGATATAGAGAACACTACTCTAAATAATTCCTAGTCGAGTATTAACATTCAGGGACAATGTTAATACGTAGAGACTAGCATGTGAGTCAACATGATGACTTGATCTCACAAGTCATGGATATAGAGATATCAAGTTGACACATGGGTATGCATTGGAGAATGTATACTGAATGACCCGCCATGAGAAAGTATCATGGATCGTTATATGAGTGTCATATACTTTCTCATGTGGCTATTAGTATGACTATTAGTCCTTGGACCTGAAGTCACCATGGATTCCTACATAAGGAGTTACGTACTTTGGCTTCGTCAAACGTCACCCGTAAATGGGTGGACTATAAAGGCGATTACTGGGTATGTAACAAATTATGGAGAGGGATGTGAGTGATGTAGATGGGATCTATCCCTCCTATATGACGGGAGCGATATCGTATTCTTGATAGAGTTAGACCACAAAGTGCATGGCCATGCCCAAGTGAGTCAGTATGAGATATTGAGCTCATTTGATTAGTGTGTGTCTACTTGGAGTTCAAGGTATAGATTGACTCGAGGATGACACGGTCTATGCCTCAATTGAGTCAATCTAGATATCAAGGATAGAGGGACATTATCATATATTGTGAGAGTCACAATTATTAGTCACAAGGTGATGTTGGATCTCAACATTCTTGTAACTTGGGTAGCAATGATGTGTTGCTAGATACCGCTCATTGCTTATGTTTCTAAGAAGTTAGAAGCATTGCCAACGTTACAAGAACCTATAGGGTCACACGCAAAGAACAAATAGATGGAGAAAAATGAAGTCAAGTTTGACTTGGCTAAATATGGAAAGTCCATAAAAGGCAAGTTTGACTTGACCCAAACCCAAATCAAGTTTGACTTGACTTGGTTCCACTTCAAGTTAGACTTGACATGGGAGAAGAAATGGAGTCAAGTTTGACTTGACTATTTATGGAAAGTCCATAAAAGGCAAGTTTGACTTGACCAAAACCCACCTCACCTTTGTTTGACCGAGTGATGACTTGGTTTCCCCCCATTTGAATTTCGAATTCAAATTGAAAGGGGATATGGAAGGCCACCTAATGGCAATAAGTAGCCATTATGGCCGGCCACTTAATGGCCATTAATGGCCATTAAGTGGCCGGCCACAAGAGAGAACAAAAAGGGATTTTGTTCCCTTTTGGTGTGGGGCTTTTCATTTTTTTCTCTCTTTGAGTTTTGGTGGATTTTTCTTCTTCCTCTCCTCCTCTTGGCCGAAAACACAGAGGGTGCTAGCACACCTAAGTTTTCGATCCATCTATCTGTTCGCGTGGATACGTATAGAGGAGTGTCTACTTTGATACTCTACGAGATCCGGCGGCCTCTTGGACAAGCGGGAAAGCGAAGGGCTACGCGTCAAGGGTAATGACCTTATCATGTAGATCTAGTGTAGATTTAGATATTAAACTCGTACTCGTATTTGTTTTATAAGTTCGCACGGATCCATGGCCGAGATTCTGGGGTTTCCGCAACGCAAAAAGCGGTTTTTGCGGCCTAGAATTTCCAACAGTGGTATCAGAGCCACGTGCGAACCTTGTACGAGTTTAAATTTGTTTTTTTTTGTATTAGATACAAAATTTAAAGACAAATAATATTCTGTGATTTTTCGAAATTTATAGAATTTATGGGTATTTTTCTCATGAAGTCGAAGCAACAAGTGTTCGGACACTTGTAGGCTTCACCGATCGAGAAAAACTTTCCGAAACGGAAAGATCTCGCTATAATCTTTCGGGACAGCGGCTTAAGTTGCTGTAAGGTGGTTTTGGGACACTCGTGAAATTTATTTCGCGAGTAGGGGTGCTGCCCCTAACCCCGCAAGGGACATTGTCCCGCAATCGTGCCCGAAAATCGTGTAGCGGGACCGTTACGGAAGTGTAACTCATAATATTGTAAAATTGTCGAAAAATTATAGAAATTTATTTAAAATACATAATTTGGAATTATGTATGAATTTGTGATGATCATGGCCCAATAAAAACCCAATATGATTGGAATGTGTTGTAATTCATATTACGGTATGCGTACCGTTTTTGTGATTGTGCGTGTTGTATAGTGTATGCGACCTGCGAGTCGGCTTCTTTTATTTTATTTCTGTACTTTCTTATTTTGTAATGTACAAAATGAAGACGGTGGGCGGTTCATCCGAAGACGGAGTTATGGAGGGAGCCGACGACACGTGGCGGTCAAAGGAGAAGCTTGGAGAAGCGAAACCCTAGGTTGACCGTCCGATCTTCTCATTGGCTTGAGAAGATCGTAGTAGGGCCATGATCCAATCACAAATTAAATTATTTTATTATTTGCTTGTATGTGATACATGCTAGAGTAAAATAATTAGAGCCTTGTGTATATGATACACCCTCTCTCTTGCGATTAGATTCGATCTAATTCAAATCAACTCATTCTCGAAATGCCTAACAAGTTTTGATACCTATCACTACCTCGATCATTTGTTGTTGTTGAATCTGCCAAAGCAGAGCAACACATTTAATCTTGGTAGGGTACGGAGGGACAATCTTGGTCCCGCCTATCACGACTTGGGTGAGAACAAACTCAATCAGATTGAGTGAAACTAGTTAACTCGGTCGGATCGAGTCCAACTATAGGCATATTCCAATCGTTGGAAAGGTAGGATAAAAATCGCATTTATATTAAAACTTGGGCGATTTAGCCAAAGCTAACTCAAGTTTTTATGTAAATGTAAATTTTAATCCTATAAACAAGAGTTGCATAGAGATGTAATCGGTAAATTGTTACCTACCGATCGTACTAAGTCTTGGGCGATTTAGCCAAAGCTAACTCAAGGCTTAGTATGATGTGGATCTTGTCCCACTATATTATAGTTAAATTAGATAGAATCTTGTAGCGTGGTTTGACCACGTCTATGACTTGATTCTACAAAATTTCTATAATTCAGTGGGAGAATCGTTTAATTAAAGGCCTAATTAAATGATAGTTGGAATGTGATAATTTATTTTCTGCATTTTATTGTTGTAGATTGCCATGTCGACAAACGCAAATACTCTCTCCCTGCGATCTGTCCTTGAGAAGGACAAGCTCAACGGAGCAAACTTCCTGGACTGGTACAGGAACTTGAGAATAGTTCTCAAGCAAGAACGTAAACTGTACGTTCTGGAGCAGCCTATTCCCGAGGCACCTCCTGCGAGTGCCACGCGAGCTGACCGTGATGCTCACAAGAAGCATCAAGATGACGCATTGGATGTGTCATGCCTTATGCTCGCAACCATGAACTCTGAGCTTCAGAAGCAACATGAGTTAATGGATGCTTTCGATATGGTTGAGCATCTGCGTCAACTGTATCAAGGACAAGCAAGGCACGAGAGATTTGAGATCTCTAAGGCACTGTTTCAGTGCAAGATGCAAGAAGGGACTCCCATAGGTCCCTATGTACTCAAGATGATTGGGTACATAGAGAATTTACAGAGATTGGGATTCCCACTGGGCCAAGAGCTGGCCACAGACTTGATCTTGCAGTCCCTACCCGAAAGTTATAGTCAATTTGTCATGAACTGGAACATGAATGAAATTGACAAGCCCCTGCCTGAGATGCTCAGCATGTTGAGAACTGCTGAGCTCAATCTTAAGAAGGCCAAGCCCATTTTGATGGTGCAGAAGGACAAAGGTAAGGGCAAGCCCAAAGGCAAGGGAA
>JAGFNQ010001327.1:0-244415 GCA_024364735.1 Boesenbergia rotunda | reverse complement strand
TTCAATGTTGCTGCCAGAGGTGGTTATAGGTACTTCATTACATTTACTGATGATTTCAGTAGATATGGTTATGTGTACTTGATGACACATAAGTCAGAATCCTTTGAAAGTTCAAAGAATTCAAGAATGAAGTACAAAACCAGCTTGGCAAGAGTATTAAAAATACTTCGATCAGATCGAGGTGGAGAATACCTCAGCCATGAGTTCCGTGACTATCTAGCTGAGTGTGGGATTCTGTCCCAACTCACTCCTCCTGAACACCACAATGGAATGGTGTGTCCGAAAGGAGGAATCGTACCCTATTAGATATGGTGCGATCCATGATGAGTCACACAGATCTTCCTATATCCTTTTGGGGATATGCTCTGGACACGGCAGCCTTCACTCTTAACCGTGTTCCATCAAAGGCTGTAGTAAAGACACCATATCAGATATGGACTGGGAAGAGTCCCCAGATGTCTTTTATGAGGATTTGGGGTTGTGAGGCTTACGTTCGACGTCAAGTCTCAGACAAACTGGGACCCAAATCTGATAAGTGCTATTTTGTAGGATATCCCAAGGAAACGAAGGGATATTACTTCTACATTCCCAGTCAGCACAAAGTGTTTGTGGCGAAGACTGGGGTTTTTCTAGAAAGGGACTTTGTTTCTAGAAAAACTAGTGGGAGTACGTTCGATCTTGAAGAACTTCAAGATATGGACCAAAGCACTGAGGCCTTGATGGAGGTTGAACAGGAACCACAAAGTGTTGTGGATCATGAGATTGTTACACAAGGAGTTATGGAACAACATCCTGTTCAAGTAGACCTACCTCTTCGCAGGTCTGGTAGGGTACGTCATCAGCCTGAGAGATATTCATTTCTCTTGTCTGATGACAATGACGTTGTGCTCATTGAGAATGAGCCTACAACCTATCAGGAAGCTGTGATGAGCCCAGACTCTGAGAAATGGCTTGAGGCCATGAGATCCGAGATGGATTCCATGTACACCAACCAAGTTTGGACCTTGGTTGATCCACCTGAAGGGGTAAAACCCATTGGGTGTAAGTGGGTCTTTAAGAGAAAGACTAACATGGGAGGACTTACGCATACCTATAAGGGTAGACTGGTAGCAAAGGGTTTCAAACAAATTCATGGTATTGACTATGATGAAACCTTTTCTCCAGTAGCGATGTTCAAGTCCATTCGGATCATGCTTGCTATTGCAGCATACCACGATTATGAGATCTGGCAGATGGATGTCAAAACCGCATTCCTGAATGGGAACCTACTCGAGGATGTGTACATGACACAACCTGAGGGTTTTGTAGATCCAAAGCATACTGGCAGAGTATGCAAGCTGCAAAGGTCCATTTATGGACTAAAGCAAGCTTCTCGGAGCTGGAATCTTCGATTCGATGATGCAATCAAACAGTTTGGTTTCATCAAGAATGAAGATGAACCCTGTGTCTACAAGAGGGTTGAAGGAAACATAGTAGTTTTCCTCATATTGTATGTGGATGACATACTACTCATTGGGAATGATATTCCTATGCTTCAGTCTGTGAAGACTTGGCTGGGGAATTGTTTCTCAATGAAGGACTTAGGTGAAGCAGCCTGTATTTTAGGCATCAAGATCTATAGAGATAGATCTAAGCGATTGCTTGGCCTAAGTCAGAGTACATACATTGACAAGGTCTTACTTCGGTTTGCCATGCAGAATTCCAAGAAAGGATTTCTGCCTATGTCACATGGTATGAGTCTTTCGAAGACTCAAAGTCCCTCTTCTAGAGAGGAGAGAGTCCGCATGGATCAGATCCCTTATGCCTCGGCCATAGGATCTATCATGTACGCCATGCTATGTACTCGTCCTGATGTCTCGTATGCTTTAAGTATGACGAGCAGATACCAGTCAGATCCAGGTGAGCGTCACTGGATAGCGGTCAAGAATATTCTTAAGTACTTGAGAAGGACTAAAGAATATTTCTTGATATATGGGGGCAATGAGGAGCTAACTGTAAAGGGTTACAGTGATGCTAGCTTCCAGACCGACCAGGATGATTATAGATCGCAATCAGGGTTCGTGTTTTGTCTAAATGGCGGCGCTGTGAGCTGGAAGAGTTCGAAGCAGGACACAGTTGCTGATTCTACAACAGAGGCTGAGTATATTGCTGCATCAGAGGCAGCAAAGGAGGCAGTTTGGATCCGCAAGTTCGTTGCAGAGCTTGGGGTGGTTCCTAGCATTGCAGATCCCATAGAGCTCTATTGTGACAATAATGGAGCTATTGCGCAGGCTAAGGAACCTCGCTCACACCAGCGGACCAAACATATACTACGGCGCTTCCATCTCATTCGAGAGATCATCGATAGAGGAGATGTGAAGATATGCAGAGTACCCACAGAGGCGAATGTCGCAGATCCCCTGACCAAGGCTTTGGCACAAACAAAGCATGATGGTCACACTAGATCATTGGGTATTAGATACTACAGTGATTGGCACTAGTGCTAGTGGGAGATTGTTGGTGAGAGCCCTAGAGCCGATCATGTAATGATTGTATGGACTAATTTGTATCATATTCCTATGTATAAATAAAGGCATGTTTTATGGTTATTATACTTACGTGTATTTGTGCCAATTAGCTAAGTATAATAATGTCCTTGAGTAGAAAGTTCTTATCTATATCAATCGATTGGTTGAATCGATAGTGAGATGATATGGAGAACACTACTCTAAATTATTCCTAGTCGAGTATTAACATTCAGGGACAATGTTAATACGTAGAGACTAGCATGTAGGTCAACATGATGACTTGATCTCAAAAGTCATGGATATAGAGATATCAAGTTGGCACATGGGTATGCATTGGAGAATGTATACTGAATGACCCGCCATGAGAAAGTATCATGGATCGTTATATGAGTGTCATATACTTTCTCATGTGGCTATTAGTATGACTATTAGTCCTTGGACCTGAAGTCACCATGGATTCCTACATAAGGAGTTACGTACTTTGGCTTCGTCAAACGTCACCCGTAAATGGGTGGACTATAAAGGCGATTACTGGGTATGTAACAAATTATGGAGAGGGATGTGAGTGATGTAGATGGGATCTATCCCTCCTATATGACGGGAGCGATATCGTATTCTTGATAGAGTTAGACCACAAAGTGCATGGCCATGCCCAAGTGAGTCAATATGAGATATTGAACTCATTTGATTAGTGTGAGTCTACTTGGAGTTCAAGATATAGATTGACTCGAGGATGACACGGTCTATGCCTCAATTGAGTCGATCTAGATATCAAATGGATAGAGGGACATTATCATATATTGTGAGAGTCACAATTATTAGTCACAAGGTGATGTTGGATCTCAACATTCTTGTAACTTGGGTAGCAATGATGTGTTGCTAGATACCGCTCATTGCTTATGTTTCTAAGAGGTTAGAAGCATTGCCAACGTTACAAGAACCTATAGGGTCACACGCAAAGAACAAATAGATGGAGAAAAATTGAAGTCAAGTTTGACTTGGCTAAATATGGAAAGTCCATAAAAGGCAAGTTTGACTTGACCTAAATCTAAATCAAGTTTAACTTGACTTGGTTACACTACGAGTTAGACTCAACATGGGAGAAAAATTGAAGTCAAGTTTGACTTGGCTAAATATGGAAAGTCCATAAAAGGCAAGTTTGACTTGACCTAAATCCAAATCAAGTTTGACTTGACTTGGTTCCACTTCGAGTTAGACTCAACATGGGAGAAGAAATGGAGTCAATTTCGACTTGGCTAAATATGGAAAGTCCATAAAAGGCAAGTTTGACTTGACCTAAATCCAAATCAAGTTTAACTTGACTTGGTTCCACTTCAAGTTAGACTTGACTTGATTTTCCCCCCCATTTGAATTTCGAATTCAAATTGATAGGGGATTTGGAAGGCCACCTAATGGCACTTAATGGCCATTAAGTGGCCGGCCACCTAAGGTGAACAAAATGCGTTTTGTTTCATTTTTCGTGTGGCTCTTCTTCTCCTCCCGGATTTTTCTTCTTCCTCTCCCTCTCTTGGCCGAAACCCATAGGGGTGCTAGCACACCAAGGTTTCGATCCATCTTCTTTTGTTCGCGTGGATACATATAGAGGAGTGTCTACTTTGATACTCTACGAGATCCGGCGGCCTCTTGGATAAGCGGGAAAGCGAAGGGCTACGCGTCAAGGGTAATGACCTTATCACGTAGATCTAGTGTAGATCTAGATATTAAACTCGTACTCGTATTTGTTTTATAAGTTCGCACGGATCCGTGGCCGAGATTCTGGGGTTTCCGCAACGCAAAAAGCGGTTTTTGCGGCCTAGAATTTCCAACACTTTTTACCTTTCGGGCACTTGTCCTTGTAGTGCCCCTTTTTGTTGCAACCAAAGCATGTGATGTGCTCTTTCGATTTAGCTTTAGTGGAGGTAGAAGCTTCTTCTTCAACATTGGATGAAGTGGATGCTTCCTCTTGTTCTTGTGTAGATGAGGGTCTCTCCTCCTCCTCAATCCTTGAGGTGGTGACCTCCTCCTCTTCTCTAGATGAGGTGGATGACCTCTCACTTAACTCCTCCTCCTCACTTGAAGAAGTTGACACTTCCTTTTCTTCTTCTTCTTCTTGACTCATTTAACTTTTCTTCTTGGGCTCTTGAATTTGTGTAGGAGTCTCATGATATCTTTTCAACTTATCCCATAATTCACACTCATTTTCATATTTTTCTACAACACTCAAAACATTGTTAGGCAAAAGATTTATCAAAATACTAATTACCTTCTCATTGACTTTTGATTGTTCTTGATGCTCTTTGTCCCAATATCTTGGGCGGAGCCTCTTTCCGTGCTTGTCCTTTGGAACTTTGAAGGGCTCTTCAAGCGCAATTCTACATTCCCACTCCATCGCGAACCACGTCTCCATTCTTGCTTTCCAATAGCCGAAATCCTCATGGTCGTAGGCCGGTGGAGTGTAGATATCATCCCCAAGTTTGTCTTCCATTTTCTTCTCCTCTAGCGTGTGCTCCCTCAGCGGTTAATCCGATCAAGAGCGGTCCTTCGCTCTGATACCAATTGTAGGATCGTTTCCGGTACGCTAGAGGGGGGTGAATAGTGATTCTTCGGCTTGTTCTTCCTGCATTGTTAGTATGCGCAAGCGGAAACAATAATAATAAACATAAACAACAAAGAAATCACTGCTAACAAACCGATTTACTTGGTATCCTCCCCGGCCGGGTGACTAATCCAATAATCCGTCGGTGGATCACTCCCCGGATAACCTCCGACTTATCCTCGTCGCTCCTTATGGGTGGAGAAACCTCGCCACAATACCTCGGACACGATCTGGGCACAAAAGACTACTAACTCACTTTACCCAAGCGAGTTTTGTCAAGGAACCCAGCCCTAACCGAGTCCTCTTTAAATAGAACTCGGGCTGGAATCCCGCTGGCAGTCGACTGGTCCCAGGGCAGTCGACTACCACCACTCAGATTCGACCGTCGACTGGTACATGGTCCAGAACCTACTGTGAGTTTTGGCAGTCGACTGGACAACCCCCAGTCGACTGCCTAGCTTACAACAGCACTCCCACTCACTCTCTTGACCCTCTTCCACTCGTGCCTTCAGGTCCACTCCTTTGGCTTGCGCTTGGAGTCCTCCTCCCTCGGCTCTTGTCTCTTGCCTCAGCTGACTCTTCACCAGCAGCCTTGACTATTGCCTTCGCGCCATCTTCATCTTCGGCCCTCGTCCCTTGGATGCACACAAGCCTCCAGCTTGTCTCCATGCCATCCTTCACGTACGCCTCGAAGTCCGCGCCCCTCGGCTCATCATCCCTGCTATATCAGGTCCCTCGGGTGCACACAAGCCTCCAGCTTGTCTCCATGCAACCCTTCACCATACTGAAGCCGTCCAGCCAAGTCAGTATGTGTAAACCTGTACAACCTGCACACTCACATACACATATTAGTACACAAGAGAAAGCCTAACTTAAATCCTTTGCCCAAACATCAAAACACATGATCACTCTGGATCACATATTGCCTCAACATCTATTTATATTGAGTGAAGAGGTAAGTACCCTTTGGTTCGGACAGATCTGGACCGTTCATAACGAAAGGGTATAACCCTTTAAAGGTCTTTTAATCTCGTCCCTTGATCTGAAGAGTTATAATTCTTCGGATCCCATCTTGATCTCAGCCGCCAGATTAGTGCAAAGTGCGGCAACAAAGCGCCCGTTGCGCGCGTGCGCGCGTGGCGGGTGGCGGGCTCGCAGTTGCGAGCACCTGCTCGCCCAAGGGTAGAAACCTCCTGTGCTTTTGTATTAACAACATTAGCACAGGAACACATATAAGGAAACACTGGCTTCGCCGGTTAGCAATGTGGGACTAAATCCCCATCTTTTTCCTTATTGTTCATTTGAGCGTATCTTGAATAATTAATTTCTCATTCACCCTTAATCGGTTTTGAGCAAATAAATAGTCCAGATTTATCTACGCGAAATGTAGATTTCGATTTTGAAGTCAAACTTGACTTTCAACGATCGATGGCATCAAAATTTTTCTTTGCAAAATCGTATCCAACAATCCCCCACATGAATGAAAATTAATACATGTATCCATGCTGACACTTTACAAGAGTCCAATCGATAAGTCAATGCATCGAGAAAGGTAGCTTGTGGCTTTGAACCTTCTGTAGTGGAATGCTATCGAGCATACTAGGCTGCGCAGTGAACGTGATGTCTTGAACTGCTCAGCTGTTGGTGTATACTCAGACAATAACACCCACACAGAGACTTATCTCACTCACTTTTGGTTCTCATAGTTGGTTCCGTTTCAGCCATGGACACCATCTTGGATTCATGAGTGTTTCATTGAAGAGGCATGTCTTCACATTCACATAGGTGACACTTCTATCAAGAGTATCCTACCAGACTCCGCCTTAAATGTATAGAAGTCATTAAAAGCATAATCTTATCCTCACTACATGTGGTAGGACAGCACCAAATCATCCTAGGATTGGGATAGTAGAGATAATTATTTCTCTTGTGCTGGTACACAACTTCTATAACTTCGTTGTCTCATTGAACCAAGATCTTGGGATCTCCAGTCAACAAGGTTGGTTACCACTACAGTCGTTTTTAGTTGTAGAATTTCAATCTCATTCCTCTTGATGAGCAGTATACTTGATCTCGATTTAGCCCCTTCATTAGGGGATCTGCCAAATTATCCTTAGATTTGACATAATCGATTGCAATCACTCCGTTCGAGATCAACTGCCTAATGGTATTATGTCGACGACGTATATGTCGTGACTTACCATTATACATACTACTCTGTGCCCTTCGAATTGCCGATTGACTATCACAGTGGATAAGTACGGCAGACACAGGTTTTGTCCAGCTCGAAATATCTTCCAAGAAATTCCGCAGTCATTCAGCTTCTTCAGCTGCTTTGTCAAGTGTTATAAACTCGGATTCCATTGTTGACCGAGCTATGCATGTTTGCTTAGTGGATTTCCAAGATACTGTTCCCCCACCGATCGTGAATACATATCTACTAGTGGATTTGGAGTCTTTTGTGTCGGAGATCCAATTAGCATCACAATATCCCTCCAAGACTGCGGGATACCTTCCGTAATGTAATCCGTAGTTCATAGTATATTTTAAATATCTAAGAACTCGTATCAGTGCTTTCCAATGGGTGACGTTTGGATTGCTCGTAAAACGACTCAGTTTGTTGACCACACAGGCAATATCTGGACGAGTACAGTTTGTGAGATACATCAAACTGCCAATTATCAGGGAATATTCCAATTACGATATAGGTTCACCATGGTTTTTCGCTAAGTGTTAACTTAGATCCATAGGTGTTTTTATAGTAGAGAGATCGTATGCATTGAATCATTTCAATACTGACTCTACATAATAGAATTGTGTTAAAACTATCCCATCGGACGTCCTGAGAATTTTAATTCCCAATATGACATCTGCTAGACCCATATGTTTCATGTCAAAACTATTGGTCAACATTTTCTTAGTACTCATGATGATATCATGATTACTTCTCATTATGAGCATGTCATCTACGTATAGACAGACGATTACATAACTCTCATGTGTACTTTTGACATAAATGCATTTGTCACATTCATTTATTCCGAATTCGTTTGACGACATTATTTTGTCAAATTTTTCGTGTCATTGCTTTGGCGCTTGTTTAAGTCCGTACAACGACTTAACAAGTCGACACACCTTTCCCTCAGTTCCAGGAGCTATGAACCCCTCGGGTTGCTCCATGTAGATTTCTTCTTCCAACTCACCATTTAAGAAAGCAGTCTTAACATCCATTTGGTGTATTTCAAGGTCATACAATGCTGCAATAGCTATCAGCACTCGTATGGACGTAATCCTTGTCACCGATGAGTAGGTATCGAAGTTTTTTTTTTTAAAGAATGGAACATTTTATTCCTGAGAGAGAAAATTATATTAGAAGGGGGACTAGTCCTAACCTTCTAATATAGAGTTACAACTACTTTGGCTGATTTACAATTATTGAAAGAAAAATTATGAAAACTGACTGTCTATATAAATCTATACACTTAGTAGCCAGGTTCTTATTGCCGCAAGTAAGGAATTATAGCATTATAGCTTCTGCCTTTGCTCAGCACATCCATTCTTCTAAATCCCAAGATCTCTGATCAAACAACTCAAAGATGTAGCAAATCCTCAAAGATGTCGCATCAAAAACTTCTCCACGCTTGTAGCCAAAGGAAGCCACAGTTCTCTTTATATTTGCAAACTATTCCTTCAAAATATTCTCTGATGTCAAGTATTGGACTAGCAAAATATACCCTGTTAATAAGACCAGAATTTGCGCACCCGATGTTCACTTTGGGCAAGTGACCAGCCTAAAACGGATTTGATACGTCTTTACCGTAGTTGTTCCAACGGACTAGATAGATCTATGGTGGATCTATTCACCCTTGTAAGCTTTTTGGCAAAACATCAGCCATTAACGGATTTGAGATGTCTTTACCGTAGCCGTTTGCTATGGACTAGATAGATCATATACGGTGGATCTATTCACCATCCCTATCTATTAACACTCCAGCCTATAGTATATGCCTCTCTTTTCAAGCTCAAATCAGATTAGCCCACAACTTCAAGCAAAATAAATCGAAGATCAAGAATTGGCCAACAATCAAAATTCGGAAGCTGAAGCAGTCTCAGTACTTCTCGGTAGTTCAGAAAAATCTTGGCACACCAAAACAAAAACTGGTACTTTGCAACCCAAATACAGTCAAAATTTTTCCAGCCCATAATCCGCATATCTGTTTTAGTTCTGAACAACCTGATGTGTTGGATCAGAATTTCAGGCAGCCAAGCATCTTTGGCACATTTGGTACGCAGCAGGTACCAAATGTTTGATGTGTCATCTTGGTACACAGCAGGCCAACACAGAATGATGCTACAAAACGCTTGCACCACCATCACTTCACACAGAATCTATCTCTGAAGGAAAATATCAGAAACAGTGCATGCCATAGTATTTCAGAATTTATCTCTGAAGGTGCCATAATACTACAGAACCATCACACAGCCATTTGCCCGAAATCAGAGGGCCACAGAATTTCCAAATTGCAGGTGGAAATCAAAGCCCAGTTCATAAACAACCATGCAGCTCTTTCAAACTTCAATGCGTTATAGTCAGGTATGTTCAGACAATTAATGTGAAACTTTTGTGAGCAGGAAGCAGCTTGTAAAACTCTTGTCCACCTTGCAGATCTGAAAACGTGTTACCTCAGTGGTCACGCAGGTTCTGGAGTGTTAAAATTCAGAAACTTTGATGGAATCAGAAATCTCAAAACCTATCAGCTGAATTCCTCACTGCATAATTCCCCCAGACGTCTTCACATTTATCACAACAGCATTGGCACAAAACAATAAATTTTAGCAAACTTGACAAAATTCAATAACTTCCATCCTCCAACCTTCCACACTGCAGACAATGTCAGCAAAAATCTGCAACATCGATTTCCATCCCCCAGACACTGCAGCATCGGTTTCCATATCCCAGTTACACAGAAATCTGCAACTTCTCAGAAACCTCAGAAACATGGTTGTTTGCAGGCAGTGACAATGTCAGCAGGAGAAATAGCAATGCAGTGTTGATGCAGTCTGGCCCGATTGTTGTTTTGGTGTTGACAACGATTTAAGTTTGGTTGGGTGAATTCGGATTAAGTCCTGGTCGGGGGACTGGGCACAGAGTGATTGAAATCCTAGTGAGTGAAGCTAGGTTGATTGAAATCCCGGTGAGTGAAGCTGGGTCCTGGTGAGTGAAGCCAGGTGATTGAAATCCCAATGAGTGAAGCCGGGTCCTGGTAAGTGAAGCCAGGTGACCGAAACCCTGGTGAGTGAAGCCAAGTCCTGGTGAGTGAAGCCAGGTGATTGAAATCCTGGTGAGTGAAGCCAGGTCCAAGCAAGTGAAGCTAGGTTGATTAAAATCTTGGTGAGTGAAGCCGGGTCCCGGTGAGTGAAGCCGGGTAACTGAAATCCTGGTAAGTGAAGTCAGGTCCTAGCGAGTGAAGCTAGGTTGATTGAAATCCCGGTGAGTGAAGCCGGGTCCCGGTGAGTGAAGCCGGGTGACCGAAACCCTGGTGAGTGAAGCCAGGTCCTAGTGAGTGAAGCTAGGTTGAATGAAGTCCTGGTAAGTGAAGCTGGGCACGGTGTCTTGGTCCGGGGGACTGAGCACGAGTCAGAGAAGGCTAGGGAGCCCATTCTCTTGACTTAGAGTTGAATTAGGAGTCTCTGGATCGGTCTGGTGACCGATCAGGGAGTTGGCACGAACTCCTATTGTGGATCGGTCTGGTGACCGAACCAAGGACGTCTGATCGGTCTGGTGACCGATCAGGGAGAGAAGAGAATGCTTATACTGGTTTCTGATCATTCTGGTGAACGATCAGGGAGAGGTCAGTAGGTTTCATGAGGAATCGTGATCGGTCAGTCTGACCGATCAAATTGTCGGACATTCCTCATCCTAACCGATCAGGATGGTTCCTGATTGGTCAGGGAGTGACCTGATCGGTCACTAGACCGATCAGGCACAACCTGATCGGTCTGGTGACCAATCATGAGGCTTGGTTGGAAAAAGCTGAAGGTTCGGTCTTCAACTATTGGATCGGTCTGGTGACCGATTCCCAATACTTGATCGGTTAGTGTGACTGATCATAAGAAGTCTGCGAGCCCCAGTTTCTCACTGTGGACTGATCAGGCTGGAGCCTGATCGGTCAGGGCTTACCCTGATCGGTCTGGTGACCGATCAGGGTCATCTCTGATCGGTCTAGTGACCGATCAGTAGTTGTAACTTTAATTTAAAATCGTTGTCAGACGCTCTGATCGCGTTTGTTTTCTCTGTATTTTCTCTGATACACTGTCGATTTCTTTGTGATACGCTTTGCTAAGCTTCTGATGAGTGTGCAGGTAATACAGGTGGATTCAAACCATGGAGGAGAGTCAACTGGGGACTTTCCTTGGTGTAGGTTTGTCTATTTACTGGTTTCAGGTCTCAACGGCTTCTGGCGCACGGCTGGCGACTGACGGAGGCTCAGCTAGAGAGGTCTTCAGTGGACTGAGTGCTCAAGGAGTCAGGGGGTCAGGCTGTGGCCCAGTGGTGCTGATGGAGCTAGGCAATGGGAGCAGGAGCTTAAGAGTGGAAGTTGGAAGCAGAGGAGCAAGACGATGAACAGACAGAAAACTTGAGGGGTTTTGGCTGGGCTGTGTTTTGTGCTCTCTGTTGCTTCGTACTTGAGTGTTCTTGTCACATCCTTGTGAGCATTCCTTCTTGGTGTCTCTGTATTTATTGTGTTATCCATCTGTGAGACAGCTTGTGGAGAGGTTTCTCTACCGAGAAGGAGGCATTTGATATCCGAGGTTCACCGGGGCTTGATCTGCCGACGATCAAGGGATCGCCCACCTCACGGGCACGCCAAGGAGTAGGGGTAAGTTATCCCCGAACCTTGTACATCGCCGTGTTAGTGATTTGGTTTGCTATTTCTGTTTCTGTCTTAGTTTTCTGTTCTTCATTTCTGCTTCTGTATTTCTTTCGCTGCTGCTAACCCTTAAGTGCAGATAAGTTCAAAAGAGCAGAAAATTGTGTCTAGCTACATTCACCCCCCCTATAGCCATCCAGGTTCCAACAAGTGGTATCAGAGCTTGGGGCTCTGCTCAAACGGATTAACACCCGAGAGTCTACAAGATGGCTATGGGAAGAAAAGGGTTGAGCAAAACAGACATCCATTCTTGGATGGGACTGATTTTCCATATTGGAGGCCAAGGATGGAGTTTTATCTCAAGACCAACATCAGCATGTGGTTTGCTGTGAAAGAGGGTTTCATCCCTCCAAAGGATGACGAAGGAAAAGAGCTCGAGTTCTCAAGGTGGTCAGCAGAACAAATCCGGAAGGGAGAAGCCGATGCTAAAGTCGTGGTCACCTTGCAATGCGGGATGACCAAGGAGGAGTTGATCAAGGTGGGTCCTTTCACAAGTGCCAAAGACTTTTGGAACAAAATCACTGAGCTCCATGAAGGCACTCAAGATACCCGGAGTGCCAAGAAGGACCTCCTTCTCAGCCAACTCCAAAACCTTTCCATGGAAGAAAATGAAAAGGTAAGTGAACTCCATGGATGATTCAAAGAGATCCTCAATGGGCTACACTCCATCAGTGAAAAGGTAGAAAACCAAGATCTTGTAAGGTATGTCCTTAAATCATTTCCTAGGAATGTCTTGTGGTCATCCATGGTGGATGCTTATAAGGTTTCCAAGGACTTATTTTTTGTTAAGTTAGAGGATTTATTTTGTGAAATGGAACTACATGAGATCTCTAACCAAAGCCCCAAGGAGAAAGGGGTGGCTTTTGTGGCAGGTGACCGAAGGAAGGAGAAGAAGGAGAAGAAGGACAAGGAGGAGGAGAAGACCTACTGTCACGTGGCTTTCATGGCCTTAGAAGAGTCAAACAAGGAAAGTGAGGACGAAGCGAGTAGCTCCTTAACCGCGCCTTCATCGTCTTCGGATGATGAAGAGGTAATCTCTCCTGAGTTAGATAAGTGCTATAGAACCATTGCATGTCTAACTAGTTTGCTTAAAAATCTATGAACAAGGTTAAGTCATTAAGATTAGAAGTAGAAGAATTAAAAACTCTAAGGATGAGGTAATTGATGACTTGCATGTTAAAACTCTTGAGGGTGAAAATAAGATCTTGAGGAGTGAAGTTGAAAAACTGAAGAATATTCTTGAGAAGTTTTCAACTAGCTCCAAAACTTTAGATATGATCTTAAACTCACAAAAGACGGCTTACAACAAGGTTGGTTTGGGTTACTAATCTAAAGAACCTAGTGTCATATCATTAATGTCAAGAACCCATTTTAGATCATCAAATGATTCTAGAGTTCAAAAAGTTCAAAAGAAAATGATCAAGGCTTGGGTGCCAAAATCATTCATTGTAGATGCATTAGGTCCCAAAATTTGGGTACCTAAAACTTCTATCTTTAGAATTGTATAGCCTTGATTGAGGGGGAGCATCTATCAACATGGGTGGTTGATATTTGGTGCTCCAAACACAAGGCTAATGATATACTTATGAGTGTAGTGATTTATGGATTCTCATTTGGGCAGTAAGAAAATTTTTCATGCAACAATTGATGGTATATCCATGTACAAGATTAAACTAGTTTCAAAATAAATCAACAAGAAAAATGATATTACATGGATGGTTTAGATTGACTCATAACTTGCTCTTATCATGGATTGCTTAGAATAATTAGTTTTATTATTGCAATTTATGGTTTATAAAGTGCCTTATCTCAAAGCTAAGGTGTCTATTTTCTTGTATGTGTTATACAACATGAATACATGCTAAAGAACAAGTTTTAACACATAGTTTGTACTAACAAGGCATCACCAAACAAAGAACATGAGCTTTAACATTCACTACCTAAGTTCTATGATGTAGTGCCTTCTTTGTATCAAACTAAATCAAGGTTCTAGGACTTAGGATATATATTCATGTATCCCTAACATCTAGCCAATCATATTCAGGTTCACCATGTTTTTCTGAATCATGAATTAACCCATGTATTTATGTGATTTATTCTCAAAATGTCGTATGATATGAAAATATTTTTTTTTTGTTTAAGGGAACCCTTTTAGGATCAAATGGATTAAATCTAATTGAATTAAAGTTTAGGAGTGGTTAAGAGGTGGAACAAACAAGTTTTTGAAACATATCAAATTTCGGAAATTTCATTTCTGAAATCTGATTGAAACAAACAAGTTTCTGAAACAAACAACTTCTTGTATCAAACTTGATCGGTCTACCAACCGATCAGGACTTACTCTGATCGGTCAGGTGATCAATCAGAGGTCCTTCTGATCGGTCCGGTGACCGATCAGATCAATTCTGATCACGGAACATCTTTATTGATCCAAAAACCTCCCTAGTCCGATCATCCGACCGATCTCTTTTCATCAAATTTGATGAATTATCAATAGAACTAAGAATTAGGATAATGGTTAAGACACTTGGAACATATGATACAAACTTGATCATTCCAAGAACAAAACACACTGGTCATTTCAAGGACATACTTGGAAACCCAATTATAATTGGAACACATCCTCATCATACTTGGAACAAATATAATACTGATTTGATACAAACCCGTGTTGGAATTTTTAAAATTCATAAGAAAGGGTTGATTGAATCATAACTCTTGTTCCTAGATGAGTAATAACTTTTAGTCAAGAAACTCATGTCGTGTTTCAGAAATTTTTTCTGAAATACCTATTGTCTACACCCGTGTGGTCGGATGAGTTTTGAATTGATTAAACATGTTCCTGGAAATTTTAATTGTTAATGTAGTCTGATATTGAATGAATCAGAGTTACAGGAATTTTTCTGAAAACTGATCGTCCATAGATAAATCAAAAATTTTTCTGTATCAATCATCAATCTGATGAAGCTGCTTTACTTACTTGTCATATGAAACATATACATGTATGACCATGATATTATTCTGTATATGTTTTCATATGCAATTCAACTTTATCCTTCATTCTATTTTCGGTTTGGTGAGAGATCCTCATTTAAGGGGGAGGTATGTTTAAACTTAATAACTATACCCTTTTCGATGTTTGACAAAGGGGGAGAGAATGGTTGATTAAGTTTAGGGTTTGCTATTGTAGGGGGAGGATTTTGATTCCCTTACGATAATTGAATTGATTTCAATTGATCATTAATACCTAAACTTAAATCGGGTTGTCAAACAACAAAAATGGGGAGATTGTTGATGCAGTCTGGCCTGATTGTTGTTTTGGTGTTAACAATGATTTAAGTTTGGTTGGGTGAATTCGGATTAAGTCCTGGTCGGGGGACTGGGCACGGAGTGATTGAAATCCTAGCGAGTGAAGCTAGGTTGATTGAAATCCCGATGAGTGAAGCCGGGTCCTGGTGAGTGAAGCCGGGTCCTGGTGATTGAAGCCAGGTGATTGAAATCCCGGTGAGTGAAGCCGGGTGACCGAAACCTGGTGAGTGAAGCCAGGTGATTGAAATCCTGGTGAGTGAAGCCAGGTCCTAGCGAGTGAAGCTAGGTTGATTGAAATCCCGGTAGGTGAAGCCGGGTCCCGATGAGTGAAGCCGGGTGACCGAATTCCTGGTGAGTGAAGCCAGGTCCTAGCGAGTAAAGCTAGGTTAATTGAAATCCCGGTGAGTGAAGCCGGGTCCCGGTGAGTGAAGCAGGGTGACCGAAACCCTGGTGAGTGAAGCCGGGTCCTAGTGAGTGAAGCTAGGTTGAATGAAGTCCCGGTGAGTGAAGCTGGGCACGGAGTCTTGGTCCGGGGGACTGAGCACGAGTCAGAGAAGGCTAGGGAGCCCGTTCTCTTGACTTGAAGTGAACGACGTGGATGATAGGTCATTGGTGAGTAATCTCGGGTGATGATGAGAGAGGAGACCCATACCTGTAAGGTTAATACGAGTATAAAAAAGAGGCACACGGAAGGAATTCCGGTTGAGCCTTTTCCGACGCTCAAGTCAGAAATTACTCAAAGATGATGAAGGAGCATGGAGAATAAATTAGTAGAGTTAATCCAAACTAAGCATCTTATATAGTTGTTGCTCTCCTCCTGCGGGTGCTCACGCGTTGCTGTAACCGTTCCCCTATTCCCACTCCTCCTGATTCGTGGTTGTCTACCAGCTATCGTTTACTGGGGCTTCTTGGTAGTTGCGGCCATGCACATTAACTAGTACGTTGCCGATCGGTCATAATTGTCAACCGACATTCTTATTTAGGGGAGGGGACATTCAAAACGGTTGTCGGCTAAATTAACTATGTCATTATCGTCGTTAACAATAATCTTTTCTTATTCGCATTCTCTCTCCCGAACTGGCCATGGGCTCTGCTCTCCGAGCTGGATTCAAGAACTCTCAGGGTCTGAGCTGGTCCCGAGCACACCTCTTCTGAGGTGCTCTCCGGAACTCTAGTCCGAGTTGGTCTTGGGTCTCCTTGCCCGAGCTGCTCTCGGGCTCCTTTCTTCCGAGTTGGTCTAGGGTGAAATCACCCGAGCTACTCTCGGGTGATTTTCCCCAAGCATTTCTAATGGCACGCAGACTTCCATTGCCATGTGTTTAGCTTGGGCTATTCATCCCAATCACAAGTCCCCTTTTCAAGTCTAATCAAAGGAAGTTTACCTGACTAATTGGACTTGTGGCATGTCGAGAGAGAAATGTATGGAGAATGTGCAGTTAACATTCCTCATTCCTTGATGACTTTATGGGTCCTAGGAATCTAAATATTCACGCCAGGACTTGAAGCATTTGTTTGAATTATCCAAAGAGTTTTACGAGTTCCAATGCCCTGTAACGATAACAGTCAATCATTCATTAAGAGCCCATGGGGCGTATTAATGACGATAAATCTTTCCTGCGAACAAACTGCTGCCACGTGGCAGGATCCCCTTGAAGCACCCTTCCATCGATGTGCTTAGTCGAGTCATACCAACCAACGGCTATAATAGGTTGCATGCCCCGAGATTCGTGACTAACTCTCATCTATGCGTCGAGCCTGTTGAAGGGGACGATGAACAACTAGCTCTGGTCCCTATGTCTGCAGCGGAGCCGACTTGAGTAGTAAGTCCTATACCTGCTAAGCGAAGACGGCTTATCCTTCCTATCGAGGAAGAGAAGGAGAATGAGTCACCTGCCATCCTTCAGAAGCCCACACCAATGCTGCACCTCAAAAGAGAAAAACCCAATTGGCTCAAACTCCCCTCCATATTCCCGAGGACAAGGAGGATATTGTTCCTCTTTTCAAACATCAAAGGAGGATGACATCGAGTGTCGCGGAGTCCAAGGGAGAGATGGGGCCATACTCTAGGGAAGCCCACTCCCTTCCTCCCTCGCCAGGGGCCCTCAGCCCCAAGGGCAAGAGAGTTCGGTTTGAAGAATCAGAACTTACGAGCGCCCGTCTCTGCAGGAAGGTACATGCGGCCGAGAAGGCGGCTACGCTTAGGCCCCAACATATACAAATTAAAGAGTTGCCGTAGGGGAGTCACCATTCGGAGGAGGTATCGTCGAGCACAGATAACAGCGCTCCAGGGCTCTCCATCATACCCATCGAGGAGACTCGCCTAGTGGTTCTCCCTGCCCGCCGCTCTGAAGCTACCTCGGGCATACCCTCTCTAAGGAGTCGGGAGGCAATAAGGAAGCGAGCCAAGGAGCATATCACCTCCCTCAAAGGTGTGACCTCAGTTGGAGTAATCGCTAAACTGTACGAGTCCCTCATAAAGGAATAATTCTATCTATCTTTTCTTATTATTTTTGCTTTTTAATTCTTACTGCTTCTTGTATTAGGCTACATCTGAATGTTTGCTCTTGGGTCGCCGGATGCTTCTCGAGCAAGAGACCGAAGCACTGCGACGGTGGGTGGCTGGGTTAGAGGCAGAGATGTATCGAGTTCAAAGGGAAGGCTAGATATAGGCTGTGACCTCCGGGCCAAGCTAGTTCGGCAGGCAACCTCCTGGCTTTAGAGTCAAACTTGCACAACGTCTGACATTGACAACGCCTTTGGTCAGAGAGAACAACATCTCTCTCGGTGGACGTGGCTCAATTAACGCGGGAGAGGGAGCATCTCCAGGCTCGGGAGGTCAAATTGAAGGAGGATATTCATCTTCTCGAGTCGTCCAAGGAGGAGTTTAGTGGTCAGATCAAAGAGTAGACAACCAAGCTAACTAAAAACGAAGCAGAACTACAGGTCGCTGCTGCTTATGTATCTGACCAATAGGAGAGCATCTCCCGAGTTGAATCTCTTCTATCGACGGTCCAGGAACAACTTGAAGAAGTGCTCACTGTCGAGATTGGACCCTACCCGACATTCAAGAAATAAAATATGATCGAGACCAGGTTCTTTAAGAATTAGAGGACTACAAGGCCGGTGAGGAATCCCGTCAGTCTGAAGTGGAAATCGTGGTCAAGACTAAGTTTCTTCAATCTGAGGAGTTCGGTGACATCATGGCCGAGCAAGTACTAAAGCGACTTAAACAGGACTTTAATGGAGCTATCCAGCAGATTGAGCGAGTTGGGGTACTAAAGCCAGGTGTCACCCTGGATTTCCTCAGTGTTGGCCGAGCGTGGGATGAATTGTCTGCCGAAAAAAAAAGAACTTTAAGGTCATCTGTTTTAGTCTTTACTATTCGCCTACCACACCTTTATAATTGTAAAGCATGTACTCTTGTTTTCTTCTCTTTCTTAAATGAATATATATCACTTTGCACCCTACGTCATATATTTCTGCCTTTATAATTCTTCTGAGCGTAACTTGTACTTTGTATGTCGCCCTATCAATGCAATGTCAACGCCGATCCCTTTCTTGCCAAGCACTCTCTCTATGCCACGCCATGCTTAATACTTTGTGGAGTATCCTTGACACAACGAGTTGGCAGGAACTTCAGTTGCTCCTGGCCAGGCATCCTCAGCACCCTGGCCAGGTCTATACAACTTGGGCATCCTCGGCACCACGAGATGGTAGGAGGTTGGGCTGCTCCCGGCCGGGCTGCTCCCGGCCGGGCATCCTCAGTGAGTCGGCCAGGTCTACACATCTTGGACATCATCGACACCTCAAGATGGTAAGAAGTGGGGCTGCTCCCGGCCGGGCATCCTCAGCGCCTCGGCTAGGTCTACGCATCTTGTGCATCCTCGGTACCTGAAGATAGAAGCAACTCGGGTTGCTCCCGGCCGAGCATCCTCCGTGCCTCAGCCAGGTCTACACATTTTGGGCATCCTCGGCATCTCAATATGGTAGAAACTTGGGCTGCTCCCAGCTGGACATCTTTAGCGTCTCGACCAGGTCTACACATCTTGGGAATCCTCGACACCACAAGATGGTAGAAACTCAAGCTACTCCCGGCTGTGCATCCTCAGCACGTCAGCCAGGTCTACACATCTTGGGCATCTCGGCACCTCAAGATGGTAGAAACTCGAGCTGCTCCCGGCTGGGCATCCTCAATACCTTGGCCAGATCTACACATCTTGGGCATTATCGGTACCTCAAGATAGTAGGAACTCGGGCTGCTCCTAGCTGGGCATCCTCAGCGTCTCAGCCAGATCTACACATCTTTGGTATCATCGGCACCACAAGATGGTAGGAACTCGAGTTGCTCTCGGCCAGACATCCACAGTATCTCGGCCAGATCTACACATCTTGTTTCTATTGGCGAACAATATTTTTCCTGTTTATTCAATTCACCAAGTCCCAAGCAACTACAAATATATGTATGAGTATAAATATTACATGACCGACTTATTGGGCACGGTAAAGTTGGAGGTGACTTAGGTACCATGGTCTCGCTAATTTCTTGCCATCAGCATCTTGCAAATAATAACTATCACCCGTGAGTTTTTTGACGATCGTGTAAGGTCCACTCCATTGAGATTTGAGCTTTCCGACATCGCGACCAGCTTGATCCTTTTCCACACTCAGTCTTCGACCTGGAAAGTCCGGGGGATCACTCGGCGGTTGTAGACTTGTTGCATGTTTTAGCGGTATGCAGCTAGTCGGGTGGCTACTTTGTCTCGCGCTTCCATCATCAAGTCTAAATCGAGTAGTCACTTTCGATCATTATTCTACTTGGTGTAGAGATGCCTCTGCGTTGATTCGTTACCTATCTCAACAGGGATCACGACCTCTGCGCCATAGACCAGATTAAAAGGACTTTGTCCAGTTCCCTCTTTGGGAGTTGCTCGATAGAAACATAGAACGCTCGGGAGTTCTTCAACCTAACTTCCTCCAACGTATTCCAGCTTTATCTTGAATTCTCTGATTATTTCTCAATTAACAACTTATGCCTGACCATTGCATTGGGGATAAGGGATGGCAGTGAAGGCCTAACGAATACCTAGCCCTTCATACAATTCTCTAAGCTTGCGACCTGAAAACTGTCTATCATTATCTGACACCAATTTATGAGGAATTCCATATTTATAGACTATATTTTTCCATAGGACCTTCATCACAGCGTCCTCAGTAATTTGAGCGAGCGGTTTGACCTCAACCCATTTGGAGAAGTAATCCACTAGTACCAACAGGAACTTCCTTTGCTGTGGTACTGTTGGAAAAAGGACCTACTATGTCCATTCCCCACTAATCAAAGGGACAAGACACAATAGAGGCTCGAAGTGGCTCAGTTGGTCGGTGAGCAATATGTTGGTGTCTTTGGCAAGCCTCAAATCCAGCAACGAACTTGTTAGCATCCGCATGTAATGTGGGCCAGAAATATCTTGCTAAAATAATCTTCCTAGCCATCGACCAACCGCCGATATGACTCTTAGAGATGCCTTCATGAATTTCTCACATGATATACTCAATATCCTCGGGGCCAACACACTTAAGTAATGGTCTGGCGAACGATCTCTTGTAAAGTTGTTCTCCAATTAAAGTGAACCGAGAGGCCCTACGACGAAAGAGTCGACCCTATTCACAACTTGCAGATACTGTTCTACTGTGTAGGAACTCTACATAAAGTTCTCTCCAGTCAGGTAGTATAGTATTAGCAGGTTCTCTGTTTATCTGAGCCACAATTTCCTCCTAGTTGATAGACTCTTCCAATGTCCATAACGCTAAAGAGCTCGCAAACATAGCCAGCTCATACGCCTTGAGATTATTCGCTCGAGATATTGTCTGCAGAGTTACTTCAGCGAAAGAAGATTTCAATTGCCTATATGTAGTTACATACCTTTGCAGGCGTTCATTCCGAACTTTAAAATTTCTTTCAAGATGTTGTGCCACTAATTGAGAGTCAGAATACAATATGACCCGAGTGATTCCAACTTGCTTAGCTGCTTGTAGCCTAACTAGTATTATCTCATACTTGGCTTCATTGTTGGTGGCTCAAAAATTAAGTAGGATGGATAATTGTAGCACATCCTCCCGAGGTGAGACATTAAAATTCCAACTCCGCTTGATCTGTGATTGGATGAACCATTAACGTAAATCTTCCAAGCTTCCTCAGATTCGGGTAACAGAACTGCTTTGAGCATGAAGTCAGCTAGAGCATGTGCCTTGATAGTTGTTCAAGACTGATACTCGATCTCATAATCGCTTAACTCTGCAGTCCACTTAATCAATCTCCCCTATACCTCGGGATTCATGAGAACGCGCCCGAGCGGACTATTAGTGAACACAACGATGGGATATACCAAGAAGTAAGACCTCAGTCTCCGTGCTGTTAATACTAATGCATACACTAATTTCTCCAGGGTGATATACCTAGTCTTTGCATCTTTAAGAAGATGACCAAAGAAATAGATAGGATATTAAATGTTACCTTCTTCGCGAATAAGCACGGAACCTACATCTTGTTCAGCTGCAGATAGGTAAACAAAAAGTATCTCTCCGTCCAGCGCTTGTATAATATGGGGAGTCCAGATAGGTATGCCTTTAATTTTGTAAAGGTCTTATCACATTGATCATCCCATTCGAATTTAACTGCTTTTCTCAAAATTTTAAAAAAAGATAAAGTTTTGTCGGTTAATCGAGATATGAACCAGGATAGGGCCATGATCCTTCCATTAAGTCGTTGCACCTCTATGAAATTGTTGGGCGATGGATAAAATAATCCTCTGGGTGAGGCTTATGGGGCGCCTGCCACGTGAGCGAATTGGTCGCATGCTTATCCGCAGACTCGGCCAAACACCTATCCTCTGGTCTTGGGCGCCTGGGATACCTGGGGCGCCTGAGATGCTAACGTGGCAGCCTTGCCAGCTCAGCCTCTCCCCCGCTAAGAAATGCCATTTAGGGTGCCTAATATCTATTAGGCGCCTGGCTTCTCGGGCGCCTAAGCCCTCTTAGGCGCCTGGGATGCAGCAGTAAACACTCTTCACTCCTGCAACCACGGTTAGTCCAAGAACAATATATAATATAAATAATAAGTGAATAAATCACAGCCAGAGCTATCTTTGTTCTGACTTTGGATTTCAAAATGAAACACTAGGTCGAACCGACGCTTACTGTTCCCTCTTCCGGGTAAAGCGTCCTCACTTACTCCTCTCAGGGGAAGTTATCTTTTGTCAACCGACTCCTCCGATTGGACTTTTGTTCAGCCTCCGAGACTGCCGGATCTCGAGACATTCGTACCTCGACCCGCCTCTACTTCTGTCCATAATCCTCGCTCGGCTAAGACTCCTACCTAATCTTCCGGATCAGGACTTCGTTGCCTAGTCCACGACCTAGACTTCTTGCCCAACCATCGGCCAGGTCTTCTTGCCCAGTCCTCGACCAGGACTTCTTGCTCAACCCTACAGGTCAAGACTTCGTGCCTAGTTAAACTAGGACTTTCCTGCACACTTAGTAAATCCATTAGATAACAACACAAACTTAACTTTGAACCCTTTGTCATTATCAAAATTAGGTTCGATCTGGTGCTTCCGGCACCAATAGAGGGAAGTCCAAATGGATCAAAGGTTGATCGGACACTTAGTGAAGAAGCCCTAACAAGTTAAAGTTGATCGGATGCTAGGCAATGAGAAGTCTAACAAGTCACAAAAGACTGATATTGGGCAAATAAAGTCCTGATAGGTTAAGGTCAACCAAATACCAGGCAAGACGCGGATTTAACCTTGAAAAAGTTGAATTTAAGGTTACCAATCGATGGGTGAGAGGTAACAATCAATTGGTAAATCCTAAACTCGAATTCAAAGTTTAGGGTTGGGTAATTGATTGGTATAATCAATTAACCCACAGTAATTGATTAAGAGCAAATTTCGGGAGCACAGTAGGGTTTGGAATCGATTGAAACAATTGATTGAGACTTAAGGTAATCGATTGGCAAAAGTTTCACGAGGAAATAGAAAACTATCAAATCGATTAGCCTAATCGATTTAGCCTTATTAATCGATTGATAGTGCTTTTTCGAGAGAATAGAAAGCTTTGGAATTGATTAAAGCAACCATTTGAATTTAGCAATTGATTAGTATAGCTTACCAATTGATTGGTCAGATTAAAAAAAGTCGTTCTACAGTTTGAATGATGGGATTTGACATGACAATCAATTGGGGGTAAGACCAATCGATTGGGAGACATTTTCCAATCTGAAAGCAACCTTAGAGAAGGGTGTTCAGTAAAGATTTGACGTTGTTAGTTCTTGAGGTTTTGGAGAGAAATGTTGTTATATTTTTCAATCATCAAGAGGCTAACCAAAGTAAGAAAAGAACAAGCAAAATAAGGTTCCTTATTGTAAAATCATTTTTGTTTTTTTTTAATCTTGTTTTTGTTTTTTTGTTATATTCTTGTACTTAAGCTTATAATAGGCTTTTTTGCTTCTGAAAGGTTTTTGAGAAGGAAGAAGTTCTTAGTTGAGCTGGAGTGATCAAGAGTGAACCCTTGGATCAGTCACCTCAAGGAAGTGGATACCAAGTAAAATTAAAATGTAGTGCATGTGGTGTCCAAGTTTCAATTGAAGTTCCACTGTACCATCAACAACGAGCACAAAGCAGCTACGAGATGCGGTCGAAGCTATCACCCGCTCCTCTAGCTCATACGAGTCCTAACAAGTGGTATCAAAATGAAATCGCTCTTCATCGGATTAACCGCCAAAAGAAGCAAGAGCTAGAGAAAGAAGAACAAGTGAGCCCTAATAATCAACAAGTCAAAAGACAAATTACCAAGGGAGCTTAATTTCACAAATGGAACCCCGAGATAGATTTGGATATGACATCCGGGCACCTCAACTTTTCGGATTGGGAGGATTCGACCAATGGAATGCTAGGATTGAGAATTTCTTCATGATAAAGATACAACAATGGTTTGCTCTAATTGAGAGATTTGAAGCCCCAATGGATAGCAAAGAAAAACTCCTCGAGGAGAAGAAGTGGGCTAAGGAGAAACTCCAAAAATTTGAAATAAATGACAAGATAACTGATGGTATCTGTTCCCGTTGGCTTGAGCTCTTCCTCTCTCCATAGTGGATGTGGGTCATCGGGTTCCGTTGGAGTCAATGTGAGACACTGAAATGGGTTCGATCTCCGCCTCTCCTCTTTCTCTGAGATGTCAACACCTATTAGGATTGGACCGACTCTATCGACTCGACCCCTCCGACGCTTAAGTGAGTCAATTGAAGAAGAGAAAAAAGGAAGAAGAAGACTAAGAGAGAGGAATTGCTTCTGCTTTTCGAGATCAGAGCCACTTACCTCGTCTGTACTGATGAGGGGTATATAAGTTGATATCTGACAGGAAGTCCACTTGCATCTGTGGGACCTAACTTGTTAAAGTCCAATAAAGTATCTGGTAAGAAAATCTGGTGGGTCAAGAAGTTTAGTAAGTCTGCATATGATAAGTGGAGGTATGTCACTAGAGGAGAGAGATCCAATGAGGGCAAGTCCTGGTGGGATTGTAGGTGCGGTCTAAGTTAGAGTCATTTTGGATGTCTAAGTTGAGACCATGATTATATCATAGTCTTAGGAAGATAGGATTTAATTAATAATAATTACTTTACTTTATTTTTATTGTGTTAACTTTGTTTTGCAGGGTGTACTTTGTTTTGTGGTCTAACGCTTTCTCAAGATGAAATTGCAAAATAAAACCTCGGATGAACAATGTTCAAGGCGCCTTAGTTGAGACTGGAGGCGACCTAGATGGCTAAGGGCGCCTCCGCGTAGAAATCATCGAAGATGAGATTTTAGTGGCTGAAGGTGCCTTGGATGCGACTGAAGGCGCCTCAGTTCAGATTGAAAGCACCTCAAATGAAGTTAAAGCGTCCTCAAGCAAATAAAGTTCGACAAACTTGAATCTAATCGAGTTTGTGAGATTGAAGGCGCCCTAGCTGGATTGAAGGCACCCTCAATAGCCTTTAAAAGGGCTATTCAGCTAAGCTTTCATACACAACTTCTATAAGAGCTCCTACAACCATTTTGCTACTCCATCCGCACGTTACGACCATACTACTGCTCTACTACGCCCGACCACTGCTAGAAGAATGGCACCAACACACGAGCGCATCTAGATTCTCATTTATATGTTGGTAACTAAATTTCATTATTATATACATTTTTTGTTAAGTATAAAAGGAAAGTTAGAGTGTTGTACTTTCTTCAAATTTTATATTCGACTACTCTACTGGGAGCTTACCGATAGAGTGTTTAGCGAATTACCCATCGGAAAGGTCTAAAGGTGAGTATGATAGAAGTGTCACCTATGTGAGTGTGAAGACAGGCCGCTTCAATGAAACACTCATGAATCCAAGATGGTGTCTGATGACCGCTAACTAGGTGTCACAAATGTGGGTCTCAAAATTTAGATATGTGTAAAGCTGAAACTCTTTTTGCTATCAAAGAATGAAAACGTAGTAAAGGGGCCACAGGTCGTATTTTTCCTAGGGCTAGTTGAGGCTGTTTGATTCGAGCTCGAGTTTATGTGTCGTTAATATTTTTGGGTTTCAAATAAAATCTGGGTTTTGTTTGCAATCAGAAATGCAATCACAATGAAAAGGGGAGAAACTTAACCAAATGAACTAAACAAGAAGTTGGCACTAAAGATCTCAACTAATAATGGATTTAATCAACCAATGTAAAGTAGCCAAACTTGGAAAACAAATCTGAATTCAATTGCAAGGTGCACTACAGATTGTATTGAACTTCAGGAATTTATCCATCAAAGCCAAAGCATTCACTTGATTTATAATGCAGCAATGAAACAACTTGATACGCATGGAGAAAGCTTATGTGCCAAAATTGATACTAATTACTTAATCTGTAAACTTCCAATTCAAAACTGCAACAGACCAACTCAGTTTGTAAGGCAAAGCTACAGGCAACGTTTAAACAAGAATGGCTGAAGGAATTTAAATCGATTACTGATCAAGGCAAGAACAAGCTCAATTCAGAATTGAAATGCAAGTATTCAGAGCATTAAAGCAGAAGGCAGCAACAAATCCGATGTAATTACAAACAATCCAACAAGCAAGTTGAAAGTGATTGCTCAAACTAGTGTTCAGATGGGATTTAGAAGAGCTAACGTTCCATTGATGCAGCTTTAGAAATTATAAACTGAACATTTCGAAAACAGAACTGAAACTGACGAAAGCAGAAATGTATTCATGATCCAGAAATCGAATGTAGGGATGAAACAGCAATTCAAATGCAGAATCTAATATGAGTAAGCTGAGTTCGAACGCACTAATCTAAAGTTCAGAGAAACAAGTTGAATTCAACTAATGCTATTTGACACCAATTCAGAAAAGAAAAAAAAACTGAAAGATGGTCGAACTAGAGTTGAGACGCAAGCAAAAAAAATTGGCACGCAACAATTCAGCTAGAACCAAATGCAGAAATTGACACCAAGACCTTTGAAAATGCCACAAGATACAATGTAAATTCAGAATGATAACACTTAAACTAACTTGATACAAAAATCAGGAACATCAGAAAAAAAAACAAACTGAAACGCAGGAAACAAACTGATACGCAAGCAAAACTTGATACGCCGAAAATTAAACAGGAATTAAACTAAAATTAAAAGCAATTGTGCACTAAACAAACTCATTAGCCAACTACTTGCAGAATTGAAACTTAACTACTGCAGAAACAATTCAGAAACGAAAATTACAGCAGCTGATACAAGATTCAAACTGAAAATGAATTGCAGAAATGAAAATTACAGCTAAAAATAGAAATATAATAAGAAAACTAAGCCTCAATCACTCCCTTAGCTCAAGTACTCCTTGCTCGTCACACAAGGGTGAGCATCGAACCCCTAAGCTCAGCAAATCAATAGAAAAACAGTCTCTGTGAATCAATCCAGCTTCCACTCTGATCCAAGCTGAAAACCCATTCGATTTCCTTAATCCAGCCTTGTCCAATCGCGGTGATGGTGTGGGGATGAACCAAGCACTCCAGAGAACCCCTCCAGATAGCTCGGATGGATGAAGGATGGAACAAAACCAAGATCGAAGCAATCAATGGCAGAAGCGAGGAAACCCTCACTCGGCTCTATTTTTGGCCAATTCGGAGCTGGAATCTTCACAGCAGCAGCTTCCCAAGGATCTAGCACTCGATCTAATGAAGGAATTGAGGTGGTCGCGCCCTTGGATTGAAGAAAACTGAAGAAGAAATGAAGAACTATCGAAGAAGATGAAGGCTTGCGGCGAAGACGCGACGAGCTGCAATGAGAAAAATTTCTGATTAAATACTTAAGAATGAACGGCTGAGATTGTTTTGGATGAATCCAACGGTTGATCTTTATCCGATCTGAACCAAACTTTGATGATGTTGATCAAGGGTCAAGATCTGCCTCGGGGTAGCTCGGATCTTCCAGATTTGCAATGGATGGCCCAGATCAACCTGATCTTTGGATGGACAGTCTAGAGCCCTCTGAGCTTGATCCAATGGTTGAATGAACTCTGATTGGGATGAAAATCTCAGATCTCGACCTCAGTGCTTGATCAGCCCTAACTCTAGCTCGGATTGCCTCAGATGGTCCCAAATGGCTCAGATCTAGCCGTTTTTGAATGGGACGGCTCAGATTTGTCTAAAACTTGATCACTCGATCCGGGTCCAACTTCCGACTCAAATTTGACCCAGCATAACCTAGGTCCATGATCCTTTCATGCCTACAAAAATAGATCAAAAATTTAGTGGCCAAATAATTCAAATGTGTAAAGATTTGCAATTAAGTCCAAAATAAAAGCAAGTCCTAGAACCTAGGGTAAATTCACAATTAAGCAAGTAAAATATGGGTCAAACTTGGATTTTAGCAACTAAAATAATCAACAAAATGATACCTATCAGTGTCCATGGTCGAAATGGAACCAACCATGAGAACCAAAAGTGGGTGAGATAAGTCTCTGTGTGAGTGTTATTGTCTGAGTATACACCAACAGCTGAGCAGTTCAAGACATCACGTTCATTGCGCAACCTAGTATGCTCGATAGCATTTCACTACGGAAGGTTCAAAGCCACAAGCTACCTTTCCCGTTGCATTGACTTATCGATTGGACTCTTGTAAAGTGTCAGCATGGATACATGCATTAATTTTCATTCATGTGAGGGATTGTTGGATACGATTTTGTAAAGAAAAATTTTGAAGCCATCGATCATTGAAAGTCAAGTGTGACTTCAAAATCGAAATCTACGTTTCGCGTAGATAAATCTGGACTATTTATTTGCTCAAAACCGATTAAGGGTGAATGAGAAATTAATTGTTCAAGATACGCTCAAATGAACATTAAGGAAAAAGATGGGGCTTTAGTCCCACATTGCTAACCGGCGACAGCCAGTATTTCCTTATATGTATTCTTGTATTAATGTTGTTAATACAAAAGCATAGGAGGTCTCTACCCTTGGGCGAGCAGCTGCTCGCACCTGAGAGCCCGCCACGCGCGCACGCGCGCAATGGGCGCTTTGTTGGCGCACTTTGCACTTCGCATTGTTGCGAGGAGAATTGAGGAGCTTTAATTTATGCTCCACATGGCGATGGCGTGTCGTGATTAGGTGGCACCACGTGGCATGTCGGTGACGAGGCAGTGCCTATGTGGCACGTGACTGTGTAGAGAACGATGACTGGATTGGGCGAACAGATGGTGGTCGTCGGATCAAAGATCTTGAGCGTCGGATTCGAATCTGACTATAAAAAGGGAGGATGGATCTGAGGCGTCAGATTAAATGTTCTAATCTAGCGGTTGAGATCAAGATGGGATCCGAAGAGTTATAACTCTTCAGATCAAGGGACTAGATTAAAAGACCTTTAAAAGGTTATACCCTTTCGTTATGAATGATCCAGATCTGTCCAAACCAAAGGGTACTTACCTCTTCACTCAATATAAATAGATCCCTCCACTTGATCATTTCATTCATTCAAACATTGCAATCTAAAAACATTCGCACTCATCCATCTTATGCATCAAGAGTCCAAAACGCCTTCGGAAAGATTCGCCGGTCTCGGAATTTGAAGTGCTACTATTCCGAGACGACGTCGTTGTATCTTGGAAAAGAATTGCTGCTATCCGTGAGCACCAATAGTGGAGCAATATCGTTTTAGGGAGATAGTGTCGAACACTAGCCTCGACGTAAATCAATCAGTTTGCTTCCTCCGAAAGCAACCTCCCGGATGATCCGACGGTCGTAAATCGACTAAGTCAAATACCGAGGAGATACAAGTCAGCTACCAACATGATATAGTTCTGTGGTATATATACTAATCCATCAATATCTGATTAAGTCTAAGTCAGTAGGATGCACCTACATTATCACATCTCGAGTTTGTCCGAACTAAAGTAAGATCTGAGCAACCAAGATAATCTGATTTACTGAGCCATTAGTTGCCAAGTCATTAGGTCGAGCCTTTCGGACCACCCAAGCTTTTTTAGCTGAGGACGACAAGCCACAAATAGATTTGGACCATGATCACCACTTTTTCATGAATTTCTTTTGCACGTTCCTATGATCTCTAGAGATATCTTCGCCTCTCACATGGTTAAAGATCTAGGTATATGCTCTACCCGGGAGCCTTTGTCAGACTCCCTCTTTTCTTTAGTTTCTCCTTTTTCATTCGACGATTGAGTCACCATGACAACTAGTGGCGTAGTTAGAATTTTAGATTAGGAGAGGCGATTTTTAAAAATTTCAATTATTATTATCGATCAATTTTCACCAATCAAAAGCCTAAATTCAGAATTTAAGTAGTTGAAAATTATGCCTAAATTTGACGATTAATGGCATTGTTGTCGCGAGAACAAAAACTTCCCTCATTGATTGGGCAATCAATTAGGGATGCCTGAATCGATTGGGCAATCAATTCAAGTTGGGTTACGATTCAGCACAGAAGTGTGCTGAATCAATTGGCTAATCGATTAAACTTCAAAATATAGTCATTGTAATGACTAGTCTGACGTGGTAATCGATTGTTATCCCTAGGTCGCGGGTATATAGGGTTTTCACGTAGGTTTGAAGCTGTAGAACTTTGCAACTCTTTTTGTCCTTCCATCACTATTTCAAGTGAGTTCTTCGAACAAAGTGCTACTGCATTTCCAAGGGTCAAGAGGCGATTCCAAGCTAGAAGAAAGCAAGAAAAGCAAAGAGAGTTCATTGTTATAAATCTTGTATGATTTCTTTTGTATTTACTTGTTCTTTGTTGTATTTCTTCTTGTGAGCTTGTAAGAGATTTCTCCACCTCAAGAAAGAGATCTTTCATAGTGAATGAGAGAGTGAGGAAGAGTGGATCCTTAGATTGGTTACCTGAAGGAGGTGGATACCAAGTAAATCCTAAGGTGTTAGTATTGTTTATGTTTCCACTGCGACAAATCTTCACCAAGCAAAAATTAGAGCTAATCAGTACCCCCTCTAACTTGCCTACGTGTCCTAACAAGTGGTATTAGAACGAGGTCACTCTTCTTTGGACTCATCGTCGAGAGAGAAAGAGCTAGAGGAAGAGGAAGAAGTAGAAGCTTAAAATCCTAATTTCAAGAAGTCATCATCAAAATGTTTCAACTTTAAGAATGGAGTTCAGGTATAACATCCGGGCAAATCCTCCGTTCGACAAATCAAATTTTGATCTTTGGAAGACAAAGATCAAAATTTTTTTCATGGTGGATATAGTGCAATGGTTTACTCTAATAGAGGGTTTTGAATCTCCAACAACCAACAAACGAAAGCTTCTCAAGAAAACTAAATGGAATGAGGAACAAATCAAGAAATAAGAGGCCAACGACAAAGTGACCAAATTGTTGGTTAATCTATTACCAAGCACCATCTTGGAAAAAATTGAAGACTATCAAGATGCTAAGGAGCTATTGAGTAAATTGACCAAGCTCCATGAAGATCCCTTCACTTCGCCATGTCAAGACAAATCAAAAAAGGGAGATTCATTGAACGAAGAGGATTAGGAAGTTGAGAGATGCTCAACATCTGAGCTTGAAATTCAAGAAGCTTCTACTTCAAATATTGAGGGGGAGCAAAATTTGTCATTGGCGTTGGAACAAGAAAGAGTATTAGCATCATCATTCGAGGTCAATGAAGAAGAGTCAAGTGTCACCTCTATAAACAAAGGTATAAAAATTTTAATTTATAAAAATAAAGATCATATAATTTGTTTTGAGTATAAAGAAAGAGAACACTACAAAAGCAAGTGTCCAAGGTTGGCTAATTATTTGTTGCACTTAATTTATCATTGGCATGATATTTTAGAAAAATAATCACCAAATTTAATGATTATCTTTTTCTAATAATTCAAAAATAAATAACAAAAAAAATGAATAGCAAACAGTAACTAATAAATAAAAACATGAATATATAAAAAATTAATATTGCATATTTTTTCAACACTTAAATCCGTAATCAAAATAGATCAAGTAAGAAAATTTCACCTCAATCAAAAGGTATCTATTATGGAGCATCGATGAAGCGACGACGACGATACTAACAGCAATAGGGTGCTACAACTACGATGTGGACGATTGCGGTAGCGACGTACGACAGAGAATTTTGAGGATAATCAAAACAGTCAAAATAGATCGTTGTGTTTTTAATAAGACTTTTTGTGAAAAAAAATCCAAAAGGTTTTAAAATTTATAATTAGACATTTAATTTTTTTCAATATATGAGTTTCACCTCCAAATTTCAGGAGGGGCAGTCACACTCCCTCTACATACATAGCTACACCCCCATGACACCTTAGGCATCGGAGGGGTTTCGCCAGGGCAACTCCCGGTGAGCCCTCTAACCCGTATTATTCCTCGCAGAGACACAAAGTGAACCACATCACGAGAAGAAAGCTTATACGTCGTCATTCTATGTTGCATTGGTACATTTCCACCTCATCATATACGACTTCAAAGATCACTTTGTTGTGTGCATGTCATATGTGATATCTAACACTCCACACATCAAAAGCATATACTATAACATCGATTTCTCATGAACTTTAGTAGCACATATGGAAGCGAATTCTCGATCCTTTGAAACAAGTAGAATCCTCCTATATCAGTTAGCATTCTGTTGATTGTCATTATAAAGTCACTACCAAAAAAAAATACACATTAGGATTAAAAATTAGCCATGGTCAACAAAGCGGTTGTAAAAACAGAACCAATAGAATCAATTATAGGTAAACTGCTCCTAAAATCATTTTAATTGGTATATTTTTGAAGTGGTTGCAAAAAAAACATTTCTATTGACCACAATTAAAACTTAGAAGCAGTTAATTTGATCACTTCTGTAAGTTGCCTTTGGAAGCTGTTAAGATTGCTAATAAAGGTTGTGTAGGAGATTTAAAAAAAAAAAAGAGGCATGATTAAGATCAAATCCCTATTTCGTCTCCTGTCAGCTACACACATGGAGCAGAATACTCATGCATCACAACTTAGTCTCAAAATATTAAACATAGTACTACTCAAAATATTGACCTAAACATGTTGAATTAATACATATCAAAATATTGAATATAGTATTACTCAATGGGTTAAAATTCACATTTAAATATTAATGGTTTTATCAATCTTAATTAATATCAAAATAATTATTATTATTTTTACTCATATTTTAGAATTTATATTTTATTTTTTGTCCATAAAATTATTGAGTCATAGTTGGGTCATGGGCCGATTTTGTATCAAAATTTGAAATTTAATCCAAAGACATAAATGCTTAATCAACTTTATTATTTTTTAAAAAAAATTATCAAAGCCCATTTTGATGTAGGGACCTATAAATTATGGGCCTGCCATACTTCAGCTGCTACTCTAATCCACTTAAAAACATTGAATATAGTATTATTAGGTGAGTAAATTATTAGGTCTTAGTTGGGCCATGGGTCAATTCCATATTAATATTTGGAGCTGATAGAATTTCAATTTCAACGAGTTAATGGATAAAAATTTTTAATAGATAGTTGACATAAAAATGCCAAACTGATATACATCAAAATATCGAATATAGTTTTATGCGGTAAGTTAAAATTCACATTTAAATATTAAGTATTTTATCAAAACTTAATTAATATAAAAAATAATAATCACTCATATCTTAGAATTTATATTTTATTTATTTTTAAGTGTTGCCAACCGATTAATTATTTTTTTAATATTTTATTGTTTGTCCATAGGTTACTCGAGCCATAATTAGATTTCGTATTAGAATTTAGAGTCTAATTTATAACCACAAAGGCTTAATCAAGCCCCACGCACTAGCTGTAGCATTTGGGCTAGAAGGCCCTCTGATTTACTTTCTTCGTTTGACCCTAAGACAGGTTGGCGGGGACGCTGAAAGTGAGCGAATCACCTTTTACCAACATAAAGGCTTAATCAACCCATGCACTAGCCGCAACATTCGGGCTAGTAGGTCCTGTGATTTACCTCCTCTGTGTTGGCGGGGGCATTAGAAGTGAGTGAATCACCTTTTGCCAACATAAAGGCTTAATCAAGTATTTTTAAAAAAAAATTATTATCAGAGCCAAGTTTCGATCTTGGGACCTATGGGTTATGGGCCCATCACGCTTCCGCTGCGCCACTCTGATACATATTAAGATTTTGAATATAGCATTATTAGATAACTAGGCTATTGGACCTTAGTTGGCTATGAGCCAATTCCATATAAGAATTTGATGTCTAATACAGAGCCACAAAGACTTAATCAACTATTTGATTTTTTTAAAAAAAATTATCAGAGTTTAGTTTCAATGTTGGGACATGTTTATAACGGGGTCACCACATTTACATTATGCTACTTTAATATATTTAAAAATATTAAATATAGTATTATTAGGTGAGTAGGTTATTGTGCCTTAGTTGGGCCATTGAAATTGTCCGTATAATACTTTTTAATATATTAAATATAGTATCATTAGGTGAGTAGATTATTGGACCATGGAAATTGTCTGTATTAGAATCTGGAACTCAATAAAAAGCCACATGCTTAATCAACTATTTAGATCTAAGTTTCGATCTTACGACCAATGCGGCTCATCACACTTTCGCTGTACTACTTTAATATATTTTAAAATATTGAATATAGTATTATTAGGTAAGTAGGTTATTGGGCCTTAGTTGGGTCATGGGTTGATTCCATATCAGATTTTGGAGCCCAATACTTAACCATAAAGGCTTAATCAACTATTTTATTTTTTAAAAATATTATTAGAGTCAAAGTTTCAATCTTGGGACCCGTAAGTTATAGATCCACCATACTTCTATTGCATCACTCTGTTACATTTTATGTTATTGAATATATTTTTATTAGGCTAGTTAAAATCTACATTAATATTAAGTGTTTCATCAAAATTTAATTAATATCAAAATAAAAATAATAATTTACTCAATAGAGCCATAAAGGTTTTATACACAGTCTCCATGGGATGGACGGATATCTAATTTGTACAAAATTATTATCTTAAGATTTGGGTTAAAATCTAACAAAATTAGTACTAGCTCTCTCCATGTGCTAGCCACAATATTCGAAGTAACAACCCCTTAACTTACCTCCTCGGTATTGACCTTGGGATAAATTGGCGAGAATACTATATAAGCGAATCGTTTTTTTACCATCATAAAGATTTTATACATTATTTTATTTTTTAAAAAAAATGTAAAAATGATCAAAGCAATGTGATGACCCATCACGTTGCAGTGTTGCACAGATTTGAAGTGTTTTATCAAAACTTATTTAATATCAAAATAAAAAATAATTTATTCATATTTTATATTCCATTTTTTCCACGTAAATTATTGGATTTTAATTGGGCCAGACAACCAATAAAGTGAATCAATAGGTAGATCCTCACAGAATTTGATGTTCAATACATAATCTCTATTTTAAATTTTATTTTTCTTTTTTAAATGTTTTTTTAAATTATTGTGATGAAACTCTAAATTAATTTTTCATTTTAAAATAAAAATAAAAATTCTCATGGAAAACAATGAATTTTAGAAGATATTGTTTAAAAAAAATAAAAAACTATAATACATTAAAAAAATATTCATGATTTAATAGTTAATAGTTAAAGTAATTGAAATAACATTTTAAATAATTAAAAAATGTCACATAATTAAGAATGATATATAGAATAGAGAAATATGAATCATGCTAAAATTAAAATTAACTATTACAAAGCATGATTTATGTCTTATCAACTTATAATCGGAAACATTGTAAATTATACCATAAAAATGATAAGTAAATTATAGAAATTATTTATAAGTAAATGAAAACTTTAATTTTTTTTTTGAAAAATAAGCATATAATGTTAGGGTAAGGAAAATAAATAAAAATTTATCCATTTGTATATTGTGTATGATGTAGTTATGTGATATATATACTAATCCGTCAATATCTGATTGAGTCCAAGTCAGTAGGAATCACCTACGTGATCACATCTTGAGTTGGTCCGAGCTAATGTAAGATCTGAGCTACCGAGATAATCTGATCTACTGAGCATTCGAGTTACTGAGTCATTAGGTCGAGCCTTTCGAGCCGCCCAAGTTTTCTTTAGCCGAGGTCGACAAGCCACAAGCAGATTTGAACCATGATCACTACTTTTTTCATAAATTTCTTTCGTACGTTCCTATGATCTCCAAAGATATCTTCACCTCTCACATGATTAATGATCTAGGTATATACTCCTACCTTGGGCTCTGTCAGACTATTTCTTTTCTTTACTTTCTCCTTTTTCATTCGATGATTGAGGCACCATGACAACTAGTGCACGTAGTTAGGATTTTACATTAGGAGAGGCGATATTAAATACGACAATTTGAACTCTAAAGTAAATCAGGAAATAATCTTATAGTATTTTTCAAAAATTTTCAGATTTTTTAAAAAAAGTTTCTGAGATTATTTTAGAGTTCATGGGGATAAACTCGATTATGGAGAAATCTGTTTCAGATATTTCAAATTAATTGAGGAGATGTTGAGATTTTAATTCTATTTGTATATATATATATCTTATCGGAAGAAAACCTAATTCCTAACACCCTGTTTAGAAACCCATGGAATTCAGTTACATCCAGGAATTGAATTGAATTCCATGATTTGGAAGTAACTTAAGTGAATGAATTGAATTCTCATGAGAATTGAAATCTAACAAAACTAAGGAATTCAATTCCATCCTAAATAAGTGTGATTTGGTGTGGGAATTGAATTCTAACAAATGAAAATACTAAAATAACCCCACATAAATATAATGTTTGATTCCGAACGTATCAATGAAAGGTAAAATAGTAAAAGCAATCAAATTCATTTAGTTTTAGACTCATTCCAATTCAATTCCTTTGTTTGCCGACTCATTCTAAACATAAGAATTAAATTCAATTCTCGCTGAAATTCAATTCTTGATAGAATTCAATTTAATTTCATTGCTTAAAAACTTTCTAAATGGGATGTAAATCTTTCTCTTCCTCCCCAATACCTCCTCGACTCCACGCCTCATGTCACCGGCTTTCACCTCCGGTGCGCCACACGCCGGTGCCCTATCTCGATTCCAGTATTGGTCGCCCTCGTCATGGTGTTGATTTTCCTCTGCTGCGCTGCCACTTCCCTCCTCGTCGTTGGTCGTCGCCTCCTCGCCAGTGCCTTCTCTCCTGATTTGACCATCGGCCTTGGGGAAACCCATGCCCTCTTCTTTTCTTTTTCTTCTACTTCGATGGGCTGAGCCGCCGCCCCTCTCTTCCACAGGATCGACGTCGCTGGCTGCCATCGCAGATTTTTGAGCGAGCAGGGGTGATTCCCTCCACGCGTCGATCACCCTTGTTGTCAATGGATCCAATCTAGAGCCATCTCTTCCCGCGACGCTTTGCTCTACTTCGTCGAACACAGATCTGGGAATTGAGGTGGGTTCTCCAGAGAAGAAGGCCTCCTTCCGAGACACACTATTTGTGATGCTTGAGCTGATTTGCAGGTAAGATCGATGCACTTTGGGTTTTGTTTCAAGTTGGATAATACTCTAGTATTCTGATCAGATTAGTATCAGATTGTATCCCATGTGATCAATAGGGTTGGTTGCTTGAGTTTGTTCGGTTGAGTGGTTCCATGTTACCAGTAATTTAACATAGCAAAAATCAATGAGATAGTGATTATAATATGAGTTTTAGTTGAGTTGATAAATCACCTACGAATGGTAGATTACTGGTAGATCATTGATTAGTTGACTTTATGAGTTGGCTTGTTAATAAAATGGATTGGAAATTGAAGTATGTTAACGAGATTATTTGAGTTGGATGATCACTAAGTGCATTCATTGCTGTGATTAATGGTGTTGTAGGTTGGTTTAGTAAGCTAATTGTTTTGGGTGATCGATTAAGGTCGGTCACATATGTAGATAAGATCATTAGAATTTGATCAAAGTGATTAACCGTTGGTTTGTTAATTAGATAATAAATGGTTAACTACTCATGTTGAGCAAATGTATTAGGTTCTTAGTTATTATAGATTGGGGTTAGTTGAAGTAATTCTTAATTTTGGGTTAATTGATCATAATCAGGTTTGGGAATTGATTAAGTGGTCAATTAATTAAGTAATGGATAGATTAATTAATTAGTAGGATGATACATGGTTTGTAGATCCTTAGTTTTATCTTATATCCTATGCACGTAGGATTCGAGCCAGAGGTGATTTCATGAACTTTAAGACACTTAGAATAACCTACATTAAAGACGACTACTTCTCCTTTGATTCTATAATTTCTTTTTCCTTAAATGTATGATTAGTATATTTTCTGAGTATGTTGATTTACCATGACTCTATTTTGCTTGTATTTCCTGTTTGATACTTATTCTTGTTTGACCTTTGAGTAGTAATCCAAAATGTTCAATTATACAGTCTCAACTCTTGTTTTCTGATCTAAAGAGTACTGCTTGTACGCGTGTACTGTAGAACCATCATGTAATCTACCTAGAATTTGGTTGACATTAGATAAATCCTACATAGTAAATTAGTACACGTTTAATTACTTTGGTGTTGGTTGCGTTGTGTGTCGTATTCATTGTATAATTTTGGTTTGATTGAGGTTGTGCATATTAGTAACATGCACCATAGCATTGTTTGTATGTTGATAACCACTGACTCATCTATGGTTGAGATGGATCGTCAGTCATATTTTCTATTGGGTCACGTTTAGTTAGAGTTGTGTGCAAATAGTTGATACCCTAGGTGTTAGGGGCCCACACAGGTATTTTTAGGGTTTATGAGTCACAGGTATTATGACTTTTTTGCATAACCACAGATTTTTTACACTTGTATCTTATCCACCCGACCTACCCAATGTAGCAAAGTTGGTGTGTATAGATCAGGTTATTGCATCATGTGCATATTATGCATTGTACATTTGTTTATATTTGCTGTATTTGTTTGAGTGATAATTGCTGCATTTGATTAATATGAATATTCAGTTACGATTTGCATTTATTATATGATCTGGATCTGTTCGGCAATACTAGCAGTCTTTTGAGATATTATGAGGATTTCTGATTGTGTCCTTACGTATTACATTGATTTTCAAATACGTTTATTTGTACAAATGTTTTGATTTATGTTCTTTATCCTAGAGACTATATACCTTCAATTCTATATGCTTGTTGCATCTTTTTTATATACCATGCATTTACCTATTCTTATACATGTAGATTTTGCTCGGACTCACCATCCCTTGCCTTCATTTTTGTTTTAGGTAGTTGATAGTTATATCTCGTGCTGTCAGGAGAGGATCCACCTGCCAACCCTTTGCTTGAGTATTTTTTACCATTTTCGTACTTTCATAGTAATCTTATCATATTGGTATCACTTTAGTTTTGTTTTCATAACGGATTGTATTGATTTTTCTATGGACGTGTATTTATTTATTTTCATTGGACTTTTGATTTGCTGCATTTAGTTTATGAAGATTTATTTATTCTGCTTATTATTTATTTGGCATATTATTTAACTGCGTGGTTGTTTATTTTTATTTCTTATGGTTGTGATTGTGTGAATGTCAGCCGAGTGTGGCTGTGTCATATTGTATATTGAGATATATGTAGAAATGATTTAGATTATCCGTCGTACAAGGTAGATGTTGCTCGATTTTCCGAGCCACCTTCTGCGCTATGATGATTTAGATTATCCGTCGGAAAGGTGGCTCGGAAAGGTGGCGGAAAGGTGGTTATACCCTGGACAATGCGCTATAATGATTTAGATTATCCGTCGTACAGGGTCATAGACCCTGATCTTCCATCAACATACCAGACTAACCTTTAACTCGGGGTTTTGGTTATATTTAAGAGTTTGAAAATTGTATGATACTGAAATTAATTTGTGTTTTCAGATTTATCACAGTAATCGATGAAAAATTTTTATGGGATCAAATTGTTCGTCTCTAGAATTAATGAATATTTAAATTAAAAAAAACTAAACTAACCTTATTAGTATGCTCCTATTCGACCAATTAGTTATGGAAACTAATTTTTAGCAAGTTTCAATTAACATAATGCTTGTAACGGTTGACACGAATACAAGTAACACTCCACTCGTCAAGAAAGTAAACAAATAATAAATAAAAATACATGAAATTATAAAAATAATGTTAAGAGATGAAGTATGACTATAATTAAGCTGCGTGATTAGAACGTTGTTCACTAACATGGTTAGTGTTTCGAAAGTGAATGATGTGGATGATAGGTCATCGGTGAGTAATCTCGGGTGATGATGAGAGAGGAGATCCGTACCTATAAGGTTAACACGAGTATAAAAAAGAGGTACACGGAAGGAGTTCCGGCTGAGCCTTCTCCGACGCTCAAGTCAGAAATTACTCAAAGATGATGAAGGAGCAAGGAGAATAAATTAGTAGAGTTAATCCAAACTAAGCACCTTATATAGTTGTTGCTCTCCTCCTGCAGGTGCTCACACGTTGCTGTAACCGTTCCCCTACTCCCACGCCTCCTGATTCGTGGTTGTCTGCCAGCTGTCGTTTACTGGGGTTTCCTGGTAGTTGCGGCCATGCACATTAAGTAGTATGTTGCCGGTCATAATTGTCAACCGACATTCTTATTTAGGGGAGGGGACATTCAAAACGGTTGTCGCCTAAATTAACTACGTCATTATCGTCGTTAACAATAATCTTTTCTTATTCACATTCTCTCTCCCGAACTAGCCATGGGCTCCGCTCTCCGAGCTGGATTCGAGAACTCTCAGGGTTCGAGCTGGTCCCGAGCACACCTCTTCCGAGGTGCTCTCAGGAACTCTAGTTCGAGTTGGTCTTGGGTCTCCTTGCCCGAGCTGCTCTCGGACTCCTTTCTTCCGAGTTGGTCTAGGGTGAAATCACCCGAGCTAGTCTCGGGTGATTTTCCCCGAGCATTTCTCATGGCACGCAGACTTCCATTGCCATGTGTTCAACTTGGGCTATTCATCCCGATCACAAGTCCCTTTTTTAAGTCTAATCAAAGGAAGTTTACCTGACTGATTGGACTTGTGGCGTGTCAAGAGAGAAATGTATGGAGAATGTGCAGTTAACATTCCTCATTCGTTGATGACTTTATGGGTCCTAGGAATCTAAATATTCACGCCAGGACTTGAAGCATTCGTTTGAATTATCCAAAGAGCTTTACGAGTTCCAATGCCCTGTAACAATGATTGTCAATCATTCATTAAGAGCCCATGGGGCGTATTAATGACGATAAATCTTTCCTGCGAACAAACTGCTGCCACGTGGCAGGATCCCCTTGAAGCACCCTTCCATCGATGTGCTTAGTCAAATCATTCCAACCAACGGCTATAATGGGTTGCATGCCCCGAGATTCGTGACTAACACTCATCTACGCGTCACGGATCCATCCCCTTGCATTGTCGCTGCCCCTTCCTTATAAAAGGAGAAGCGAAGATGACCTTCCACATTCTTGCACCGCCGACCATCAAAGCTCGTTACTTCCGCCTCCTCTCGTTAAAGTCCCTCCTTTCTATGTAAGTCTCATTAAGCCCTCCTCTCCTTTTTCCATCATCCACTTCTCTTCCTTAGGACCATGAGCAAGAGTGGAAAGGCAGAGGGAAAGAAAGAAAATGGCAAGAAGGAAGAACCCAAAGAGAAATAGGCTTATCAGTCAGAGTGGTACGAGACCACATCCTCAAGGGTTAAACCCAGTGTTTTGCAGGCCGCCTGTGAAACCTATGGCATCCCGGTGGACTTTGAAGTTAAGATTCCTATGCTCAACCAATCTCCCATGGAACCTTCTTTAGGGTTTTACACTTTTTTTCTAGGACAAATAGAATTTGGTCTTCGTTTTCCAATCCTCCTTTTCTTTATAGTCATCTCTTAATATTTTGACATTCTCCTTCACTAAATGGCTCTGAACACCTTTACTCAGATGAGCGGGGCGTTCATTTTATTCAAGTTGTTTGGGATACCCTTAACCCCTCATTTTTTTCATTATTTTTTCCTTCCGAATCTTGCGTCTAGAAGGAATTTTAGTTTTACCACTCACTCCAGCCACAGATTCATAGGTGGCCTCCCTTCTTCCCATAGAGATGGAAAGAATGCTTCTTCTTCATTAGACTTTTCGAGCCACCTTTCTGCCCGACTCGCTGGCGGGAAGACCTACCTCCCCACCCGGAATTGGGCGACTTCCAACAAGATCAAGGGTACCAACGAGCCAGAAGCATCTTAGCTGGAATGGAGTTCCATGACCTAAACATGGTTCAATGCGAAGGGCTTCTATATCGGGTTGGGATTAGCCCTAAGGCCATCAGACTTGGTCGTGACCTCAGTAAGTGTACTATTTTATTAAATGTTTGTTTATATTAACTAATGTTCATTTGCTTTTGTTTTGCAATAGTCATCATGCTCACCTGATCCATGAGCAAGCTTCTCAAGTGGGAGCTTACAGATGAGAAGGTCCTGTAAGTACTCCTGGTTGGTTTTGATGTGATCAACCGATTTAAGTTAGGTCTTGGTGTGTTTAATCCTTATGTCTAAGTGTACAGGAACTTAGGAGCGTAGGAAGTCGAGCGGAAGATGCAGCGGTCAAGAAGGATGACACGGAAAGGGAGCCGACGGGCTCGGTGCATCCAAGGGACGCGGAGCTTTGTGGAAGAGTACGCCGGTGGAGCGAGAAGGACGCGCATGGTGTCCGAGGGACGAGAAGTCGGGAGGAAGGATACTCGAGGGGCGAAAGGTCGGAATCAGGTTCGGGTGAGCCTAACTCTGGTTAACCAGAAATGACTCAAGAAGGCGAAGCAAGTCAAGCTCATGGGCACCTAGGAGTTAGGGCGCCTGACCACTAGGCGCCCAAGCACTCAGGCGCCTGTGTGCTATCAGGCGCCCAAGAAGGCTTTTTTAGCCGTTTGAGACCGTTACCTTTGGATAAAACTTCGGGCCACATGTCAGGCGCCCAAGACCTCTCAGGCGCCCTGTAACCGCCACTTCAGTAAACGGATAGTTTTCACCAGGCTATAAATAGACCCTGAAGCTTAGTTTCAACAATCCAACACATTCTAAGCAATAGCAAACTAGTTCTTTGTATTGTTTTCTTCGTTTTTCTGAGCTTTCCACGTGTAAGATGCTTTTCCGCCCAAAGGAGATATATTTAGGAGAATCAAGCTATATTCATCCTTGGATTAGCAACCTCCATGGTTGTAAACTAAATAAATCCTATTACCTCTTTCTTTCAGTTTACTTTATTTGTTTTATACTTATTATTTCTGTTTGGACTAACAAATATCTTTGTCAAAGTTTGACAAAAAATTTATTTTCTTTTTCAGGGGCAATTCACCCTCCTCTTACCGGTCCACCTCGATCTAACATGCCCTTACTCCTTCTTAAGCTCCTGCGAACCCACCGGCCGAGCCTGTTGAAGACTCTGAGAAGTCAAGAGCTTCTCACCGTCGAGCCGTCCACTACCCAAGAGGCCCTCGCCGAGGCACAAGGGGACGATGAACAACTGGCTCTGGTCCCTATGTCTGCAGCGGAGCCGACTTAAGTAGTAAGTCCTCTACCTGCTAAGCGAAGACGGCTTATCCTTCCTATTGAGGAGGAGGAGGAGGAGGAGAATGAGTCACCTACCATCCTTCAGAAGCCCACACCCCTGCTGCACCTCAAAAGAGAAAAACCCCCAATTGGCTCGAACTCCCCTCCATATTCCCGAGGACAAGGAGGATATTGTTCCTCTTTTCAAACATCAAAGGAGGACGACATCGAGTGCCGCGGAGTCCAAGGGAGAGATGGGGCCATCCTCTAGGGAAGCCCACTCCCTTCCTCCCTCGCCAGAGGCCCTCAGCCCCAAGGGCAAGAGAGTTCGGTTTGAAGAATCGAAACTTACGAGCGCCCATCTTTGCAGGAAGGTACAGGCGGTTGAGAAGGCGGCTACGCTTGGGCCCCAGCATATACAAATTAAAGAGCTACCGTAGGGGAGTCACCATTCGGAGGAGGTATCGTCGAGCACAGATAACAGCGCTCCAGGGCCCTCCATCATACCCATCGAGGAGACTCGCCTAGTGGTTCTCCCTGCCCGCCGCTCTGAAGCTACCTCGGGCATACCCTCTCTAAGGAGTCGGGAGGCGATAAGGAAGCGAGCCAAGGAGCATATTGATAGCCCCGAATTACTAGATTAAATTGTCACGAATTGTGAGACTATCAGAATTTAAATGTGAATGAATAACTGGAAACCCTTTTTGCAATCAAAGAATAAAAGCGTAGTAAAGGGGTCACAGGTCGTATTTTTCTCGGGGCTAGTTGTCGTGTTTGATTCGTGCTTGTATTTAGGTGTCGTTTATGTTTTGGGTTTCGAATAAAGATTTGGGTTTGGGTTCAATTCGAAATGGAGAACATGAGGAAAAGAAAGATCTTAGCTAGACGAATTCAACCAAAGTATGACAATGGATGAACTTAACCAACTAACAACTCAATCAAATCCACTTAAACAATCTATGAAGGCAAATCTGATTTCACATGCAAAACAAATGCTAAACAAAGGTACAAGGCAGTGATAGCAATTTTTGGAGAGCAAACAATCTTAACGCTACAATAGCATATGAACTTCAGAATTTAAACAAGTTACAACTCAACTCTATTACAAGTTTTGAAAACCAACACATGCAAACAAAATTCAGAAATGCCGAATGCAATGCCAATCGAATTCAAATGTTTTTCTACACCAGCAGACAAGTAAAAAAAACTGATGCAATCAATGTTCAATTCAGCTTGGCACGCAAGTGAACCTATGTGCCAAAATCTGAACCCTTTGTGCCAAAATCTGTTCTAATAACTCAAAAATGCAATGACTGCGAAAGAGACTAATTTCAAGCTCAAAAGTACACCGTAATCTCACTCAACTTAACACGAACCCATGCCGAGACTGATATTGACACAAGCATGCAGAATTTCAACAACTCAGCTCACAATTCTGCAGAATTTCAGAGAAAATCTGATGCAAGAAAAGAAAGCAGAAATCGAAACTGAGAATCCAGAACAAGCTGTGTAGAATTTCAGCAACTATGACTTGGGTGCAAAACACAAACAAGCTAAGGTTGATACACTAATCAAAGGACCAGAAAAACTGAGCCAAAAAAAATCCAGTGTTGCTTGGCAGAAATCCAGAATTCTCAGCTGGGAATTACAGAAATAGAATGAAGTTTTGTTCAGAGACCAAGTTGGCACGCATTGAAACTTATTGCAGGAGCTGATCTGGAATGCTATTTAAAAAGAAACAAGCTACAATGTGAATTCAAAGAAGAACTAAGGGTCATAGACAGAAAATTCAGAAACTACAACTTTAGGTTCAGAACAGAAACATGATACGCCAGTGACATGGCTGATACGCAGCTGGAAGCAGAGAGTTAACTGATACGCATGGATTTTGACAGGAAATAAATGGAAATCTCAAACTAATGTTCACTAAACAAGTTTACTAACTAACTACTTGCCAAATTAAACCTAATTAAGTAGCAAACAAATTCGGAAATGGAAACTAAGTGGCAGATACGAAAACAGGACAGAGTTGACAGAATTCGAAATCACAGCTAATTGCAATGGAATTTAACTAAGCAAAGCCTCAATCTCTCATCTCAGCTCACAAATCCTTGTTGTCACTCAAGGATGAGCCTCCAATTGAGAAAGAAACGGTCCAAACAAGGAGATTACAGCAGCTAGATAAAATTCAGAAATAAGGTTACGGCAGAATTGAAAATTACAGCTAGAAACATAAATTGACTAAGAAATCTAAACCCCAATCTCTTCCCGAGCTCAAAGTCTTCTTGGTCGTCAAGCAAGAGCTGGCCTCGAACCCCTAAGCACAGCAAATCATTGGAAAACAACTTCAATCGATTAACTCTGCTCAAAACGCACGCAGTTGGAATTTCAATCCAATCTCCTCGGCCTCAGTCGATGGGGGTTGCGATGATGATTTGAGGACCACCTGGGCTCACCTGAGAACCCCTACAGCCAGCTCAGATGGTCGGAAATGGCTTATGGAAGAGGCGCAAGTGACTGGACTGCTGAGCTGCCGAAACCCTCAAACAGCCCTCTTCCGGTGCAAATTTGAGCTGAATTCTCCACCAAGGCTATCTCTAATAATCCAGAAGATGATCCAAGGTCGAGATTGAGTGGTCGCGCCCCTTGAATTGAAGAAAAATGCTGAAGAACTGAAGAAGATGAAGAAACCTACTGTAGCGGAGAGGAAACGCGACAAGGCTGGGCTGCGGGCGAAATTTCCTTAAGTAATAACCAATGGACGGCTGTGATTGATTTGAGAAAATCCAACGGCTGATCTTGCTCTGATTGGAGCCAAACTTTGATGATGATGATCAGGGGTCAGGATCTGCCTTGTGGTAGCTCGGATCCTCCAGATTTGCAACGGATGGTCTAGATCAACTTAGTCTTTGAATGGACGATCTAGAGCCCTCCTTGCTTGATCCAACGGTTGATTGAGCTCTGATTGGAATGAAACCTTCAGATCTTGATCATAGAGCTTGATCAACCCTAACCCTAGCTCGGATTGCTTCAGATCGTCCCGGATGGCTCAGATCTAGCCGCTCTTGAATCGGACGGCTCGGATTAATCGTAAGCTTGATAATTCGATCCGGTTCACTTCCGACTCAAGTTTGATCCAATATGCTCTAGGTCCAGGATCCTTTCATGCCTACAAAAAATATATCAGAAAATTAGTGGCCAAATAATTCAAAAATATGTAAATTTGTAATTAAGTCCAAAATAAGAGGAAATCCTAAAACTTAGGGCAATTTCACAATTAAACAATAAAAACATGGGTCAAACATGGATTTTAGCAATTAAAATAATCAATAAAATGGTATTTATCACATATCACCTCCCTCAGGGGTGTGACCTCAGCTGGAGTAATCGCTAGGGGTGTAAATGAGTCGAGCCGCTCGTGAGCCGCTCGCGAGCCGCTCGGTCAAAACTCGACTCGAGCTCGGAGTTGACCGAGCTCGAGCCGAGCTCGAGCTGGCTCGTTTACAATTCGAGCCGAGCCCGAGCCAATTCAAAGCTTGCTCGATGGCTCGTCGAGCCATATCGAGCCAAGCCTGGGATCTATCCCAGGCTTGATGACATTGTTTTCCATAAATAAATAAGAACTTGATGAGGTATTTGTGGTTAGAAGGTTTCGGTCATGTAGCAGAGGTTGCAAGTTCGAATCATGACCTTACCCCATTTTTATTAGATTTTTCGGCTCGAATTTGGCTCGAGCTCGGCTCGAGCTCGACTCGAGCCGAGCTCGAGCTCGACTCGAGCCGAGCTCGAGCTCGATTTTACTAGCTCGATCGAGCTCGAGCTCGAGCCGAGCTCCTTTGGTTTTCTCGAGCTCGAGCTCGAGCCGACCTTTGGCTCGGCTCGGCTCGACTCGTTTGCAGCCCTAGTAATCGCTAAACTGTATGAGTCCCTCATAAAGGTATAATTCTATCTATCTTTTCTTATTATTTCTGCTTTTTAATTCTTACTGCTTCTTGTATTAGGCTACATCTGAATGTTTGCTCTTGGGCCGCCGGATGCTTCTCGAGCAAGAGACCGAAGCACTGCGACGGTGGGTGGCTAGGTTAGAGGCGGAGATGTACCGAGTTCAAAGGGAAGGCTAGATATAGGCTAAGGTTTCCGGAGACCTCCGGGACAAGCTAGTTCGGTAGGCAACCTCCTGACTTTGGAGTCAAACTTGCACATCATCTGACATTGACAACGCCTTTGGTCAGAGAGAACTACATATCTCTCGGTGGATATGGCTCAATTAACGCAGGAGAGGGAGCAGCTCTAGGCTCGGGAGGTCAAATTGAAGGAGGATATTCATCTTCTCGAGTCGTCCAAGGAGGAGTTTAGTGGTCAGATCAAAGAGTAGACAGCCAAGCTAACTAAAAACGAAGCAGAACTACAGGTCGTTGCTGCTTATGTATCTGACCAATAGCAGAGCATCTCCTGAGTTGAATCTCTTCTGTCGATAGTCCAGGAACAACTTGAAGAAGTGGTCACTGTCGAGATTGGACCCTAGCCGACATTCAAGAAATAAAATCTGATCAGGACCAGGTTCTTCAAGAATTAGAAGACTACAAGGCCGGTGAGGAATCCCGTCAGTCTGAAGTGGAAACCGCGGTCAAGACTAAGTTTCTTCAGTCTGAGGAGTTCGGTGATATCATGGCCGAGCAAATACTAAAGCGACTTAAACAGGGCTTTAATGGAGCTATCCAGCAGATTGAGCGAGCTGGGGTACTAAAGCCAGGTGTCACCCTGGATTTCCTCAGTGTTGGCCGAGCGTGGGATGAATTGTCCGCAGAAGAAAAAGAACTTTAAGGTCATCTGTTTTAGTCTTTACTGTTTGCCTACCACGCCTTTATAATTGTAAAGCATGTACTCTTGTTTTCTTCTCTTTCTTAAATGAATATATATCACTTTGCACCCTACGTCATATATTTCTGCCTTTATAATTCTTCTGAGCATAACTTGTACTTTGTATGTCGCCCTATCAATGCAATGTCAACACCGATCCCTTTCTTGCCAAGCACTCTCACTATGCCACTCCATGCTTAATACTTTGTGGAGTATCCTTGACACAACGAGTTGGCAGGAACTTCGGTTGCTCCTGGCCAGGCATCCTCAGTACCCTGGCTAGGTCTATACAACTTGAGCATCCTCGGCACCACGAGATGGTAGGAGGTTGGGCTACTCCCGGCTGGGCATCCTCAGTGTCTCGGCCAGGTATACACATCTTGGACATCATCGACACCTCAAGATGGTAAGAAGTGGGGCTGCTCCCGGCCGGGCATCCTCAGCGTCTCGGCTAGGTCTACGCATCTTGTGCATCCTCGGTACCTGATGATAGTAGCAACTCGGGTTGCTCCCGGCCGAGCATCCTCCGTGCCTCGCCCAGGTCTACACATTTTGGGCATCCTCAGCACCTCAATATGGTAGAAACTTGGGTTGCTCCCGGCTGGACATCTTCAGTGTCTCGGCCAGGTCTACACATCTTGGGAATCCTCGACACCACAAGATGGTAGAAACTCGACCTGCTCCCGGCTATGCATCCTCAGCACGTCAACCAGGTCTACACATCTTGGGCATCTCGGCACCTCAAGATGGTAGAAACTCGAGCTGCTCCTGGCCGGGCATCCTCAGTACCTTGGCCAGATCTACACATCTTGGGCATCCTCAGTACCTCAAGGTAGTAGGAACTCGGGCTGCTCTCGGCTAGGCATCCTCAGCATCTCAGCCAGATCTACACATCTTTGGTATCATCAGCACCACAAGATGGTAGGAACTCGAGTTGCTCTCGGCCAGACATCCTCAGTATCTCGGCCAGATCTACACATCTTGTTTCTATTGGCGAACAATATTTTTCCTGTTTCTTCAATTCACCAAGTCCCAAGCAACTACAAATATATGTATGAGTATAAATATTACATGAACGGCTTATTGGGCACTGTAAAGTTGGAGGTGACTTAGGTTCCATGGTCTCACTAATTTCTTGCCATCAGCATCTTGCAAATAATAACTATCACCCGTGAGTTTTTTGACGATAGTGTAAGGTCCACTCCATTGAGGTTTAAGCTTTCCGACATTGCCGACCAGCTTGATCCTTTTCCACACTCAGTCTTCGACCTGGAAAGTCCGGGGGATCACTCGGCGGTTGTAGACTTGTTGCATGTTTTAGCGGTATGCAGCTAGTCGGGTGGCTACTTTGTCTCGCGCTTCCATCATCAAGTCTAAATCGAGTAGTCGCTTTCGATCATTATTCTACTTGGTGTAGAGATGCCTCTGCGTTGATTCGTTACCTATCTCAACAGGGATCACGACCTCTGCGCCATAGACCAGATTAAAAGGACTTTGTCCAGTTCCCTCTTTGGGAGTTGCTCGATAGAAATATAGAACGCTCGGGAGTTCTTCAACCTAACTTCCTCCGACGTATTCCAGCTTTATCTTGAATTCTCTGATTATTTCTCAATTAACAACTTCAACCTAACCATTGCATTGGGGATAAGCGACGGAAGTGAAGGCCTAACGAATACCTAGCCCTTCATACCATTCTCTAAGCTTGCGACCTGAAAACTGTCTGTCATTATCTGACACCAATTTATGAGGAATTCCATATTTGCAGACTATATCTTTCCATAGGACCTTCATCACAGCGTCCTCAGTAATTTGAGCGAGTGGTTCAACCTCAACCCATTTGGAGAAGTAATCCACTAGTACTAACAAGAACTTCCTTTGCTGTGGTCATGTTGGAAAAGGACCTACTATGTCTATTCCCCACAGATCAAAGGGACAAGAGACAAGAGACAATAGAGGCTTGAAGTGGCTCAGTTGGTCGGTGAGCAATATGTTAGTGTCTTTGGCAAGCCTCGTATCCAGCAACGAAGTTATTAGCATCCGCCTACAATGTAGGCTAGAAATATCTTGCTAAAATAATCTTCCTAGCCATCGACCAACCGCCGATATGACTCCTACAGATGTCTTCATAAATTTCTCACATGATATACTCAATGTCCTCGGGGCCAACACACTTAAGTAATGGTATGACGAACGATATCTTGTAAAGTTATTCTCCAATTAAAGTGAACCGAGAGGCCCTATGACGAAAGAGTCGACCCTATTCACAACTTGTAAATATTGTTCTACTGTGGAGGAACTCTACATAAAGTTCTTTCCAGTCAGGCAGTATAGTATCAGCAGGTTCTCTGTTTATCTGAGCCACAATTTCCTCCTAGATGATAGACTCTTCCAATGTCCATAATGCTAAAGAGCTCGCAAACATAGCCAGCTCATACGCCTTGAGATTATTTGCTCGAGATATTGTCTGCAGTGTTACTTTAGCGAAAGAAGATTTCAATTGCCTATATGTAGTTACATACCTTTGCAGGTGTTCATTCCGAACTTTAAAATTTCTTTCAAGATGTTGTGCCACTAATTGAGAGTCAGAATACAATATGACCCGAGTGATTCCAACTTGCTTAGCTGCTTGTAGCCTAACTAGTATTGTCTCATACTTGGCTTCATTGTTGGTGGCTTAAAAATTAAGTAGGATGGATAATTGTAGCACATCCTCCCGAGGTGAGATATTAAAATTCCAACTCCGCTAGATCTGTGATTGGATAAACCATTAACGTAAATCTTCCATGCTTCCTCAAATTCGGGTAACGGAACTGCTTTGAGCATGAAGTCAGCTAGAGCATGTGCCTTGATAGTTGTTCAAGGCTGATACTCGATCCCATAATCGCTTAACTCTGCAGTCCACTTAATCAACCTCCCCTATACCTCGGGATTCATGAGAACGCGCCCGAGCGAACTATTAGCGAACACAACGATGGGATATGCTAAGAAGTAAGGCCTCAGTCTCCATGCTGTTAATACTAACGCATACACTAATTTCTCTAGGGTAGTATACCTAGTCTCTGCATCTTTAAGAAGATGACCAAAGAAATAGATAGGATATTTAATGTTACCTTCTTCGCGAATAAGCACGGAACCTACAGCTTGTTCAGCTGTAGATAGGTAAACAAAAAGTATCTCTCCGTCCAGCGGCTTGTATAATATAGGGAGTCCAGATAGGTATGCCTTTAATTTTGTAAAGGCCTTATCACATTGGTCATCTCATTCGAATTTAACTTCTTTTCTCAAAATTTTGAAAAAAAGACAAAGTTTTGTCGGTTGATCGAGATATGAACCGGGATAGGGTCGTGATCCTTCCATTAAGTCGTTGCACCTCTCTGAAATTGCTGGGCGATGGCTAAAATAATCCTCTGGGTGAGGCTTATGGGGTGCTTGCCACGTGAGCGAATTGGGCGCATGCTTATCCGCAAACTCGGTCAAACACCTATCCTCTGGTCTTGGGCGCCTGGGATACTAGGGGCGCCTGATGGCTCATGGGCGCCTGAGATGCTGATGTGGCAGCCTTGCCAGTTTAGCCTCTCCCCCGCTAAGAAATGTCATCTGGGGTGACTAATATCTATTAGGCGCCTGGCTTCTCGGGCGCCTGAGCCCTCTTAGGCGCCTAGGATGCAGCAGTAAATACTCTTCACTCCTGCAACCAGGGTTAGTTTAAGAACAATATATAATATAAATAATAAGTGAATAAATCACAGCTAGAGCTGTCTTTGTTCTGACATTGGATTTCAAAATGAAACCCTAGGTCGAACCGACGCCAACTGTTCCCTCTTCCGAGGAACGCGTCCTCACCTACTCCTCTCAGGAGAAGTTGCCCTTTGCCAACCGGCTCCTCCGGTTGGACTTTTGTTCGGCCTCCGAGACTGCCGGATCTCGAGACATCCGTACCTCGACTCGCCGCTACTTCTGTCCGCAATCCTCGCTCGGCTAAGACTCCTACCTAATCCTCCGGATCAGGACTTCGTTGCCCAATCCACGACCAGGACTTCTTACCCAACGTTCAGCCAGGTCTTCTTGTCCAGTCCTCGACCAGGAATTCTTGCTCAACCCTACAGGTCAAGACTTCGTGCATAGTTGAACTAGGACTTTCCTGCACACTTAGAAAATCCATTAATAACAACACAAACTTAACTTTGAACCCTTTACCATTATCAAAATTAGGTTCGATCTGGTGCTTCCGGCACCAACAGAGAGAAGTCCAAATGGATCAAAGGTTGATCGGACACTTAATGAAGAAGCCCTAACAAGTTAAAGTTGATCGGATGCTAGGCAATAAGAAGTCTAACAAGTTACAAAAGATTGATATTGGGCAAATGAAGTCCTAATAGGTTAAAGTCAACCATATACCAGGCAAGACGCAAATTTAACCTTGAAAAAGTTGAATTTAAGGTTACCAATCGATGGCTGAGAGGTAACAATCAATTGGTAAATCCTAAACTCGAATTCAAAGTTTAGGGTTGGGCAATTGATTGGTATAATCAATTAACCCAAAGCAATCGATTAAGAGCAAATTTCGGGAGCACAGTAGGGTTTGGAATTGATTGAAACAATTGATTGAGACTTAAGGTAATCGATTAGCAAAAGTTTCACGAGGAAACAAAAAACTATCAAATCGATTAGCCTAATTGATTTAGTCTTATTAATCGATTGATAGTGATTTTTCGAGAGAATAGAAAGCTTTGGAATTGATTAAAGCAACCATTTGAATCTAGCAATTGATTAGTATAGCTTACCAATTGATTGGTCAGATTAAAAAAAAAGTCGTTCTACAGTTTGAATGATGGGATTTGACATGGCAATCAATTGGGGGTAAGACCAATCGATTGGGAGGCATTTTCCAATCTGAAAGCAACCCTAGAGAAGGGTGTTCAATAAAGATTTGAAGTTGTTAGTTCTTGAGGTTTTGGAGAGAAATGTTGTTATATTTTTCAATCATTAAGAGGCTAACCAAAGTAAGAAAAGAACAAGCAAAATAAGATTCCTTATTGTAAAATCATTTTAGTTTTTTTTAATCTTGTTTTCGTTTTTTGTTATATTCTTGTACTCAAGCTTATAATAGGCTTCTTTGCTTCTGAAAGGTTTTTGAGAAGGAAGAAGTTCTTAGTTGAGCTGGAGTGATCAATAGTGAACCCTTTGATCAGTCACCTCAAGGAGGTGGATACCAAGTAAAATTAAAATGTAGTGCATGTGGTGTCCAAGTTTCAATTGAAGTTCCACTGTACCATCAACAACAAGCACAAAGCAGCTATGACAAGCTGTCGAAGCTATCACCCCCTCCTCTAGCTCATACGAGTCCTAACAAGTGGTATCAAAGTGAAGCTGCTCTTCATCGGATTAACCGCCAAAAGAAGCAAGAGCTAGAGAAAGAAGAACAAGTGAGCCCTAATAATCAACAAGTCAAAAGACAAATTACCAAGGGAGCTTAATTTCACAAATGGAACCCCGAGATAGATTTGTATATGACATCCGGACACCTCAACTTTTCTGATTGGGAGGATTCGACCAATGGAATGCTAGGATTGAGAATTTCTTCATGATAAAGATACAACAATTGTTTGCTCTAATTGAGAGATTTGAAGCCCCAATGGATAGCAAAGAAAAACTCCTTGAGAAGAAGAAGTGGGCTAAGGAGAAACTTCAAAAATCCGAAGTAAACGACAAGATAACTGATGGTATCTGTTCCCGTCGGCTTGAGCTCTTCCTCTCTCCATAGTGAATGTGGGTCGTCGGGTTCCGTTGGAGTCAATGTGAGACACTGAAATGGGTTCGATCTCCACCTCTCCTCTTTCTCTGAGATGTCAACACCTATTAGGATTGGACCGACTCTATCGACTCGGCCCCTCCGACGCTTAAGTGAGTCAATTGAAGAATAGAAAAAAAGGAAGAAGAAGACTAAGAGAGAGGAATTGCTTCTGCTTTTCGGGATCAGAGCCACTTACCTCGTCTGTACTTATGAGGGGTATATAAGTTGATATCCGACAGGAAGTCCAGTTATATCTGTGGGACCTAACTTGTTAAAGTCCAGATAAAGTATCTGGTAAGAAAATCTGGCGAGTCAAGAAGTTCAGTAAGTCTGCATATGATAAGTGGAGGTAAGTCACTAAAGGAGAGAGATCCAATGAGGGCAAGTCCTGTTGGACCTTGGATGGCTAGAGAGGGGGGGCAGTGAATAGCCAGACACTCAAATCTTTCGGCTCTTTTGAACTCTTTCTGCACTTGAGGGTTAGCAGCGGAAGAATACAAGCAGAAAGACAGAAACAGAAATAGACAGAAAAACAAAACACAAACCACAAGACCAAATTCTATTATTTAATCGCGTGGTTGTTTATTTTTATTTCTTATGGTTGTGATTGTGTGAATGTCAGCAGAGTGTGGTTGTGCCATATTATATATTGAGATATATGTAGAAATGATTTAGATTATCCGTCGTACAGGGTAGATGTTGCTCGATTTTCCGAGCCACCTTTCGGAGCCACCTTTCTGCGCTATGATGATTTAGATTATCCGTCGAAAAGGTGGCGGAAAGGTGGTGGAAAGGTTGTTATACCCTAGACAATGCGCTATAATAATTTAGATTATCCGTCGTATAGGGTCTATGACCCTGATCTTCCATCAACATACCAGACTAACCTTTAACTCGGGGTTTTGGTTATATTTAGGAGTTTGAAAATTGTATGATACTGAAATTAATTTGTGTTTTCAGATTTATCACGATGAAAAATTTTTATGGGATCAAATTGTTCGTCTCTAGAATTAATGAATATTTAAATTTAAAAAAACTAAACTAACCTTATTAGTATGCTCCTATTCGACCAATTAGTTATGGAAACTAATTTTTAGCAAGTTTCAATTAACAGATTGCTTGTAACGGTTGACACGAATACAAGTAACACTCCACTCGTTGAAAAAGTAAACAAATAATAAATAAAAATACATGAAATTATAAAAAAAATGTTAAGAGATGAGGAATGACTATAATTAAGCTGTGTGATCAGAACGTTGTTCACTAACATGGTTAGTGTTTCGAAAGTGAACGACGTGGATGATAGGTCATTGGAGAGTAATCTCGGGTGATGATGAGAGAGGAGACTCGTACCTGTAAGGTTAATACGAGTATAAAAAAGAGGTACACGGAAGGAGTTCCGGCTGAGCCTTCTCCGACGCTTAAGTCAGAAATTACTCAAAGATGATGAAGGTGCAAGGAGAATAAATTAGTAGAGTTAATCCAAACTAAGCACCTTATATAGTTGCTGCTCTCCTCCTGCGGGTGCTCACACGTTGCTATAACCGTTCCCCTACTCCCACGCGCTCCTGATTCGTGGTTGTCTGCCAGCTGTCGTTTACTAGAGCTTCCTGGTAGTTGCGGTCACGCACATTAACTAGTACGTTGTCGGTCATAACTGTCAACCGACATTCTTATTTAGGAGAGGGGACATTCAAAACAGTTGTCGCCTAAATTAACTACGTCATTATCGTCGTTAACAATAATATTTTCTTATTCGCATTCTCTCTCCCGAACTGGCCATGGGCTCCGCTCTCCGAGCTGGATTCGAGAACTCTCAGGGTCCGAGCTGGTCCCGAGCACACCTCTTCCGAGGTGCTCTCAGGAACTCTAGTCCGAGTTGGTCTTGGGTCTCCTTGCCCGAGCTGCTCTCGGGCTCCTTTCTTCCGAGTTGGTCTAGGGTAGTCTCGGGTGATTTTCCCCAAGCATTTCTCATGGCATGCAGGCTTCCATCAGACAACGACACCTTACTCACCTCAATCGTTTGAATTAAAATGATTCGTAGCGATAGAGGTGGAGAATATGGTGCATCATTTGATGAATTTTGTTCAGAATATGGAATTATCCATCAGACAACGACACCTTACTCACCTCAATCGAATGGTGTTGCCGAACGTAAAAATCGGACACTAAAAGAAATGATGAATGCCTTATTGATAAATTCAGGCTTACCTCAAAACTTGTGGGGGGAGGGGGGAAGCCATATTATCAGCAAACCACATTCTCAACAAAATCTCTCACAAGAAAAATGATAAAACACCATATGAACTATGGAAAGGCCGCGAGTCATTGTACAAATACTTGAAAGTGTGGGGGTGTTTAGCAAAGGTCGAAGTACCTAACCCAAAGCAAGTTAAGATCGGACCTAAAACGTTCGATGAAATATTTGTCAGATATACTTAAAACAGTAGTGCATATCGCTTCATAGTTCATAAGTCAGACATTCCTGATATTTATTTGGGTACAATCATAGAATCTCGAAATGCAATATTTTTTGAAGACGTGTTCCCAAATAAGAAGGGTGGCTACTTTGTCTCGCGCTTCCATCATCAAGTCTAAATCGAGTAGTCGCTTTCGATCATTATTCTACTTGGTGTAGAGATGCCTCTGCGTTGATTCGTTACCTATCTCAACAGGGATCACGACCTCTGCGCCATAGACCAGATTAAAAGGACTTTGTCCAGTTCCCTCTTTGGGAGTTGCTCGATAGAAACATAGAACGCTCGGGAGTTCTTCAACCTAACTTCCTCCGACGTATTCCAGCTTTATCTTGAATTCTCTGATTATTTCTCAATTAACAACTTCAGCCTGACCAATGCATTGGGGATAAGCGACGGAAGTGAAGGCCTAACGAATACCTAGCCCTTCATACCATTCTCTAAGCTTGCGACCTGAAAACTGTCTGTCATTATCTGACACCAATTTATGAGGAATTCCATATTTGCAGACTATATCTTTCCATAGGACCTTCATCATAGCGCCCTCAGTAATTTGAGCGAGCGGTTCGACCTCAACCCATTTGGAGAAGTAATCCACTTGTACCAACAGGAACTTCCTTTGCTGTGGTCCTGTTGGAAAAGGACCTACTATGTCAATTCCCCACTGATCAAAGGGATAAGAGACAATAGAGGCTCGAAGTGGCTCAGTTGGTCGGTGAGCAATATGGTGGTGTCTTTGGCAAGCCTCGTATCCAGAAACGAACTTGTTAGCATCCGCCTGCAATGTGGGCCAGAAATATCTTGCTAAAATAATCTTCCTAGCCATCGACCTGTTGGAACTTGGATGGCTAGAGAGGGGGGTGAATATAGCCAGACACTTGAAACTTAGCACTTTTTGTATTTCTGCACTCAGAGGTTAGGCAGCAAAAGCAGAGCAAATGCAAGAACTAAATGCAGAAACTAAGTAACAAAACAAAACGCTAACAAAGAGGATTTACAAGGTTCGGGGATAACTTGCCCCTACTCCTTGGCGTGCCTGTGAGGTGGGCGATCCATTGATCGTCGACAGATCAAGCCCCGGAAAATCCGGATAGAATGCAACCTCCTTCTCGGTGGAGTAACCTCTCCACAACGTTTCATGATCAATGAAGTATTAAGTACAGAAAACACAAGAAGAAGCCTTACTGAGCACTTAGAACCGCAAGAACACAAGCAAACTTCTCACCGAGCTCCACTCAGCACAGATCTCACGCAAGAACTCCCTTCTTCGTGTCTTCTCGCTGATGGACTCGCCAAGCTCCTTGTTTCTCTTCCAAGTGCTCAAGTATCACAAGGTTGCTCAAGATTCACAGTAGAGTTGCTCAAGAGATGAATCAGAGTAATCACACGAGCAGAACAAGAGATGTCGCAAGAAGTCTACAGCTCCTTCTCCACTACACAACTTAACCAGCTTCCATCGCCAGGTCACACGCTCCTCTGCAGCAGCTCCTAGCTGCTCACCTGCAACAGCCAGCTACCCCTGACCTCCTCTGAACTCACTGAAACCCCTCCAGTCGAGCCCCAGGTCATCAGCTCCTCTGCCGTTGCAGCTCGCGCCAGAGAACGTTACAACCTGCGGAAGCAAACGGACAAACATGATGTAGCGAAATACCCAGTTTGACTCTCCATGAATGGTCCCTGAGCCACCTGCACACTTAGCAGCTCATTAGGGCAGCAAATCAGCAGAAAATCAAACATCAGAGGGCTCAGAACAAGTATCAATAGTGTATCAATAGGAATCAGAGTGCGATCAGACGCAATCAGAGCTTCTGACAACACGTTTGAATTAAAGTGATCGATCACCGGGCCGATCTAGGGCTCGTGGATCGGTCACCGGACCGATCCACAGCTTTGCTAGGATTCCCAGCTTTCGCAGCCACACGGGCCTGATCGGTCACCAGACCGATCAGGCTGTGCCCTGATCGGTCACCAGACCGATCAGGAAGCTCTCTGACCGATCAGGCTCCAGCCTGATCGGTTATAATGAGAAGTCCGTGACACTTGATCGTTCACCAGAACGATCTGAACAGTGTTCCAGATCGGTCACCGGACCGATCAGGAGCCGAGCAGTAGGGTTCCCAAAATCCACTGTATGCTCCCTGATCGGTCACCAGACCGATCAGGAGTCGATTAGTAGCCCAACAAGGTAACTGTGTGCTCCCTGATCGGTTACCAAACCGATCCACGAGGGAACACCATGCCAACTTCCCTGATCGGTCACTAGACCGATCCAGGCAAGGTCAAATCTCCTCTAAGTCACGAGAACAAGCCTCCAGCCCTTCTCTAACTCATTCTTAGTCCCCCGGACCAAGACACCATGCCCAGTTTCACTCACCGGGACTTCAACCTTGCCCTCCAAGCAAGGACTTGGCCCTCCAAGCCGGGATTTCATCAACCTAGCCCTCCAGGCTAGGACCTGACCCTCCAAGCCAGGGTTTTCATCAACCTAGACCTCCAGGCTAGGACCTGACCCTCCAAGCCAGAGTTTCATCAACCTAGCCCTCCAGGCTAGGACCTGACCTTCCAAGCCAGGATTTCATCAACCTAGCCCTCCAGGCTAGGACCTGACCCTCCAAGCCAGGGTTTCAACCACCTAACCCTCCAAGTTAGGAATTTTCACACCTAGCCCTCCAAGCTAGGACTTTTCCACACCTAACCCTCCAGGTTAGGACTTTTCACACCTAGCCCTCCAAGCTAGGACTTTTCCACACCTAACCCTCCAAGTTAGGACTTTTTCACACCTAGCCCTCCAAGCTAGGACTTTTCCACACCTAACCCTCCAGGTTAGGACTTTTCACACCTAGCCCTCCAAGCTAGGACTTTTCCACACCTAACCCTCCAAGCTAGGACTTTTCCACACCTAACCCTCCAAGTTAGGACCTTCATCATAGCGTCCTCAGTAATTTGAGCGAGCGGTTCGACCTCAACCCATTTGGAGAAGTAATCCACTTGTACCAACAGGAACTTCCTTTGCTGTGGTCCTGTTGGAAAAGGACCTACTATGTCAATTCCCCACTGATCAAAGGGATAAGAGACAATAGAGGCTCGAAGTGGCTCAGTTGGTCAGTGAGCAATATGGTGGTGTCTTTGGCAAGCCTCGTATCCAGAAACGAACTTGTTAGCATCCGCCTGCAATGTGGGCCAGAAATATCTTGCTAAAATAATCTTCCTAGCCATCGACCTGTTGGAACTTGGATGGCTAGAGAGGGGGGTGAATATAGCCAGACACTTGAAACTTAGCACTTTTTGTATTTCTGCACTCAGAGGTTAGGCAGCAGAAGCAGAGCAAATGCAAGAACTAAATGTAGAAATTAAGTAACAAAACAAAACGCTAACAAAGAGGATTTACAAGGTTCGGGGATAACTTGCCCCTACTCCTTGGCGTGCCTGTGAGGTGGGCGATCCCTTGATCGTCGACAGATCAAGCCCCGGAAAATCCGGATAGAATGCAACCTCCTTCTCGGTGGAGTAACCTCTCCACAGCGTTTCATGATCAATGAAGTATTAAGTACAGGAAACACAAGAAGAAGCCTTACTGAGCACTTAGAACCGCAAGAACACAAGCAAACTTCTCACCGGGCTCCACTCAGCACAGATCTCACGCAAGAACTCCCTTCTTCGTGTCTTCTCGCTGATGGACTCACCAAGCTCCTTGTTTCTCTTCCAAGTGCTCAAGTATCACAAGGTTGCTCAAGATTCACAGTAGAGTTGCTCAAGAGATGAATCAGAGTAATCACACGAGCAGAACAAGAGATGTCGCAAGAAGTCTACAGCTCCTTCTCCACTACACAGCTTAACCAGCTTCCATCGCCAGGTCACACGCTCCTCTGCAGCAGCTCCCAGCTGCTCACCTGCAACAGCCAGCTACCCCTGACCTCCTCTGGACTCACTGAAACCCCTCTAGTAGAGCTCCAGGTCATCAGCTCCTCAACTGTTGCAGCTCGCGCCAGAGAACGTTACAACCTGCGGAAGCAAACGGACAAACCTGCTGTAGCGAAATACCCAGTTTGACTCTCCGTGAATGGTCCCTGAGTCACCTGCACACTTAGCAGCTCATTAGGGCAGCAAATCAGCAGAAAATCAAACATCAGAGGGCTCAGAACAAGTATCAGTAGTGTATCAGTAGGAATCAGAGTGCGATCAGACGCGATCAGAGCTTCTGACAGCGCGTTTGAATTAAAGTGATTGGTCACCGGACCGATCCAGGGCTTGTGGATCGGTCACCGGACCGATCCAGGCCTTTGCAGGGATTCCCAGCTTTCGCAGCCACACGGGCCTGATCGGTCACCAGACCGATCGGTCACCAGACCGATCAGGCTGTGCCTTGATCGGTCACCAGACCAATCAGGCTGTGCCCTGATCGGTCACCAGACCGATCAGGAAGCTCTCTGACCGATCAGGCTCTAGCCTGATCGGTTATAATGAGGAGCCCGCGACACTTGATCGTTCACCAGAACGATCTGAACAGTGTTCCAGATCGGTCACCGGACCGATCAGGAGCCGAGCAGTAGGGTTCCCAAAACCCACTGTATGCTCCCTGATCGGTCACCAGACCGATCAGGAGCCAAGCAGTGAGTGAACTGTATGCTCCCTGATCGGTCACCAGACCGATCAGGAGTCGATCATTAGCCCAACAAGGTCACTGTGTGCTCCTTGATCGGTCACCAGACTGATCAGTCATCGCTGGATCGGTCACCAGACCTATCCACGAGGGAACACCGTGCCAACTTCCCTGATCGGTCACCAGACCGATCCAGGCAAGTTCAAATCTCATCTAAGTCACGAGAACAAGCCTCCAGCCCTTCTCTAACTCATTCTTAGTCCCCCAGACCAAGACACCGTGGCAAGTTTCACTCACCGGGACTTCAACCTAGCCCTCCAAGCTATGACCTGACCCTCCAAGCCGGGATTTCATCAACCTAGCCCTCCAGGCTAGGACTTGACCCTCCAAGACAGGGTCTTCATCAACCTAGCCCTCCAGGCTAGGACCTGACCCTCCAAGCCAGGGTTTCATCCACCTAGCCCTCCAGGCTAGGACCTGACCCTCAACGCCAAGATTTCTCCACCTAGCCCTCCAGGCTAGGACCTGACCCTCCAAGCCAGGGTTTCATCCACCTAGCCCTCCAGGCTAGGACCTGACCCTCAAAGCCAAGATTTCATCCACCTAGCCCTCCAGGCTAGGACCTGACCCTCCAAGCCAGGGTTTAAACCACCTAACCCTCCGAGTTAGGAATTTTCACACCTAGCCCTCCAAGCTAAGACTTTTCCACACCTAACCCTCCAGGTTAGGACTTTTCACACCTAGCCCTCCAAGCTAGGACTTTTCCACACCTAACCCTCCAAGTTAGGACTTTTCACACCTAGCCCTCCATGCTAGGACTTTTCCACACCTAACCTTCAAGTTAGGACTTTTCACACCTAGCCCTCCAAACTAGGACTTTTCCCATTCATCCAAAGCCTAGTCCCCGACCAGGACTTAATTATAATCATCTCATCAACCTAAACTAAAATCGGTGTCAACACTAAAACAACAATCAGGGTCAGACTGGATCAACAATCTCCCCCTTTTTATTGTTTGACAACCCGATTTTAAGTTTAGGGATTTGAAATCAATAATTGCAAATCTCACACTCATAGGGGAATCAGGATCCTCCCCCTACTCATAATTATCCTAAACATAACCAATCACACTCTCCCCCTTTGTCAAACACTGAAAAGGGTCTAGAGGGGTCATTAAGTTTAAAAATAAAACCTCCCCCTCAATCCTAGGGGTTATCCCAAATCAACAGGGAGTATGAAAATTTTGAGGGTTATATGAAAAACATATGACAAATATAAATCATGGCAAAACAATCATATGTATCATATGAACATGGAGTAAGAATAAGCATAGCAATGTATAATATAGCAAGGCATGAATGAAGATAGCTATCATATGAACAATTATATGAACTAGCAATAAGCATAAAATAACAAGTCATACATGCAAATCATAATCGTCAGATGCATAACACCGCATCAAGAAACAGTCAAGTCATAGGCATACAGCCATAAAGTCATATACTCAACACAGACAAATAGTCAAATGGAAGTCAAAGGCAAAAGCAGAGCATATCCATAATCAAGCGTCGGCGCGGGGGGGGGGGGGGGGGGGGGGGTCATTGTCCTCTATCGGGTCGTCAGTCGTGTCATCAGGAATGAGGGACCCCGGGGCAATACTGACGGAGGGCGCAGCTCCAGTAGATGAAGGCTGGTATGGATGACCAGCTGCCCAACTGCGCCACTCCTCATGCCATGTCTCCTGCCTGGAGCGGACCCCCGAGACGTCAGACTCGACCGCCAGCAGTCTGCGGTCGAAAGCCTGAAACCCAGACCGGATCTCCTCCCACCAGAGCTCTCTCAAATGAAGATCACGCTGGATGGTCCGATCAAGCTCTGAAATCTGCCAGCGCAGGTATGGATCTGGCTCATAGTCGTAGTCAGCAGCTGGTATGGACGCCTCTTGATGAGCAGCAGCATCTACCAGTGCCTGAACGTGTGCGCCCCTGGGTAGCTCGCCAAGACCCCGCCCGTCCTTCCATACAAGAGCCCGATCCTGATCCCTGATGATGATGCCAGACTTGGCAAACGCCCGCCTACCGAGTCGGCAATCCTGTCTAACCATGGGCACTGTCCTGCCCTTGGTTACATCAACACCTACTGACATAAGCAAGTCAGTGATGATGTGACCGAACAGCATATACACAGTGCGACGACTGGGCTCTCGATAGGAAATAATCGACTGAAAGATGCTCTCCATAATGTCAAAGTCAAGGTGGCGATGCATGCCATAAAGCATCAGACAGTGATAAGGTCGGATCTTAGTTAAGGGTTTTGAGGTGATCTGCAAAATGCAGTTGGTGATTATCTTGAACAGAATGTAATCAGTAGGGGAAAGACGGAGGGCCGCAAAGGTCGGAAATTCAGGCCCTAACTCATCAAGTCCAGCTGGTCGAGGGTGTCCGAAAAAGTGCTCGTTATGGAGTCTGGGGTGACGTCCTCGAATGGATCCAATAAAGGGTCAGGGAGCTCTGGGTAGAGGGAATAAAAATTAGGCGATCGACGACCGCCCAGATACTCTGCCAAGATGTCGTAAGAGAAGTCAAGATTCCTCTTGGCGACTCGGGTCGTGAAATCAAATCCCCCTTAAGGTCCTTGTTGCAAGTTTTTGTAGAACTCGGACACAAGATCAAAGTTAATTATCCGCTCAAGGGAAAGGAGAAAGCCGAGGTTGTAGAAGGTATTCACCTCCATAATGGAGGGACAATGCTCAGACAGGAAGGGTCCATCAATGGACCGGCAAGAAAGCAACTTGAAAGTGCGGGACTGGAATGCTTGCTCACAAGTAGCGTTAGGGAACCGGGAACTTGACGAAGGTTGAGGCCTCCGAGAAGGGGCAGATGATGAAGGGCCCTTGCCCTTAGAGGACCCGTCAGCGGGTTCCTTGCCCTTAGTGGATTTTCTAAAGGGTGGAATCATTTGGTCAATTCAATCATGATGATGATCACAAGATGATATGGTCAAGATTAGGTTTAATCAGTAGGGTTAAAGTCATGGTAAGATCACGGCACCAAATTGAATGGATCAAGGCACGACACAAAAACAAATTTGAAGTTTAACATATTGAACAAATGAATCATAATAGGAAATGATCAAATGAAGTTAGGTCCCATCAATAGGATCCATGTCATGGTAATGAAAGGTTACGGCAAGAGTAGGGTCACAAAAAGAAACCACAAGGAAAAAACATGGTTAGCGCAAATATATGATTGATAACTGTAAGAATGATAAACACCAAAAGAAAATCGCATAAAATGCTTACTTTGGTGCCATCAAGTTGATTGAGAAGATCCTGAGGGCTTGAAGGAGAACTTGCGCAGGGGATGAGCTCAAGAACTTAAGCGAGAAAGAGACTTCAAGAAACTCGCAGAAGAAAGGGGAGAGCTCGCACCGCTGAGCTCACACAGATCTCGCCTACCTTGGTGCAGGAAGGAGAAGAGCTCGCAGGGAAACTTAGCAGGATCGCACGCGCACGGGAAGGAGAAGAGCTCACGCACAAGAGGAGGATGAGAGGTTTCGGCGCAAGGGCTTGGGAATGTAGGGTTTACACGAAGTTAATAGGTTGGTGGATCGGCCCACCAACCGTAATTTAATGTGATCGAACGGATCACCGTTCGATCTGGGAGCGCCCAGACCGATCAGGCTCCAGCCTAATCGGTCTGGCCTGATCCTGATTGGTCGGGTGACCGATTAGGAAGGCTCCTGATCGATCGGCTGATCGATCAGGGAGCGAACAGTAGGTTTGGAAGGTTTTCTGTGAGCCTCCTGATCGGTTTGTGGACCGATCACCACAGTGAGTCAGATCGGTCTGTGGACCGATCCAAGCCGACACAGAGAGATTGCAGAAGGATATCGCAATTCGGCTGGATCGGTCAGTTGGACCGATCAGACATGCTCTTGATCGGTCCGGTGACCGATCAGGCTCCCTGAATTTTTTTGATACGATCTGAAATTTCAGATTCGGACTCCCTATCGATTTCTGATAAGATCTGATGAGAATTATCGATCTTGGAAGTGATCCCTTGACTATAATTGATCATTTAAGAAGGATTAATGGTCCTTATGGGTCTAACAAATCAATTTGCTCCACCCAAGTAGAGGCAAACTCAATCACAAACATCCAATCAATTGTCACCCAAGTTTGTATCAATATAAAGTCTCCAATCAAGTTTCCTTGATTGGAATGTCCAAGTATGATCATGGAGCCAAGTACACATATGTTATGCACTGATTTTTCCCATACTTGGTCAACTTAGTGATTATTGTCTCGTCAACCTAATTTCTCAAGGGATGCAATGACATTTCGAGAAATTAAGTTGATCCTAGCATCTCACCCCATTTCTAGCAAACAAAAATGTTTTGGTAAACCTTATAGTTTGTGTGAGATGTCCCCAAGTTACCCAATTGTTCCCAACAATTGAATTGATCATGAAGGGTTTTGAATGCATTTCAATCCTACGAAGCGCGACACATTACCAATTCCCTTCTTAAGAAACTAAATTCATTCTCAGGAAGTGGTTTAGTGAAAATGTCCGCTAGGTTCGATTTGGACTCTACATGTGAGAGTACAATATCTCCTCTAGCAACATGATCCCTAATGAAGTGGTGACGCACTTCAGTATGCTTTGTCCTAGAATGGTGGACTGGATTCTTGGTTAGGTTTATTGTGCTAACGTTGTCACACAACACTTGCACACCTTTGTAGCTTAATCCATAGTCCTCTAATGTATGAATCATCCACAACAATTGCGATACACTCTCTCCCATGGCGATATATTCTGTCTCAGTCGTGGAGAGAGCAACACAATGTTGCTTCCGACTTGACCAACTAACTAAAGATGATCCTAAGAATTGGCAACCCCCACTCGTGCTCTTCCGATCCAACTTGCACCCAGCATAGTCGGAATCGGTGTAGCCGATTAAGTCAAATGATTCGGTACGGGGGTACCAAAGACCAACTTCAATTGTGCCCTTAAGGTATCTCAATATTCGTTTAACAACAATCAGATGAGATTCCTTGGCACAGACTTGATACCTAGCGCACATAGCCACAGCAAAAAGAATATCAGGTCGACTAGCTGTGAGGTATAGCAGACTACCTATCATGCTCCGATATTGAGTTAGGTCAACAGGTTTACCACTTTCATCCTTGTCTAATTTTGTGTTTGTAGCCATGGGAGTGGTAACTTCTTTTGAATCACTCATGTTAAATTTTCGGAGCATCTCTTGAGTGTACTTCGATTGGTGCACATGGATTCCATCTCGAGTTTGCTTGATTTCAAGTCCAAGGAAGAAAGTCAACTCTCCCACTAGACTCATCTCAAACTCACACTCCATGTGTCTGATAAACTCATTCAAATAGCCCTTATTGTTTGAGCCACAAATTATGTCATTGACATATACTTGGGCTACAAGTATATGATCACCATCTCTCCATAGAAATAGTCTAGGGTCTATTTGTCCTCTAACAAAATCTTTTTCAATAAGAAATGTCGGCAACCACTCATACCAAGCTCGGGGTGCTTGTTTAAGGACGTAGAGCGCCTTTTTGAGCTTGAATACGTGGTTTGGGAATTCGGTACTCTCAAACCCCGGAGGTTGTTCGACATAGACCTCTTCTCTTATTAAACCATTTAGAAAGGCTGATTTTACATCCATTTGATATAGCTTGAAACCTCGATGTGCTGCAAATGCAAGCATCAATCGGATGGACTCCAATCGTGCCACGGGAGCATAGGTCTCATTGTAATCAAGGCCTTCAACTTGACTGTAGCCCTTGGCTACTAAGCGTGCCTTGTTTCTTATGATCTCTCCCTTATGGTTCAATTTATTTTTGAAGACCCATTTGGTTCCAATAATAGTGGTCTTCTTAGGTCTAGGGACTAAGTCCCAAACTTGACTTCTTTCGAATTGACTTAGTTCATCTTGCATGACAATGATCCAATCGGGATCATTTAATGCTTCGTCAATTTTTCTAGGTTCAATTTCGGAAATTAGGGTAACTTCATTAGCCTCATTCCTAAAGAATGATCTAGTCCTAACCCCATGGTGGATATCTCCAACAATTTGGTCTTGGGGATGACTAGAGGCTAACTTAGTTGTCCTTGGTGTAGGTGGTGCTTCTTGAATGGTGTCACTAGACACAAGGTCAGCCTCAGGATCCGGCTGATCTATGAGTTGTCTAGGCTCACCGTCATCAGACTCATCACCACCATCTACAACATTTGTGTTGGATCGTGAAAACCGATAGAGGGGGGGTGAATATCGGAAATCGTTTTTCTTTCGGAAAGCTTAGAGCAAGTACGCAGCGGAAATTAGAAACACAGAGACACAGTTCGATTTACTTGGTTCGGAGCCTGTGTCAACTCCTACTCCAAGGCCCACGGTCGTTGACCGTTTACTTTGGGCAATTCTATATCAGGCGCAAAACAAGTTTACAAAATTGATTACAAAAGTATGTTCGGTAAACTTAAATAGCTCTTTTTACCGACGTCCGAGGAAGATCAACTTTTTCGGAGCAGCAGGACGTCGTCAGCTCGTGTTGGAAGGTTTTCGGAGCAAGTCGCGAGAGCAGAAGAGCTTTGAGGCGTTGAATCGAAGTTGTTGTAGAAGGCTTGGGCGTTGGGTGCTATTTATAGCACCTAGGGGCGCCCTGGACGTCGGGGGCGCCCTGCCACGTGTCAGCCGATCCGGATTTAGCTCAGTCAACAGTTATCCCATCCGAATAGGGATAAGTTTGACTCTGGGGGCGCCCTGGTCGCAGAGGGCGCCTTGGCTGACTTCTTCCGCGCAGAAATCTCGGCTGTGGATAAAGATGAAGCTTCGCAGACCTGGGCCCAAGGCGCCTTGGCTGTTGAGGGCTCCCTGGCTGCTGAGGGCACCCTGGCTGCTGAGGGCGCCCTGCTCAGTAAGCAGCCGAAGCCCTTTTTGCTTCACTTGGTTCTGGTTCACCTTGGGGGCGCCCTGGACACTCAGGGCACCCTGCTCAGCTGCTGCCTCACTCCTTTGAGGCTCTCTGAGTTGTAGACACACGTTCCTTCGGTCCTGCATCCAGGGTTAGTCCAAAACACAATAAAACAATTAATTATTAGTTTATACAGCCTTAGCTGTCTTGGTTCTGACTTTGGTCTCCAAAATGGAGCCCTAGGTCGAATCGACGCCTACTGTTCCCTCGACGGGGAACGCGTCCTCACCTACTCCTCTCGGGAGAGTTTACCTGATGCCAACCGTTCCTCTGGTTGGACTTTTGCCTGACGGTCCTTTGTCAGGTCTTGGATGCCGAGCTGCCCTTCCCTCGGTGCCTAGCATTCCTTCGCTAGGGCTTTAGTCTCAAGCTGTCCTTCGCCTGGCGCCTAGCATTCCTTCGCTAGGGCTTGGATACTGGCAGTCCTTCGCCAGATGCCTAACAGTCCTTCGCTAGGGCTTCAGTCCCAGGCTGTCCTTCGCCTGGAGCCTAGCAGTCCTTCGCTAGGGCTTGATACTGGCAGTCCTTCTCCAGTTGCCTAGCAATCCTTTGCTAGGGCTTTCTTTCCTGGCATTCCTTTGCCAGTGCCTAGCAGTCCTTCGCTAGGGCTTTTCCTGCACACTTGATTAACTTGTTAGAACACAAGAAAGACTTAACTTTTGACCTATGTTGCCATTATCAAAACACAGGTTTGACTTAGGTGCATTCTGCACCAACAATCTCTCCCTTTTTGATTTATGGCAACCCTAGTTCAAAAAGTTAAGTTTAAGCAAAACATGAAAAAGTTTTAAGTTTTGTTCCTTCCCCCTGGAAGGAATCTCCCCCTAGATTTTTCAAAAATTCGTGGGGTTTAAAAGCTTTACTTGTAGTTGAAAACTTTTTTAAAATGTTAGCTTAAGTAGGAATTTCAGTTTTTATACAGTTTTGAAAAACTTAAGCTTAAGAGTACTTAAGAAAAAATTTTGAAAGCTTGAGTAAGAATCTTGCAGCTAGTGTACTTAGCAACATTTTAAAACTTCAGTAAGAATCCTTTGAAAGGCTAGAGTACTTAGCAACATTTTAAACCTTGAGTAAGAATCCTTTGAAAAGCTAGAGTACTTAGGCAAAATTTTGAAAGCTTTAAGAACTTAAGTACTTCTTTAAAAAGTTTAAGCTTTTAACGAAAGGAAAAGTATGTTTTTGAACCTTTTTGAATAAAGGAAAAATTTTGAAAACTTTTGAAGGCTTAAGTATTTTTCAAGAAGTTTTGAAAAAAGTTCTGATAGCTTAAGTAACAATTTTGAAGGACTTGTATACTTAGCAAAATTTTGAAAGCTTAGGTTTAAAAAACTTTTGAATACTTTTTGAATAAAGGATAGAGTTACGAAAGTAAAATTTTGAAAACTTTTTACTCTCTCCTTTCCTATCTCTCCCCCTTTGTCATATATCAAAACAAATAAATATAGCAGAGATAATGGAAATAAGTAAAATTTTGCTGTACTGAACCAAATCATAATTAGACTTAACTAAATCAATCAATTTTCTTTGTAGGGACCTGTCTAACCCAATTAGCTACTTACTAACTGTTATAAACAGTAGTTTTTGCTAGGGTTAGTCAAGTTAAGTGTTTCTGTTCAAGTTAGATTTTCTAAACTTGACACTTAACTTGATTGCTGTATAAGTTGTATTTAGTGCCCCAATTACTGCAAATGCACTGACTTAAAGCATCTTGAATTAAGGCAAAGACCTAAGCATCTCAATCCTTTCTAGGTTATCAATCAAAAGTACCCTAAGGTGCTTGTGAGATGCTGGCTTCTAAGTCTATAGGTGCATGCAGTTCTAGGGTTAGGGCCTAGGCTAAGTCCATTTTCGAAAAAGCCCTAATTTTTAAAGGGGGTAGTTTTGCAATAAAACTAAGTAAAAAAAATGAAAACTGATTTTGAAATTATGTAGAACAGTTTTTCAAAGATTAAGAAAATTTTTAAAACCAATTTTAAATCAAATCAAAAAAAAAATAATCTATTCTACAGAGCACAATCCTAACTGCAAAAGGACAAGTACTCATAAACTGGTCAATAGAGAATAAAGCAGATGTTCAAGGTTCAACACAAGTCAAATAGTCAAACACCAGTTAACCCTACTGAGTAGGGGTAATCAAATAGGTACAATGCTAAGTGAATCTAAGATGAAGGACCGGGATGATCAGACGGGCCCGGCTGCCATGCATCAAATCGTGCCATCATCTCTATGTATCGTGCGTCAGCCACTTCTCGATCAGCTCGACGAGCTTCCATCTGCTCTAGGTGGTAGGCTTCGACCTCCTCTCGAAGACTTTGAACCTTTGTGTCTAAATGTGTCACTATCTGATAGAGTGTCGGTGGAGCGGGCTCGTCGATATGTGCTCGGGCTGCCGCGGCTACATCTGCGACATCGTACTCAACCTCCACGTCCGAATAGATCTGGGGAGCTGCTCTCTGACGTCTCCAGGACAAGACCCCGGTACCGGACACCTCTATACCTGCTAGGGCGAAGTTTCTATAGCCTATTTCATCGTAATCGGTTAAATCGGCCATCTCTCCCTCGGTAATGTTCCTACCATGGTGATGTAATAAGGAAGTAATGATGTGACAGTAGGGTGTGCGTACCCGCCCTTGCGTGGTGACGCTGGATGCGTGTAGGATGGCGTGAAACATGTGAAGCCCTATATCGATGTCTAGCTGGTGATTCAAGGCGTACAGGAGAAAGGCATGGAATGGTCTCATAGTGGTGACGTCCCTGGTGGATAATGGCAGAATACATCGGACTATGACCCTATATAGGGCGTAGTCCTGGACCTCTAATTCGACAGACTGAAATCGTCTGGCCACGGGTCGCCTAAAGAAGTAAGAGTGTAATGTATCTAAGGTGATGTGAGAGTAAGGGGCATCAAAGGGAGGATCCTTAGGAGGGTAACAACAGAAAGTGGACTGCGAAAGTCGTAGTCCTAGAAATCGATTGAGTAATGTTGGTGTGATAGTTAAGGGGATTCCTTGAACAGTGGTGGAGAACATGAGATTATCATGTCTGATTATGTTATTGTAAAATTCTGCACATAAGGAAGTATTAATTGGGTGGGTGCAGAATACGAGATTATCAAGTTGGTAAAGGTTTATGACGTTCATTGCTAGGGGACAGGATTGGGTGAAAAATTATCTATTCAAATAGCTCGTCTTGATAGGTTTATAGGTGGTGCGAGCGAACTTGTTACACAATTCTAAATTTGGAAACCTAGGATCAGGACTAGGTTGTGTACCGAGTTCTGCCTGGTTAGGTCGGCGTCTTCTAAGAGAAAGAATGTATACTTAAAGAAAGTATGCATTTAATGAAAAATTGAAAAGAAATTAACAAAAAAAATTATACCGGGTTGCTCGAGGAGGCATTGTTGAAGATGAGGGTTTGAGAGCTTGAGAGGGTTGCAAGATCTCTTGGAAGGTAGAAAGTTGAGGAGGAGAAGTGTTTTGGGTGTGAAGAGAAGAAGGGGAAGGGAGCCCCTTTTTATAGGCAGTTTCGGGCGCCCTTACTCGGGAGGGCGTCCTGCCTGACGAGGGAGCCCTGTCGGACGAGGGCGCCTTGACCAGGCTGCAGGCACCTTTTCGCCACTGAAGGACACTGGCGAGGGCGCCTTTCCGGGCGAGGGCGCCTTGACCAGGTCTGCAGCCCCCTTTTTGCAGCTTTCTGCTGTTGAATGACTGTGGGAGGGCGCCCTGCATGACAAGGGCGCCCTAAACAGAGCTGCAGCTGCCTTTTGGCAGCTTTTGACCACCCTAGGGGCATACGAAGGCGCCCTGGACCACCAGGGCGCCCTGGTCAAAGTGCAGTGGCAAAGGAGTTTTTTGACCAGCCTTGGGGTGCCCACATGGATTTGGGCGCCCTAAGGACTAGCTTTTAACCCTAAGGGAGTGCATTTGACCAGATTTTGAGTATTTTGACCATGGTTTGTCTATTTTGATCGTGGTTTGACTATTTTGACCATAGTTTGACTATGTTGACCATGGTTTGACTATGTTGACCATGGCTTGAATTATAGTATTTAACTACAATACAGGTATTAAAGGAATCATAATTGAGTCTTAATTTTACTGTCTCACCCAAATCTAGGGTTTTCAATCACGTTAACCTTATAGGTTTTGTGAGACAGGTTTTGATAATTTTGACAGTTTATTTTGAAAATAATTAAATTTTGAAAACTTAATTAATTTTGAAAGCGATTAAATTTTTTTAAAAAAAAACTTAATTTTGAAAACAATTAAATTTTTGAAAAGATATTTAAATCTACAAATAACTGAAATTTTGTGTTAGATTCGAATTTGACAAAAATTAATTTGAATTTGAATTTCAAAAATTGACTTCCAGGTCTTGGCGAGGCACTAGGCCTTCTTTGGCCGAAGCCTTATGGGATCATCCACCCTTTCCTTGACAAAGTCTTTTAATGAAATTTCATTTTCAAAATTATTCTTTGAAAAATTTCTGGTCTAACTAATTTGGATTTTAGATCGGTAGCTTCGGCTGGTTTCACCAGTCTAAAGAGACTAAGTAAACTTGATCTTATTAGAATTGGTTTCCCCAACGTACTATCTGTAAGATCGATGCACGTGAGAGGGGGGTGAATCACGTGACTTTTAAAAAATTAAATCAGAGTGCTTTAAAGAGCGTGCACAGCGGAAATGAAAGAGACGAAAAACAAACACGCAAACACGAACGATTTTTACTTCGTTCGGAGCCTTCGGCGACTCCTACTCGAAGGCCCAGGTCCCTCGGACCTTTCCGTTGGGCAATCTACTAAAACTCTCTATCGGTCAACCCCGATAGAGTAGGCGAGTACAAATGAAATGAAAGTGTGACAACCCCACACTTTCAAGTAATTAAGTGCAATAAAGTATTAAAAGAAATTCTTCTTTTTACCGACGTCCGGAGTAGGTCAACTCTTTCGGGGCAGCGGGACGTCGTCGGCTCGAAGTGTAGCGTTTCCGGAGCAGGGCGCGAGCGTAGAAGAACTTGGAGCGTTGAAAAAAGTGTTGTCCTTTGAAGAGGGTCGAGGCCCTCTTTATATAGGGCAGGGGGCGCCCGACATGCTCGGGGCGCCCCCCACGTGGCTGTAGATCCGGCGATGCTCCGGTCAGAGCTAATCTCGTCTACTTCGGGATTGCTTTTGACTGGGGCGCCCGACGCGCGCGGGGCGCCCGATTGACCGGTCAAAATCCCATCTTCTGGCTTCGCGAGGGTGAGCTGCAGCCGCCTTCAGTGGCGTGGCACAGTGGGCGCCCGAGACATGCGGGGCGCCCCCAATTGCGCTGCTGTCGGGGCGTTTACCTCTCCGCTGACTTTGGGTTGACTCTGGGGCGCCCGACACATCCGGGGCGCCCTGCTCAGCTACGGCCTCACTCCTTTGAGGCTTTCTGAGCTGCAGAAACACAGTCCTTCGGTCCTGCATCCAGGGTTAGTCCAAAACAAGGATAGCACAATTTTATATGGACTAAAATAAGATATAATTCTAAGTTAATTAGATCCTGTCTCCCAGACCAGGATCTAACCAGGACTCAACTTAGATCACCTAAATGGGTCTAAGTTGGACCGCGCCTAAAGTCCAAGATTGGACTCGTCCTCACTGGGTCGCTCCTCCAGTGACTTACCTTACTTACCCATTGTGCAGATCTACTTGACTTCTTGACCCTACCAGGACTTCCTGCCAAGTCTCAACCACCTTGGTCTTCCTGCCAAGTCTCAACCAACTTGGTCTTCAGCCAGTTGTCAGGTCCCGCGGACCCAACTGGACTTCCCGCCAGGACTCAATCATCCTGGACTTCAACCTGGTGTCTGGTCCTAAGTCTTTCAACCCTGCACACTTAGTAAATAGGTTAAACACACACAACCCTAACTTTAACCACTTTGTCATACATCAAAACCCGAGTTTGACCGTTAGTGCAAACTGCACCAACACTATCATCTCACCTCCACCCAATACTATGTTTTCAAGTTTCAGTTAAGTTTGTTTGGTCCTTAAACTAGCCTAAGTCTAAGCATGGTAAAATGCAGAAATTAAATAAACAGGCAAACAATCATATTGCAAGAAAAATTTATCTAATAATGAATATAGTTTTCAGTTTGGCTCCCCCTGGACTAAAGCCACGGTGATGGTTAGGCAAGATGTGAATCTTGTCCTTGGGGATCCAATACTGATTTGATCCAGTTGGTTTGTTCAGGTATAGTTTAGGTACCCATGCCTGAATTTTACCTCTGGACTGATTCAATACAGCAAGGTATGATCTTTGCCGAGATTTGGTTCTATAGCCCAATCCGGATCGATTTAGAACTGATTTCTGTTTTCCAAGGATCATGTCAAGACCTTTGGAACCAGTTGTAAATCGTTCTAATGCTGATCTAAGATCCTTAACCTGAGTTTTCATGGAGGAGTTTTCCTTTTCAAGTTTTTCAACTTGAGTAGGAGTTCCTTCCTGAACCTTCTCGGTTAAGGGTTTAGAGTCAGCTCCCTCTTTAAGGAGTTTTACTTCCTGTCGGAGGGATTCGACTCGGAGTTTGGCTTTTGCCAAATCTCGAGAAAGAAAAGAAATTAATTCAGTTAATTGCGATCTATTAAAACCTGTTACCTTAATTTCTCCGTCTTCTGTGAAGGTCAGCTCGCCGTCGTCCTGTTCTGATTCTGACTCAGTCTCGACGTTTTCTGAGGCAGTCAGGGCTAGTAGGTTGGACTGGGGTGCCTCTTCTTCTTCTTCTGAGGAAGACTCGTCCCAGGTTGCTTGCAGTGTCTTCTTTCTTCTCGTCCTTTTTGTCTCCTTTAGGTTAGGGCACTCTGACTTGTAGTGACCCTTTTTCTTGCACTCGTAGCAGGTCACATTAGGCTTGTTCGCTGGTTCAGCTGGTTCGTCCTTTCTTCGGCCGGTTCTCCGTGTGTTGGCTTGATTTTTCAATTTTTTGTAGTAACTTCGGGCCAATCGGACCAGCTCAGATTGATCTGCTTCTTCATCTTCTGCGTCTGAATCAGAGTTGAGCTCGGGTTCAGGTTGAGATTTCTTTTTTGTCACTTTTCCAGTTTTTCCTGCAAAAAAGGCAATACTCTTCTCGGCCATATTGCAGTTAGTCTGCTCATGAAGTTCTAACTCCGAAAATAATTCGTCTAATTTAATTTTGGAGAGATCCCTAGAGACCTTGTATGCATCTACCATAGATGCCCACAAGGTGTTTCTAGGGAAGGCGTTTAGAGTATACCTTATTAGGTCACGGTTTTCAACCTTGTGACCTATTGTGTGAAGACCGTTCATTACCTCTTGGATTCGTGCGTGGAGCTGGGTTGCTGTTTCGTTGTCTGTCATCTTGATAGTGTATAATTTGTTCAGGAGCAGATCCCTCTTGCTGATCCTGGTGTCTGAAGTCCCTTCGTGCAGCTCGATCAGTTTTGTCCACAGCTCCTTTGCACTGTTGAAGGGGCCCACGCGGTTCAGCTCCTCTTTCGTCAATCCACATTGAAGAGTTTGAGTAGCTTTTGCGTCGGCTTCTATCTTTCACTTTAGGGTGTTGTCCCACTCCGAGTAGTTTTGAGGTAGTCCTTCGGCGTTTTTGGGGATCTCCAGACCGGACTGGATAATGATCCACATGTCCACCTGAGTTTTCAGGTGGACCTCCATACGACTTTTCCAGTAAGAAAAGTCTTCTCCACTGAAAAGTGGAGGTCTGGCGGTGCTGAATCCCTCTTGCATAGCCATTTAATCGGAAAAAGAAAACTACTAGAAAAATATCCCAAGACTTGGTCTTGGATTAGTAGTGCGGGATAAGGGAAATAAAATATCGAGGGGTGTTGCACCAACCTCGATTAACGAAAGAAATTCGAACGGAAAAATATTTAAAAATTCGAATTAAAAAAAATTATAAAGAAAATCCGAAAAGAAATTTTCAAACTGGTGGTTGCACCAAGTTTGAACTTCCCGCTCTGATACCACTTGTTGGATCGTGAAAACCGATAGAGGGGGGTGAATATCGGAAATCGTTTTTCTTTCGGAAAGCTTAGAGCAAGTACGCAGCGGAAATTAGAAACACAGAGACACAGTTCGATTTACTTGGTTCGGAGCCTGTGTCGACTCCTACTCCAAGGCCCACGGTCGTTGACCGTTTACTTTGGGCAATTCTATATCAGGCGCAAAACAAGTTTACAAAATTGATTACAAAAGTATGTTCGGTAAACTTAAATAGCTCTTTTTACCGACGTCCGAGGAAGATCGACTTTTTCGGAGCAGCAGGACGTCGTCGGCTCATGTTGGAAGGTTTCCGGAGCAAGTCGCGAGAGCAGAAGAGCTTTGAGGCGTTGAATCGAAGTTGTTGTAGAAGGCTTGGGCGTTGGGTGCTATTTATAGCACCTAGGGGCGCCCTGGACGTCGGGGGCGCCCTGCCACGTGTCAGCCGATCCGGATTTAGCTCAGTCAACAGTTATCCCATCCGAATAGGGATAAGTTTGACTCTGGGGGCGCCCTGGTCGCAGAGGGCGCCTTGGCTGACTTCTTCCGCGCAGAAATCTCGGCTGTGGATAAAGATGAAGCTTCGCAGACCTGGGCCCAAGGCGCCTTGGCTGCTGAGGGCGCCCTGGCTGCTGAGGGCGCCCTGCTCAGTAAGCAGCCGAAGCCCTTTTTGCTTCACTTGGTTCTGGTTCACCTTGGGGGCGCCCTGGACACTCAGGGTGCCCTGCTCAGCTGCTGCCTCACTCCTTTGAGGCTCTCTGAGTTGCAGACACACGTTCCTTCGGTCCTGCATCCCGGGTTAGTCCAAAACACAATAAAACAATTAATTATTAGTTTATACAGCCTTAGCTGTCTTGGTTCTGACTTTGGTCTCCAAAATGGAGCCCTAGGTCGAACCGACGCCTACTGTTCCCTCGACGGGGAACGCGTCCTCACCTACTCCTCTCGGGAGAGTTTACCTGATGCCAACCGTTCCTCTGGTTGGACTTTTGCCTGACGGTCCTTTGTCAGGTCTTGGATGCCGAGCTGCCCTTCCCTCGGTGCCTAGCATTCCTTCGCTAGGGCTTTAGTCCCAAGCTGTCCTTCGTCTGGCGCCTAGCATTCCTTCGCTAGGGCTTGGATACTGGCAGTCCTTCGCCAGTTGCCTAGCAGTCCTTCGCTAGGGCTTAGATACTGGCAGTCCTTCGCCAGGTGCCTAGCAGTCCTTCGCTAGGGCTTCAGTCCCAGGCTGTCCTTTGCCTGGAGCCTAGCAGTCCTTCGCTAGGGCTTGATACTGGCAGTCCTTCGTCAGTTGCCTAGCAATCCTTTGCTAGGGCTTTCTTTCCTGGCATTCCTTTGCCAGTGCCTAGCAGTCCTTCGCTAGGGCTTTTCCTGCACACTTGATTAACTTGTTAGAACACAAGAAAGACTTAACTTTTGACCTATGTTGCCATTATCAAAACACAGGTTTGACTTAGGTGCATTCTGCACCAACAATTTGGACTTTCATCCAAACCCAGTTGCCTGAGTTCGAATTGAGCTCCTTCAACATCTTCTGATTGATTATTTACTTTTGGAATTTCTTCAAAAACAACATCAGAAGACTCTTCAACTACTCTAGACTTCTTGTTGTAGACTCTGTAAGCCTTGCTAACGAGGGAGTACCCGACCAGTATCCCTTCATCAGCTTTTGCCGTGAACTTTCCAAGGTGGTCCTTGGTGTTTAGAATAAACACCTTACAACCAAACACCCTAAGATGTTTAACTGTAGGTGGTTTTCCAAACCAAAGATCATGGGGAGTCTTTCCTAAGAATCTATGGATGAGGACTCGGTTTTGCACATAGCAAGCTGTGTTTACAGCTTCGGCCCACAAGTACCCTGGTAATGAATACTCATTGAGCATGCTTCGTGCGGCCTCTTGTAAGGCCCAGTTCTTCCTCTCCACAACACCATTTTGTTGTGGTGTTCTAGGAGTAGAGAACTCGTGTCTATACCCTCTATCTTGACAAAACTCTAAAAATCTTTGATTTTGGAATTCACCTCCATGATCACTTCTTATTGTTTTAATTGTTGATGATTTTTCATTTTCAACTCTTCTACAAAAAGAAATGAAAACATCTAAGGTTTGGTCCTTATATTTTAGAAAATATGTCCATGTATATCTAGTAAAATCATCAATGATAACAAAACAATATCTACTATCATTCAAGGATATAATAGTGCTACAATCAAACAAGTTCATATGAAGTAAATCCAATGCAGTAGAAGTACTTACAGTGCTTTTACCTTTATGTGCAGATTTTGTTTGCTTACCCATTTGACATGCATCACAAAGTTTGTCATTTTCATACTTGATGCTTGGTAAGCCTCAAACTAAACCCTTGTTAGCTAACTTCTGGATATTCTTCATGTTCACGTGTGCTAGTCTCCGGTGCCAAAGGGTGGACTCATCTTATCTTGACATGAGACACTTAACAAAAGCATTAGTAGCACTTTTAAAAGAAACTTGATAAATGTTATCTACTCTTGTGCCTACTAGTACCGTGTCAAAGTTGTCATGTTGTCTAACTAGACATTGACTTGATTGAAAATCAATTGTGCAACCCGTATCACATAATTGACTGACACTTAGGAGATTAAATATCATCCCCTTGACTAGAAGGACATTCTTAATCCTAAGACATTCGGATATTTGAATGTCTCCTATTCCTATGACCTTAAGACAACCATTGTTACCAAAGGAAAAATTACCTCTACTTTTTCTTTGAAAGGTGGTGAATAGGGATCTATCACCGGTCATGTGTTTGGAGCACCCACTATCAACAAACCAAGTTGATAGATGCTCCCCCTCAATCACAACCTACACAATTCGAAAAACAGAAGATTTAGGTACCCAAACTTTGGGACCTAAAACACCTACTAAGTAAGACTTGGGCACCCATGCCTTGACTACTTTCCTTTGAACCCTAGGAGCCTTAAATTGTCTAACATCAGTCCTAGACATCAAGAACACAAATGATAGTTCTTTGGGTCGGTAACCAATACCGGCCCTATTGTAGACTGCCCTTTGGGCATTCAAAATCATATCTAGCGTCTTTGAGCTTGTTGAGAATTTCTCAAGAACACTCTTGAGTCTCTCAACTTCACTCTTCAAAGATTTGTTTTCATCCTCTAACATTTCTACATGTAAATCATCAACATCCTCATCCTTAGAGGATTTCAATTGTTCAACTTCAATTTTCAATGACTTAACTTTATTTTTTGACTTTTTCAACAAATCGGTTAAGCATGCAATTGTTCTATAGCATTTATCTAGTTCGGGAGCAATTACCTCTTCATCATCCGAAGATGATGAAGCTGCGTTTGATGAGTCACTCGATTCATCACTGCTCTCCTCTCCCATTGCCATGGCGTGTACTCTTCTCATCCTTCTCCTCTTCGGATGAACTTGAGGAGGATTCATCCCATGTGGCCTTCAAGGCCTTCTTCTTCTTCTTGGATTTATCCTCCTTCTTCTTGAGCTTTGGGTAGTCCTTCTTGAAGTGCCCTTTCTTGCTACACTCATAGCAAGTAATATTAGACTTATCAAGTTTAACTTCACTAGGGTTACCTTTACCCTTGAAGCGCCGACTCTTTCTCATTATCCTTCTAATAAAATTGGTCATCTCGGAGGAAGAAGACCCACTGTCATCCTCCTCGGAATTGGACTCGGACTCGGATGAGGATGAATATGAAGAGACTTCCTTCTCCTTCTTCTTCTCCTTCTTCTTCTTGGTCTTTTCACCTGCAACTAAGGCAATCCCCTTCTCCTTGGGGCCTTTGTTAGCCATCTCATGTAGCTTCATTTCACAAAATAAGTCATCTAATTTTACAATTGATTAATGTCACGCCCCGAGACCCGGGAGCCGCTGATCCAATAGAAAATCGGACAGCACCTCCCCTGTCCGGCGGACAATTTACACATACACACAGATAATATAACACAACCACGCAGTTTAAAGGGCCTCAGGCCTCAGATATATGCAGAAATAACAGTTATATAATTATAACTATCGAAAAACCAAATCCGAACTCACCTGAGCTGCCAGGAGGCAGGAACAAACCAAAATCGAATGAAGTCCAACATAGGACTCAAAAGTACAATATCATCAAATAGAACGTGCATACATGTTCAAAACATAACAGCGGAAGCATAGGAATACTACAGGGTCCATAACAAAACCACGTAAACCAAAAAGAGCTCCTCTGGAGCTGGGGATTGGCTGCTAGGGATCTCCTGACAGGCATCAACCTGAAATAAAATGTATGGCAACGGGGTGAGTCCATAGCTCAGCGAATACCCAAACAGATATGCATAGAAAGTTATACTAACAACAAGAGTTCCGCTAATACAGTCTCATATCAACAATAGGGAAAGACTGGAACTGAAAACACTGGGTAGATACATACCTGAATCCATCTAACCTGGAAAGAGGGTAATAAATACCAAAAGAAGACAAATAGGCATATAGTCTCAGATAACAAGTCTCCAATATATGCGATGTCAAACAAGTGCAGCAAATAAGTGCAGCAAACAATGCACAATGCAAAATATGCACATGGTGCAATGCCATGGTCACCCCCTAACTCCAGTCAAGCCACCGAGACAGGCGATACTGTGTCGGCCGAGTGGGTAGAGCTGTGACACTGTACGCACTCTGCCATCACTGCTCCTGAGTGACCGAGTGGACAGGATGCTGTCGGGGGACCGCCCCCCTACCCCATGTATATATAAGGGAGCGTCGCTCTCATCTCCTCTGGTCTATGGGAAGAGAAGGGATCTCCGCCTGCTACCACGCTCCGAAGCCACTACCCCTGAGCGGTCGAGCGGAGCAGTACAGAGCAAATGCACACATCCTACGGTATCCACTAACCCATGAGTGGCCGTGTGCACATATCATGTACCGGAAGACGATAGGCTCAACCACAAGGGAGTCGCTGATCGCCGGCATGCAACAATGCAAGGATGGTGTATGATAGATACACATACCTCCCTCCCAAGTCCTCAGTATACTAGGTCTCAGTCTGAAATCCTATAACAGGAAATACAGTTAACCTACAAGGTATACTGGCCGAAAACTACAGATCCATCAAGGTCAAAGGCAAGAGATACATCACGATCTCTAAGCATACATATAGATATGACACTACCTGATACTGTATGGAACTAACAGCATAATAACTCAGGGATAAACCACAGGTATCTAGGACAGGCATAATAAACAGGGAGTCAACAAGTATCCAGAATAGGCATACTAACCAGGGATAACTAACAAGTATCCAAGACAGGCATAATAACCAGGGATAAATAACAAGTATCCAGAACAGGCATAATAAACAGGGATAGCGTATGATCTTATTGCTATCTATAACAGACTATGCATAACAAGATGACAATATCTAAAAGATAAGTCAAAGGGTACCCGCCTCCAAAATAGAGATACTCGTATCCGAAAAGACCTCCCGTCTGGTCGTCAGCAATGATGCACTCAATCAAAGCCCTGTATCAAAGACATAATGTTTAGCTATAGAAATCTATAATTTATAGCTAACCAAACTGTCTCAAATACTTAGGATCGTTCTAATTATCCCTATTTCATTTAATTAACCATAATTAAATGATTAGCCTTAATTATCCCAAGCCACCCAACATATTGATACTGATCAAGGCTAACTTCTACTGGCTTGTATAAAAATCAAATTCCCAACAATTAACTGATTGATCCAGTTACCAATCCATCAACCTAATGTTCCAATTGAACTAAATAGCTACAACTAGCTAATCCCAAACTTGTCACGGATCAAATCAAAATCCGAAGGCACAAACGTTTTCCAATCTTGAAGAACAGCAACCTATTCCACTCACCGATCCATGAATCCAATCCCGAATAGACATCCAAGGATACTAATATCATCATCCATTTATCATTTACAGATTCCACTTAAGGAGTTAAACAAATCAACTCATCCCTTACCTCACGATCGTCAATCAAGATTCCAATCTCCGCCACGCAAGGATTAAGGAAAAGAAGAAGAACCAGCAAGCTTCAGATCTGAGACTGAGCTAACCCTCAATGTTTGATGTAGGGATTCAATTCAACTTAGATTCCATCCTCAAATTCCCATCCTGCTCAAAGAGATCTAATGTGAGGGTTTATGAAACCAATCAAACTATCAATGATACTTCACCGAACCCATAAACATAACACCTCACCTGACAGTAGCCGACAGTCACCTTCCCTGCTCCAAATCCGGCGACACCACACTAGGAGAAAAGAGATCGGTTGATATCAACCCCTTTGCTACGATTAGGGCTTGCAACGAACTAATGAAGTCGCCGCTTGGTTGCGGGCGATTGAAGAGTCGGCACCGCGTCGCGAAGAAGAGATGAGGAGGAAGGGCTCCTCTTGCGGCTAGGTCACGCGAACGGCGGAAGAAGTCGGCGTCGACCGTGGTTAGGACACGGGGAGGAAGAAGAACGGAGGAGGAAGGGCGGCGCCGCAGCTCGGGTTCGCGAAGGGCGGGGAGTCGGCGCTTGCGGCTAGGGCAAGGAGACAGGCACGGGATCGGGCTAAATGGAATGCGACGGCCGAATGGAGTTTAGGTTAAGGAATATAAGAGAGGATATCTTACACTTTAGTCCAATCAAATTTTCATCTAATTGTAAAACCACCCCTAAGTTTAAACTTGATTACAAATTAGTCCTTATGACTGTTTGTTTAAATTACATTGTGGTCCCTACGTTTGTGTCCAAGGACTCGGAAGCCCCGGAACCTATCCGGTAATTCTCCGAAAATTTCCGGAACCTATCAAAAGTGTCGGATTTAACAATTAATCCTTAGAAACTTTGTAGGCATCCACCATGGATGACCACAAAGTATTTCTTGGAAAAGCTTTTAGCACGTACCTTACAAGGTCGCGGTTCTCGACCTTTTCATCAATAGAATGGAGACCGTTGAGGACTTCTTTGAACCGGCTATGAAGTTCACTCACCGTCTCACTCTCCTTCATGGAGAGGTTTTGTAGTTGGTTGAGGAACAAATCCCTCTTGGCGATTCTCGAGTCTCGGGTTCCCTTATGAAGTTCAATGAGTTTATTCCATAAATCCTTTGCACTTGTGAAGGGACCAACCTTGATGAGTTGGTCTTTGTTCATGCCACATTGCAAAGTCACCACCGTCTTCGCGTCGGCTTTACTTTTCCAGGTTTGCTCAGCCGACCAACTCCAAGATTCCAATTCTTTTCCTTCATCATCCTTTGGAGGGGAGAAACCCTCCTTCACAACGAACCATGTGTTGATGTCCATCTTGAGATAGTACTCCATCTTCGATCTCCACTATTAAAAATCTGATCCATCGAAGAAGGGAGGTCGGGTAGTGCTAAATCCTTCTCTCAAAGCCATTGTCATTGACTCTCGGATGTTAATCCACTTGAACAGAGCCCGAAGCTCTGATACCACTTGTTGGAACTTGGATGGCTAGAGAGGGGGGGTGAATATAGTCAGACACTTGAAACTTAGTACTTTTTGTATTTCTGCACTCAGAGGTTAGGCAGCGGAAGCAGAGCAAATGCAAGAACTAAATGCAGAAACTAAGTAACAAAATAAAACGCTAACAAAGAGGATTTACAAAGTTCGGGGATAACTTGCCCCTACTCCTTGGCGTGCCCGTGAGGTGGGCGATCCCTTGATCGTCGGCAGATCAAACCCCGGAAAATCCGGATAGAATGCAACCTCCTTCTCGGTGGAGTAACCTCTCCACATCGTTTCAAGATCAATGAAGTATTAAGTACAGGAAACACAAGAAGAACCCTTACTGAGCACTTAGAACCGCAAGAACACAAGCAAACTTCTCACCGAGCTCCACTCAGCACAGTTCTCACGCAAGAACTCCCTTCTTCGTGTCTTCTCGCTGATGGACTCGCCAAGCTCCTTGTTTCTCTTCCAAGTGCTCAAGTATCACAAGGTTGCTCAAGATTCACAGTAGAGTTGCTCAAGAGATGGATCAGAGTAATCGCACGAGCAGAACAAGAGATGTCGCAAGAAGTCTACAGCTCCTTCTCCACTACACAGCTTAACCAGCTTCCATCGCCAGGTCACACGCTCCTCTGCAGCAGCTCCCAGCTGCTCACCTGCAACAGCCAGCTACCCCTGACCTCCTCTGAACTCACTGAAACCCCTCCAGTCGAGCCCCAGGTCATCAGCTCCTCAGCCGTTGCAGCTCGCGCCAAAGAACGTTACAACCTGCGGAAGCAAACGGACAAACATGATGTAGCGAAATACCCAGTTTGACTCTCCATGAATGGTCCCTGAGCCACCTGCACACTTAGCAGCTCATTAGGGCAGCAAATCAGCAGAAAATCAAACATCAGAGGGCTCAGAACAAGTATCAATAGTGTATCAGTAGGAATCAGAGTGCGATCAGACGCGATCAGAGCTTCTGACAACACGTTTGAATTAAAGTGATCGATCACCGGGCCGATCCAGGGCTCGTGGATCGGTCACCGGACCGATCCACAGCTTTGCTGGGATTCCCAGCTTTCGCAGCCACATGGGCCTGATCGGTCACCAGACCGATCAGGCTGTGCCCTGATCGGTCACCAGACCGATCAGGAAGCTCTCTGACCGATCAGGCTCCAGCCTGATCGGTTATAATGAGAAGTCCGTGACACTTGATCGTTCACCAGAACGATCTGAACAGTGTTCCAGATCGGTCACCGGACCGATCAGGAGCCGAGCAGTAGGGTTCCCAAAATCCACTGTATGCTCCCTGATCGGTCACCAGACCGATCAGGAGTCGATTAGTAGCCCAACAAGGTAACTGTGTGCTCCCTGATCGGTCACCAAACCGATCCACGAGGGAACACCATGCCAACTTCCCTGATCGGTCACTAGACCGATCCAGGCAAGGTCAAATCTCCTCTAAGTCACGAGAACAAGCCTCCAGCCCTTCTCTAACTCGTTCTTAGTCCCCCGGACCAAGACACCATGCCCAGTTTCACTCACCGAGACTTCAACCTAGCCCTCCAAGCTAGGACTTGGCCCTCCAAGCCGGGATTTTATCAACCTAGCCCTCCAGGCTAGGACCTGACCCTCCAAGCCAGGGTTTTCATCAACCTAGACCTCCAGGCTAGGACCTGACCCTCCAAGCCAGAGTTTCATCAACCTAGCCCTCCAGGCTAGGACCTGACCCTCCAAGCCAGGATTTCATCAACCTAGACCTCCAGGCTAGGACCTGACCCTCCAAGCCAGGGTTTCAACCACCTAACCCTCCAAGTTAGGAATTTTCACACCTAGCCCTCCAAGCTAGGACTTTTCCACACCTAACCCTCCAGGTTAGGACTTTTCACACCTAGCCCTCCAAGCTAGGACTTTTCCACACCTAACCCTCCAAGTTAGGACTTTTCACACCTAGCCCTCCAAGCTAGGACTTTTCCCATTCATCCAAAGCCCAGTCCCCGACCAGGACTTAATCATAATCATCTCATCAACCTAAACTAAAATCGGTGTCAACACCAAAACAACAATCAGGGTCAGACTGCATCAACACGACCAACCACCGATATGACTCCTACAGATGCCTTCATGAATTTCTCACATGATATACTCAATGTCCTCGGGGCTAACACACTTAAGTAATGGTCTGGAGAACGATCTCTTGTAAAGTTGTTCTCCAATTAAAGTGAACTGAGAGGCCCTACGACGAAAGAGTCGACCCCTATTCACAACTTGCAGATACTGTTCTACTTGTAGGAACTCTACATAAAGTTCTCTCCAGTCAGGCAGTATAGTATCAGCAGGTTCTCTGTTTATCTGAGCCACAATTTCCTCCTAGATGATAGACTCTTCCAATGTTCATAACGCTAAAGAGCTCGCAAACATAGCCAACTCATACGCCTTGAGATTATCCGCTCGAGATATTGTCTGCAGAGTTACTTCAGCGAAAGAAGATTTCAATTGCCTATATGTAGTTACATACCTCTGCAGGCGTGCATTCCGAACTTTAAAATTTCTTTCAAGATGTTGTGCCACTAATTGAGAGTCAGAATACAATATGACCCGAGTGATTCCAACTTGCTTAGCTGCTTGTAGCCTAACTAGTATGGTCTCATACTTGGCTTCATTGTTGGTGGATCAAAAATTAAGTAGGATGGATAATTGTAGCACATCCTCCCGAGGTGAGACATTAAAATTCCAACTCCGCTTGATCTGTGATTGGATGAACCATTAACATAAATCTTCCAAGCTTCCTCAGATTGGGGTAACGAACTGCTTTGAGCATGAAGTCAGCTAGAGCATGTGCCTTGATAGTTGTTCAAGGTTGATACTCGATCTCATAATCGCTTAACTCTACAGTCCACTTAATCAACCTCCCCTATACCTCGGGATTCATGAGAACGCGCCCGAGCGAACTATTAGTGAACACAACGATGGGATATGCCAAGAAGTAAGGCCTCAGTCTCCGTGCTGTTAATACTAACGCATACACTAATTTCTCCAGGGTGGTATACCTAGTCTCTGCATCTTAAAGAAGATGACCAAAGAAATAGATAGGATATTGAATGTTACCTTCTTCGCGAATAAGCACGGAACCTACAGCTTGTTCAGCTGCAGATAGGTAAACAAAAAGTATCTCTCCGTCCAGCGGCTTGTATAATATAGGGAGTCCAGATAGGTATGTCTTTAATTTTGTAAAGGTCTTATCACATTGGTCATCCCATTCGAATTTAACTGCTTTTCTCAAAATTTTGAAAAAAGACAAAGTTTTGTCGGTTGATCGAGATATGAACCAGGATAGGGTCGTGATCCTTCCATTAAGTCGTTGCACCTCTCTGAAATTGTTGGGCGATGGCTAAAATAATCCTCTGGGTGAGGCTTATGGGGCGCCTGCCACGTGAGCAAATTGAGCGTATGCTTATCCGCAGACTCAGCCAAACACCTATCCTCTGGTCTTGGGCGCCTAGGATACCTGGGGCGCCTGATGGATCATGGGCGCCTGAGATGCTGATGTGGCAACCTTGCCAACTCAGCCTCTCCCCCGCTAAGAAATGCCATCTGGGGTGCCTAATATCTATTAGGCGCCTGGCTTCTCGGGCACCTGAGCCCCCTTAGGCACCTTGGATGCAACAGTAAACCCTCTTCACTCCTGCAACCAGGGTTAGTCTAAGAACAATATATAATATAAATAATAAGTGAATAAATCACAGCCAGAGCTGTCTTTGTTCTGACTTTGGATTTCAAAATAAAACCCTAGGTCGAACCGACGCCTACTGTTCCCTCTTCCGGGGAGCGCGTCCTCACCTACTCCTCTCAGGAGAAGTTACCTTTTGCCAACCAGCTCCTCCGGTTGGACTTTTGTTCGGCCTCTGAGACTGCCCGATCTCGAGACATCCGTACCTCGACCCGCCTCTACTTCTGTCTGCAATCCTCGCTTGGCTAAGACTCCTACCCAATCTTCCGAATCAGGACTTCGTTGCCCAGTCCACGACCAGGACTTCTTGCCCAACCTTCGCTAGGTCTTCTTGTCCAGTCCTCGACCAGGACTTCTTACTCAACCCTGCAGGTCAAGACTTCGTGCCTAGTTGAACTAGGACTTTCCTTCACACTTAGTAAATCCATTAGATAACAACACAAACTTAACTTTGAAGCCTTTGCCATTATCAAAACTAGGTTCGATCTGGTGCTTCCGGCACCAACAAAGAGAAGTCCAAATGGATTAAAGGTTGATCGAACACTTAGTGAAGAAGCCCTAACAAGTTAAAGTTGATCGAATGTTAGGCAATGAAAAGTCTAACAAGTCACAAAAGACTGATATTGGGCAAATGAAGTCCTGATAGGTTAAGGTCAACCAGATACCAGGCAAGACGTGAATCTAACCTTGAAAAAGTTTAATTTAAGGTTACCAATCGATGGGTGAGAGGTAACAAACAATTGGTAAATCCTAAACTCGAATTCAAAGTTTAGGGTTGGGCAATTGATTGGTATAATCAATTAACCCAAAGTAATCGATTAAGAGCAAATTTCGGGAGCACAGTAGGGTTTGGAATCGATTGAAACAATTGATTGAGACTTAAGGTAATCGATTGGCAAAAGTTTCACGAGGAAACAGAAAACTATCAAATCGATTAGCCTAATTGATTTAGCCTTATTAATCGATTGATGGTGCTTTTTTGAGAGAATAGAAAGCTTTGGAATTGATTAAAGCAACCATTTGAATCTAGCAATTGATTAGTATAGCTTACCAATTGATTGGTCAGATTAAAAAAAGTCATTCTACAGTTTGAATGATGGGATTTGACATGGCAATTAATTGGGGGTAAGACCAATCGATTGGGAGGTATTTTCCAATCTGAAAGCAACCCTAGAGAAGGGTGTTCAGTAAAGATTTGAAGTTGTTAGTTCTTGAGGTTTTGGAGAGAAATGTTGTTATATTTTTCAATTATCAAGAGGCTAACCAAAGTAAGAAAAGAACAAGCAAAATAAGGTTCCTTATTGTAAAATCATTTTTGTTTTTTTTAATCTTGTTTTCGTTTTTTTGTTATATTCTTGTACTCAAGATTATAATAGGCTTCTTTGCTTCTGAAAGGTTTTTGAGAAGGAAGAAGTTCTTAGTTGAGCTGGAGTGATCAAGAGTGAGCCCTTGGATCAGTCGCCTCAAGGAGGTGGATGCCAAGTAAAATTAAAATGTAGTGCATGTGGTGTCCAAGTTTCAATTGAAGTTCCATTGTACCATCAACAACGAGCACAAAGAATCTACGAGAAGCGGTCGAAGCTATCACCCCTCCTCTAGATCATACAAGTCCTAACAAGTGGTATCTGACAGCCCCGAAATACTAGATTAAATTTGTCACGAATTATGGGACCATCAGATTTAAATGTGAATGAATAACTGGAAACCCTTTTACAATCAAAAGAATGAAAATGTAATATAGGGGCCACAGGTCGTATTTTTCTCGGGGACTAGTTGATATAATTTGATTCGCGCTTGTGTTTAGGTGTCGTTTGTGTTTTCGGGTTTCAAATCAAAATTGGGTTTTGGGTTGCAATTGGAATTGCAAACATCAAGGGAAAAAGCAAGGACTCGACTATGGCACTTAACCCAAGTGATTCCAACAATGAACTCAAATAATTTGTAAGCTTAAATGCAATTTACCCTAGTTTGGAAAATAAATCTGATGTGGAAACAATTCAAATTTTGAATGATACTAATGCAAAGAACTTCAAGAGTTATTACACCAAACAAACCAAATGGAAATCAATCTTCAACCAAATTGATACAAAACCAATGCCAATGCTGTACTTGATACAAAGTGCAAACCATTTACACATGAGATTGCCGAAAAGAACAAAATGAATTGCCAACAGCTGCAAAAATTCAGAGAATATTGAATGCCGAACTTCAAATGCAAGAATTCAGAATGCATAAGCTGAAGATTTCAGAAATTAAAGGTGGATGGCAGAACTTGAGACTTGAATGACAGGACTGGATTCAGAAGTTCAGGAACAAGATGAGAAGTTGAAACTATTGCAGAAATGCACAGCCGAATGCAGGAACTAGAAGATTCAGTTGAATATGATGCAATGGTTTACCCAAACCAAACCCTTTTGATGAGCTGCAATCAGGAATGCAGATACGAGCTAAAAATATTGCAGAAACAATCTGAAGTTCAGCAATGCAATCAAATTGCAGAAATTAGAATTGATGCAAAATAAATCTGATTCACTAACTCTGATGCCAATTCTATTTAAAAGGAACCAGTCACAATGCAAATGCAAGAGATAAAACAATGCTATCTTGATACAAAATTCAGGAACATCAATTAAAAGCCTGATACGCAGAGATGCAGAATTGAAACTGACTTTTTCTCTTTTGCAGAAACAAACATCGGCACACAGCAATACAGCTGAATCCAACTTGCAGAAATTAATACCAGGGTTTGGAAATGAAATAAATTGAAAGGTAAGTTCAGAAGAACAAACTTAAGCTAACTTAATACAATTAAAAGACTGAAACGCAGCAGATTGAACATAAATTTCAGAAATGAAACAGAACAGAGTTGATACGCAAGAATGGAGATGGCACACAAGGAATTAAAGCTACAATTGAACTGAAATTGAAAACAAATGTTCCTAAGCAATTCCCTAACTACTTGTCTTAAAGATTGAACCCTAATTTAAGCTAGAACACTTAAGAAAACCAACTTAACCAATCTGAAACCAAAACAGAAACCAAACTACAGCAGTATTGGAAATTACAGCTAATAAACGAAATTAACTAAAAAATCTAAACTCCAATCCTTTCCTAGCTCAAAGTCTTCTTGGTTGTCAGTCAAGAGCTGACTTCGAACCCCTAGGCTTAGCAAATCGGTGGAAAACAACTCCAATCCATCAATTTTGCTCAAACTGCTCCAAATGGGAAAATTCCAATCCGAGCCCTTTAATCTCAACTTGCCGAGCTGTGATGAAGATTTGGAGACGACCTGAGCTCACTTGAGAACCCTTACAAGTGGCTCAGGTGATCTGAATTTGCGTGTAGCTGAGATTCAAGCTCCCGGACCACAGAGAATGCGAAACCCTCAACAAGCTCTGTCCGGATGAAGTTTGAGTTGAATTTCGGATCGAGATTGCCTCCCAAGGATTCAGACGATGAATTTCGATTGGAATCGAGGTGGTCGCGCCTCGGATTGAAGAAAAATTGAAGAAATGCGGAAGAACACGAAGAACAGTGAAGAATTGCGGCGAAGACGCGACGAGGAAGACTGCGCAGGAAATTTGATTAAGTAATAACCAATGGACGGCCCTGATTGATCGGATGAAATCCAACGGCTGATCTTGCTCCAATTTGAGCCAAACTTTTATGATGATGATCTGGGGTTAGGATCTGCCTTGTGGTAGCTCGGATCCTCCAGATATGCAACGGATGGTCCAGATCAACTCTATCTGTGAATGGACGCTCTAGAGCCCTCCTTGCTTGATCCAACGGTTGATTGAGCTCTGATTGGAATGAAACCTTCAGATCTTGATCATAGAGCTTGATCAACCCTAACCCTAGCTCGGATTGCTTCAGATCGTCCCGGATGGCTCAGATCTAGCCGCTCTTGAATCGGACGGCCCGGATTAATCGTAGGCTTGATAATTCGATCTGGTTCACATCCGACTCAAGTTTGACCCAGTATGCCCTAGGTCCAGGATCCTTTCATGCCTACAAAAATATATCAGAAAATTAGAGGCCAAATAATCCAAAAAATGTGTAAATTTGCAATTAAGTCCAAAATAAGAGGAAATCCTAAAACCTAGGGTAAAATCATAATTAAGCAATAAAAACATAGGTCAAACATGGATTTTAGCAATTAAAATAATCAACAAAATGGTATTTATCAACTCCCCCACACTTAACCTTGAGCGTCTCGCGAAACAACTAAATATGTATCCCTTAGGCTTTCTTAAGCATAATTAGAAGCAAATGAAAAGAAATTACCTAAGGTTGTCAATTCTCATAAATCTAAGCTCTATGAATTAGTATCTTGTCCTTAAATCAACAACTTAGCCTTTTCATCCATCATGAGTTATTGAGATGAATTTAACTCTCTAGCCTTTCAAGGAAAATTTTGGTGGCTCTCTCCTTAAGTTCTAAGTTGATGATGAAAATGGAGCTCACTCAAACACACATGCTTCTTGCACTACCATAGGCTTGCTTATTATCTAATCTCCACCATTATTCATGATTAGGATCAACAACTATAAAAACAAATGGAAACATGAAAAATGGTGAGAAATGGAATAAAAATCAAGGAAATGGAAAATTTGATGGAGTGGGAGACTTGGTTGCTCAACAATGTTTCCAATGTGTTTTGCCCCATCTTAACAGTCCTCTAATGATATCAAAAGTATGGTGGAGTGAAACTTGAATAATTGCCTTTGATTTGGATGAAAAACCCTTCTTTAGTTTCAATGTGCCAATTGTCTAACTTGCGTGCCATCTTTGCTTCTTTCTTCTCTTTTCTGATTTTTCTCTTTTCCTTTCTTTTCTCTACTGAAATCAGAATGATGGTGGAACAAATCTTCAATTTGGATGAGAGAAACTTCAATGATTTTATAGTGCCAAAGCTCAATGGTGTGCCACTTGGTTCTTCCTTCTCTTTTTTTTCTCTTTTCTCAAACTGTTTTCTGTTTTTTTTTCTTTTTTTTTCTTCTGCTCTCAAACCTATTGATGGAGTCGACCTTCATTTGGAACACTTCGGCCCAGTTAGCATCAGCATTTGTATCAGAAAAATCAGAAGTTATATCAGCAACTTAAGACATTTCTGCATTTGTTTCAACTTGATGATCTGCACTTCAATTGCAGATTTGTACGGGTTGGTTTCAGATTTCTGCATCTTCTACTTCAGATTCTAGCTTTTCCTCAGCTTCATTCGAATTTGGCTTGTATCATTCAGTAGCTCTCACTCGGCAGCAACAAATGCTCTAGTTTCAACCATTGTGTGCCATTTTTGACCTTGGCACAGTTTGGTTTTTTTTTCTGTGTGCTGATCAGAGTTGCTGGCATCCTTATTTCTTCCAGATTTGGTCAGCATTTGGTGTTCTCATTATTCTTTGATGCATTTCCGAACTTGTGCCCTGATTCATAGCCTTGGAAAATCTAATTTCAGCCTCAACTTAGCACAAACTGCCTCTCTAGCATTCCTTTATTTAGTATTCTGATTTCATCCTATTTCCTTCACTTGAAATCTGCTCCCTATGAGGTTGAATTCAACTAAAAACCATTCTACCAGTTCTATTGAAAACCAGCAAAACACTGCTGGTTTAGGAAGCTTAAATTAGCTTGAAGTTGGTACAAAACTTCCTTGTATGATATGGTAAACAATTTCTGCCCAGATTTCTGCATTTATACTTGGCACATATGTTTTTCTGTTGTTTTCAGATCTGTCCAGCTCCACAAACCATTAGCAAGATGTGTTTGATTTCTAAGCAAAGAACAGCTGCAAATCCAAGCATTCCGACCAAATCATGCTATCCATCCGACCAAAACAGATTTATTGTTTGTTGTTTTTGTTTGTTTTTTTTTTTCTTTTCAGCCGAATGCACCTTTCACCTTGACACAACATTGCTTAGATCTTCAATTTATTGCTTGACTTTCTTCCGGAATTTGGCTTCAATTGGATGGTTGCGTGCCACTTAGACCTAGGCACAAAAATTCTTCTTCTTCAACCGAATTGAGCTTATCACAAAAAAAATTTTCTTGACATAAAATGCCTCTTCGATAGCAAAACACTAGTCACTCCCCCACACTTAAATCTTTGTCCGTCTCGGGCAAAATAGCACTAAGAAACATCTCAAGCAACAAGTCCAAAGAAAAGTGAGGGTAGGAGTAGGAAATAAGTAAAGAAAAAAAAATGGAATGAATATGAGTTTTGCTAAAAATTGATATGGAAAGGTAAACAAAGTGATTAGCCTCTATAGATGTGATCCAATCATTGAAATATGATTTTGAAAGAACCTAAGCAAGTTCTAGAGTTCAATAACATGTGTGTCACAAATATAAGGCTAATTCTCACTAGGTGCAAAATTTTCATCTCAAATCATCAATTAAGAATCTAAAACCAAGTAGTACTCAAGCATCCAAGATTTCATCCATTAGCTCAAATCCTAAGTTTAAACAACCCAATTTAATTTATTTTCAAAAAACTCTAAAATGCTATGGAGAATACCTAAAGGGATACTTATATTTCTACTCATGCAAAAGTGCTAAAAGAAAAGACATGATATTTACAACGACTCCTATGCATTCTACTCTACTCATGCATTTATTAGTAAGGACTCAATTTAAAAGAAAACTCTACTTCTAGAAAGCATGAAAATGAAAAATGCAATAAAAGAAAATACAAGAAAGAATAATCTCCCCTTTATTCTGGTGGATGGAGTCTATCAAGCAGTAGCCTCCATCTTGGTAGTGGAGGAGTCTGGGTGGCTGGGAGAATTCGGACTCCCCCATATTTGAACTTTTCAGAAATATGCTCCGGTGGCCGAAGGCGATTTAGGTTCAAGAGCCATTTAAGAGGTGGAGTGCTTTGAATTAAAGTAAAATCATCTCCTCCTTCTTTCTGCCTTTCAGAAGCCCTTCCAGGAGGCTGAAGTCTGTTCAGTTGGAGTACCCACTCTGGAAGTCTTCTGGACCCTGCAAAACAATGTAATACCTCTCTCAAGCGTTCAAGGTCAGAAAGAAATGAAATAATATCAGTCTCTGCATAAAATGAATCCAAAACTGCATCATGTCCAATTAAATCAAATTCTGGTATCTCAATGAAATTTTCAAAATCATTTCCTACAAAATTTGCATCCAGATACTCATCACAAATAAAGAAATCAATTTCTGGCTAATCAATAGAAATTTCGCAATTATTTTCCATCCAGGGTGTATCAAGTAATGTGTCACAGCCAATCAAATCAATATCAGATATCTCCATAAGTTTTTCACATTCATTTTCAGCATAAGACATAACAAGAGATTCATCAAAATAAATAACATCAATTTCAGGCACTTCTAAAAAATTTTCACTATCCATATCTACAAAAGATGTATCTAAAGATTCATCATAACAAACAACATCAATTATGGGTGCCTCTAAAATTATTTCATCATCCATTTCAAGAGATGTTGCAAGTAATGCAGTACGATCTATGAAATCAATGTTTGGTACCTCTATTGGATTTTCACAAACACTCTCTATACAAGGTATATCAATAAATTCATCAGAATCAATAAAGTCAGCACTAGGTACCTCGCTGCATTTTTCTGAACAAAGAGCAGAAATACTTACCTGAGCGTGCTGGATAATACCTAGAGGTTCTATAATAGTAGATGTATCTGTAGCCTCCTCCTGGTCAAGTGCATGCTCCTCTTCAGCCTCAGGCTCTGGTGGACAATCAACTGGTGATCCTTGGGTGCTTGCTTCCACCATGCAAGTCCCTACACTTTCTGGTTCATTCTCTAAATCTTGTGGTGGTCCCTGGGGCTTAGTGCAATCCCCTACACCTATGGAATCATCTCCTCTGCATGCTTCTTCTACAATATCTACAACAACAGTATCAGAAAAATTAGGACCATCAATAATACTATCATCACAAAAGAAAAGACTAGAATGGTCCTGTGGAGCTTCAGTTTCTTCTTCTTGAGCTGAAAAATTTGGCAATGGATTTTGAGTAGGAATCTCCGGAGGAATGCATGCTGTAGGTGCCCAGACTTTAATGTATTCTTCTTCTTCTTCTTCTAAAATTGTAAGATTACTTGAAGAAGGACTTGGCCATGCACTAGGGTCACCTTGAACTGATATAAAACCAACTCCGGGGCTCTCAGAATTAAAAGCAGCTTGAGAAGCTAATTGTCCTGATCTTTGGGCTTTTATCTGATTCAATCGATCTTGCACGTTTTGAAACCATTGTTGTTGTTGTTCTTGTTGTTGTTGAAAATTTTCTTGAAAACTTTGCTGTTGTTGTTGGATTTGTTGACACATCTCCATAATCCTTTGGTGTAGAGCCTCATGCTCTTGTTGGTCTTGAAAAGTAATATAAGGCTGCTGAAAATCAAGAGGAGGCTGTGAATTCTGAAATAGAGACTGTGGGGGCTGATCAAATGGTTGAACATGCTGAAAATTTGGTTCACAAGTTGGTGGAGATTGCTGAAAATTGTAGCCCTGAAATTCTTGGATCTGAGGTTGAAATTGTGGTGGTGAAAACTCAATTTGGTTGGGCTAAAAATTATGATTAGGCTGCTGAAAATTCTGATTGCAAGGGTGAAATTGCTACGGTAATTGACATGGTTGCTGGAAATTCGAATTATCTGAAAACCCTTGCTGAATTTCTTGAAAAAGTGATTGATCTTGTTGATAAGGTGGCTAAAAGTTAGGCTGAAATTTCTGAATTTGGGGCTGAAAACTTTGCAATAGTGGCTGCCCATTCTGAAAATTCTGGAAAATTGGTTGAATTGGCTGAAAATCCGGCTGAAATTGTTGGAATTGCGGTTGAAATGGTTGTGGTGGCTGAAATTGTTGACATGGTAGCTGAAATTGCTGAATTTGTTGATTAAAATTCTGAAATGGTGGCTGCCCATGCTGAAACTGTTGAAAATTTGGTTGACTTGGCTGCTGAAATTGGAAGGGCTGAAATTGTGGCTGAGGTTGCTGAAATTTTGGCTGAACCGACCTCTGGTAAGTAGATGACTGAGCTTTCCGTTTTTGTTGGTAGTCCAACTCCTTTAACACATTTTTTAACTCCTCTAATGCCTCTTCTATCTCTTTACAGAACTCTTGTGACCTCATTTTGATCTTGCAGCTCTGTCACAAAACAAACAAAAAAAATGGCAGCAACCGTATACAAAAGAATAAGCACAATAAAATAGAACCCAATGATATGTCTAAAGGCACACAAGCAAAAATCAAACAAATCAACTAGTTGCTTCCCCGGCAACGGCGCCAAAAATTTGACAGCCCCGAAATACTAGATTAAATTTGTCACGAATTATGGGACCATCAGATTTAAATGTGAATGAATAACTGGAAACCCTTTTACAATCAAAAGAATGAAAATGTAATATAGGGGCCACAGGTCGTATTTTTCTCGGGGACTAGTTGATATAATTTGATTCGCGCTTGTGTTTAGGTGTCGTTTGTGTTTTCGGGTTTCAAATCAAAATTGGGTTTTGGGTTGCAATTGGAATTGCAAACATCAAGGGAAAAAGCAAGGACTCGACTATGGCACTTAACCCAAGTGATTCCAACAATGAACTCAAATAATTTGTAAGCTTAAATGCAATTTACCCTAGTTTGGAAAATAAATCTGATGTGGAAACAATTCAAATTTTGAATGATACTAATGCAAAGAACTTCTTCAAGAGTTATTACACCAAACAAACCAAATGGAAATCAATCTTCAACCAAATTGATACAAAACCAATGCCAATGCTGTACTTGATACAAAGTGCAAACCATTTACACATGAGATTGCCGAAAAGAACAAAATGAATTGCCAACAGCTGCAGAAATTCAGAGAACATTGAATGCCAAACTTCAAATGCAAGAATTCAGAATGCATAAGCTGAAGATTTCAGAAATTAAAGGTGGATGGCAGAACTTGAGACTTGAATGACAGGACTGGATTCAGAAGTTCAGGAACAAGATGAGAAGTTGAAACTATTGCAGAAATGCACAGCTGAATGCAGGAACTAGAAGATTCAGTTGAATATGATGCAATGGTTTACCCAAACCAAACCCTTTTGATGAGCTGCAATCAGGAATGCAGATACGAGCTAAAAATATTGCAGAAACAATCTGAAGTTCAGCAATGCAATCAAATTGCAGAAATTAGAATTGATGCAAAATAAATCTGATTCACTAACTCTGATGCCAATTCTATTTAAAAGGAACCAGTCACAATGCAAATGCAGGAGATAAAACAATGCTATCTTGATACAAAATTCAGGAACATCAATTAAAAGTTTGATACGCAGAGATGCAGAATTGAAACTGACTTTTTCTCTTTTGCAGAAACAAACATCGGCACACAGCAATACAGCTGAATCCAACTTGCAGAAATTAATACCAGGGTTTGGAAATGAAATAAATTGAAAGGTAAGTTCAGAAGAACAAACTTAAGCTAACTTAATACAATTAAAAGACTGAAACGCAGCAGATTGAACATAAATTTCAGAAATGAAACAGAACAGAGTTGATACGCAAGAATGGAGATGGCACGCAAGGAATTAAAGCTACAATTGAACTGAAATTGAAAACAAATGTTCCTAAGCAATTCCCTAACTACTTGTCTTAAAGATTGAACCCTAATTTAAGCTAGAACACTTAAGAAAACCAACTTAACCAATCTGAAACCAAAATAGAAACCAAACTACAGCAGTATTGGAAATTACAGCTAATAAACGAAATTAACTAAGAAATCTAAACCCCAATCCTTTCCTAGCTCAAAGTCTTCTTGGTTGTCAGTCAAGAGCTGGCTTCGAACCCCTAGGCTCAGCAAATCGGTGGAAAACAACTTCAATCCATCAATTTTGCTCAAACTGCTCCAAATGGGAAAATTCCAATCCGAGCCCTTTAATCTCAACTTGCCGAGCTGTGATGAAGATTTGGAGACGACCTGAGCTCACATGAGAACCCCTACAAGTGGCTCAGGTGATCTGAATTTGCGTGTAGCTGAGATTCAAGCTCCCGGACCACAGAGAATGCGAAACCCTCAACAAGCTCTGTCCAGATGAAGTTTGAGTTGAATTTCGGATCGAGATTGCCTCCCAAGGATTCAGACGATGAATTTCGGTTGGAATCGAGGTGGTCGCGCCTCGGATTGAAGAAAAATTGAAGAAATGTGGAAGAACACGAAGAACAGTGAAGAATTGCGGCGAAGACGCGACGAGGAAGACTGCGCAGGAAATTTGATTAGGTAATAACCAATGGACGGCCCTGATTGATCGGATGAAATCCAACGGCTGATCTTGCTCCAATTTGAGCCAAACTTTTATGATGATGATCTGGGGTTAGGATCTGCCTTGTGATAGCTCGGATCCTCCAGATATGCAACGGATGGTCCAGATCAACTCTATCTGTGAATGGACGCTCTAGAGCCCTCCTTGCTTGATCCAACGGTTGATTGAGCTCTGATTGGAATGAAACCTTCAGATCTTGATCATAGAGCTTGATCAACCCTAACCCTAGCTCGGATTGCTTCAGATCATCCCGGATGGCTCAGATCTAGCCGCTCTTGAATCGGACGGCCCGGATTAATCGTAGGCTTGATAATTCGATCTGGTTCACATCCGACTCAAGTTTGACCCAGTATGCCCTAGGTCCAGGATCCTTTCATGCCTACAAAAATATATCAAAAAATTAGAGGCCAAATAATCCAAAAAATGTGTAAATTTGCAATTAAGTCCAAAATAAGAGGAAATCCTAAAACCTAGGGTAAAATCATAATTAAGCAATAAAAACATAGATCAAACATGGATTTTAGCAATTAAAATAATCAACAAAATGGTATTTATCAGTATCAAAGTGAAGCCACTCTTCATCGGATTAATCGTCAGAAGAAGCAAGAGCTAGAGAAAGAAGAACAAGTGAATAATCAACAAGTCAAAAGACAAATTACCAAGGGAGCTTAATTTCACAAATGGAACCCCGAGATAGATTTGGATATGACATCCGGACACCTCAACTTTTCGGATTGGGAGGATTCGACCAATGGAATGCTAGGATTGAGAATTTCTTCATGATAAAGACACAACAATGGTTTGCTCTAATTGAGATATTTGAAGCCCCAATGGATAGCAAAGAAAAACTCCTTGAGAAGAAGAAGTGGGCTAAGGAGAAACTCCAAAAATCCGAAATAAACGACAAGATAACTGATGGTATATGTTCCCGTCGGCTTGAGCTCTTCCTCTCTCCATAGTGGATGTGGATCATCGGGTTCCGTTGGAGTCAATGTGAGACACTGAAATGGGTTCGATCTCCGCCTCTCCTCTTTCTCTAAGATGTCAACACCTATTAGGATTGGACCGACTCTATTGACTCGGCCCCTCCGACGCTTAAGTGAGTCAATTGAAGAAGAGAAAAAAAGGAAGAAGAATACTAAGAGAGAGGAATTGCTTATGCTTTTCGGGATCAGAGCCACTTACCTCGTCTGTACTGATGAGGGGTATATAAGTTGATATCTGACAGGAAGTCCAGTTGCATCTGTGGGACCTAACTTGTTAAAGTCCAGATAAAGTATCTGGTAAGAAAATCTGGTGGGTCAAGAAGTTCAGTAAGTCTGCATATGATAAGTGGAGGTAAGTCACTAGAGGAGAGAGATCCAATGAGGGCAAGTCCTGTTGGACCTTGGATGGCTAGAGAGGGGGGGAGTGAATAGCCAGACACTCTTTTGAACTCTTTCTGCACTTGAGGGTTAGCAGCGGAAGAATACAAGCAGAAAGACAGAAATAGAAATAGACAGAAAAACAAAACACAAACCACAGACGCTAACTCAAAGGGTTTATAAGGTTCGGGGATAACTTGCCTTTACTTCTTGGCGTGCCCGTAAGGTGGGCGATCCCTTGATCGTCGATAGATCAAGCCCCGAAAATCCAGATATCACAGCCTCCTTCTCGGTGGAGAAACCTCTCCACAGAATAGTCTCAAGATGATATGAAATAAAGCACAAAGACACAAGAAAATCTTACAGAGCACAAGCAAGCGAAGAAGAACGTTTACAGAGCACAACTCACAACACAGCACAACCTTGGCAAGAGCCTTCACTCAGCTCTTCCTTCTCACGGTGTCTACTTGCTTTCCGATCAGTTGATCTCACGTTCTCTGCTTCGCCAGCCACCACTTAAGCCTCGCTTCTGATCATCGCCAGGCTTCATCAGCACCCACTGAACCACAGCCTGATCCACTGACCTTCACAGAGCTCCCAGTCCACTGAAGACCTCTTCAGCTGAGCCTCGGTCAGTCGCCAGCCGCGCCAGAAGCCGTTGAAACCTGGAAACAGAAAATAGACAAACCTGCCACGGTGAAAGTCGTCATTGACTCTTCTCCTTGGTTTCTATCATCCCTGTCTCACCTGCACACTCATCAGAAGCTTAGCACAACATATCACAAAGAAATCAGCAGGTATCAGAAAGATTCAGAGCGAAATCAGAGCGTCTGACAACGATTCAAATTAAAGTTATCAGACACTGATCGGTCACCAGACCGATCAGTGATGACCCTGATCGCTCAGGCTACCTCCTGATCGATCCAGTGACTCTGTGATCGGTCACACTGACCGATCAGGGATCTATGATTGGTCACACTGACCGATCCATCAGCTTACTGGCCACAACCCTCAGGTTCACTGCCAGAAGCACCTGATCGGTCACCTGACCGATCAGGTTGTGACCTGATCGGTCACAGTGACCGATCAGGTCACCTCTGGACCGATCAGGACCCATCCTGATCGGTCCAGGAGGCCTCGATCGGTCCAAGTGACCGATCAGGTCACTTAGACCTTTCTCCAACCTCTTTCTGATCCCTTCTTCTGATCGTTCACCAGAACGATCAGACACTACATAGAAACATTCTGATCTCTCTCTGATCGTTCACCAGAACGATCAGAAGCCAATCAGAAGCATTCTGTTCCTTTCTGATCGTTCATCAGAACGATCAGACTCCCTGGATCGGTCACCAGACCGATTTGTTCACAAGGTAACTCGTGTCAACTCCTGATCAGACTCCAGACCGATCAAGCCACTTGGCTGACTCAATGCTCAGACACCTAGCTTCACTCGCTAGGACCCGGCTTCACTCACCGGGATTTCCTCACCTAGCTTCACTCGCTAGGACCCGACTTCACTCACCGGGATTTCAGTCATCCAGCTTCACTCACCGGGACCCGGCTTCACTCACCGGGGTTTTCGTCAGCCGGCTTCACTCACCGGGACCCGGCTTCACTCACCGGAGTTTCCGTCACCTGGCTTCACTCACCAGGACCCGGCTTTACTTACCGGGGTTTCCATCACCCGGCTTCATTCACCAGGACCCGCCTTCACTCACCGGGGTTTCCGTCACTCGGCTTCACTCACTGGGACCCGACTTCACTCACCGGGATTCGTGTCCAGTCCCCGAACAAGACTTAAGCCGAATTTACTCAACCAAACTTATATCGGTGTCAAAACAAAAAACAACAATCGGGTTAGACTACATCAACAAGTCCTAATGGGATTGTAGGTGCGGTCTAACTTAGAGTCATTTTGGATGTCTAAGTTGAGACCATGACTATGTCAGTCTTAGGAGGATAGGATTTAATTAATAATAATTACTTTACTTTATTTTTATTGTGTTAACTTTGTTTTGCAGGGTGTACTTTGTTTTGTGGTCTAATGCTTTCTGCAAGATGAAATTGCAAAATAAAACCTCGGATGAACAATGTTCAATGCGCCTTAGTTGAGACTGAGGTGACCTAGATGGCTAAGGGCGCCTCCGCGTATAAATCATCGAGGATGAGATTTTAGTGGCTGAAGGTGCCTTGGATGCGACTGAAGGCGCCTCAGTTCAGGCTTTCAAAGCACCTCAAATGAAGTTAAAGCATCCTCAAGCAAATAAAGTTCGACAAACTTGAATCTAATCGAGTTGTGAGATTGAAGGCGCCCTAGCTAGGATTGAAGGCACCCTCAATAGCCTTTAAAAGGGCTATTCAGCTAAGCTTTCATACACAACTTCTATAAGAGCTCCTACAACCATTTTGCTACTCCATCCGCACGTTACGACCATACTACTGCTCTACTACGCCCGACAACTGCTAGAAGAATGGCACCAACACACGAGTGCATCTAGATTCTCATTTATATGTTGGTAGCTAAATTTCATTATTATATACATTTTTTGTTAAGTATAAAAGGAAAGTTAGAGTGTTATACTTTCTTCAAATTTTATATTGGACTACTCTACTGGGAGCTTACCGATAGAGTGTTTAGCGAATTACCCATCGAAAAGGTCTAAAGGACCTAGGACTTGGAGTAGGAGTCGGCAAAGGCTCTAAACTAAGTAAAAATACATGTGTTATTTCGTTTATGATTTTTCAAATTTAGTTTGTTTATTCCGCTGCACACTCAATTTCGAAAAGTTGAAAAAGAAAAAATTTTAAACTCATGTGATTTAACCCCCCTCCACCCTCATGTGCATCGATCCTACAAAATTCGCCACCCCAGCTGTCCAACACAGCCACCCCCATGACCATCTATGAGGAGGTAATCGGAAATTTACAGTTAGTCACTGCGGAAAGTTAGATGTTAGAATGATGAACTAAGTTCGAGATGCAATTGATGTATCAAAATGAGCTTTAACTTCATCAAAATATATAGATTTTGTGAAAGTCAATCATGCGAAAAGCTAATATGTAAGTCATGTGCATTTAACCCATAGATCATGGTTGGAAATTATTTTTGAAAATAATTTCAAAAATATTTTAGAAAATCTTGGTGAAATCTATTTGTTGATAAAAATAATTATTAATTAGTTAGATATAAAGTTAGAATGAAATATTGAAGTTTTCAATGATTTCCAAATTTGTATTATTCTTTGAAGATAAGATGTATTTTCATAGAAAACTATTTCTCCTAATAGTATATGACATAAGTAATGTTTACATGAATTTTTGTGATTTTTTAAAAATCATAGAATTATTTATACATTTCTGAATTTCAATTTGAAGTTGAATCCGAAAATTCAGCAAACCAATCGATTGGACTAATTGATTGGTACAGTTGCTAATCGATTGGTAGCTAACACCAATTGATTAACACAGGCTAGAATCGATTGGTAACTGATACCGATCTATTAGAAGCTGTTGATTTTGACTGAAATGAGTTTATTTCATTTAATTAAGCCACATTTAGGTAATTTAACTATTTTTTAACCTGATTAAAAGCTTGGATGAGTAGTTAAGGATAATTTTCTTGATGAAAATGAGAAATGAATGGTTAAAGGGTACTAATTTGGAGTTAAGGAGGAGGTTTAAATTTAAGGTTAAATTTTTAACCTCATAACGTATACTTTCAGATTTCTTAAAGGTTTAAGAACTCCAAATCATTGTTGATATAATGATAGAAGTTGGAGCACACTTTGGGAGGGAAATACACCTTAAAGACATGATTTGGGAAAGAAAGAAGAAATTTTGATGGATAATGGATATATGCTCAAGGTTGAGCATTGGAAACAAAGGAAGTTAGGGAACCTCCATTGTAATGCTTGAAGGATAAGACAAATGAATCTTTGAAGAAGATTTTTGATGTGTGTCACAGGCGAAGAATATAGGGTATAAGTCAAGAAACCCTTATTCATACTTTGGCATGAGATAAAGAAGTAAGTTGGGTTAATGAATTAGCTTAACTTAAGTATATTGTCGAACATAAAAAAGGAGAGATTATTGGTGCAATCTATCTTAGATCAAGGTTGACTAAGTTCAGGTTGACTTGAGCTTCGTTTTAGATATTTGATTAATATGTGAGAGAGAAGTCAAGTGGATCAAGATTGATCAGATACTTGATGATGTCAGAAGTCCAACAAAAAGTTAGAAGTAGAAAAGTCCAAGTAGGTCATGAAGGAAGGGATACTTGCCACGGACGACAAGTACAAGTCAGTTACGGAGGACCGGACACCTAGCACAAGAGAAAAGTCTAAGTAGCTCAAGGTTGACTGGATACTTGGTAATTGGAAATCCAACGAAAACTTGACAAGGAAAAAGACCATGTGGGTCAAGGAGGATTAAACACTTGGTAATCGAAAGTCCAATGGGAAGGTTGGCAAAAGAAAAGTCCAACTGAGTCAAAGGTTAAGTAGACACTAGTTGGTAATTAGAAATCCAATGAGAAGGTTGACAAGAGAAAAGTCCACATGGGTAAAAGGTTGATCGGACACTTGGTGATCGAAAGCCCAACAGGAAGGTTGGCAAGAGAAAAGTCCAAGTGAGTCAAAGGTTAACTAGACACTAGTTGGTAATTAGAAATCCAATGAGAAGGTTGACAAGAGAAAAGTCCACATGGGTAAAAGGTTAATCAGACACTTGGTGATCGGAAGTCCATTGGAAAAGCCTGCAAGATGAAAGTCCAAGCGGGTAAAAGGTTGATCATACACTTAGTGAAGACGTGGCAGGTCAAGGTTGACCGGATACTTGGCAACGGAATGTTCCAATAGGTCACAAATGATTAGATGTTGGGCAAAGGATGTCCTGGTAGGTTGAGGTTCAGGCAGACGCGAATTCAACCTTGAAAATATTGAATTTAGGGTTACCAATCGATTGGTGAGTAGCAATCAATTGGTAAACCCTAAACTCGAATAGTTTAGGGTTGGCAATCGATTGTTCCAAAGTAATTGATTGAGAGCAAATTTTGAGAGCACAGTAGAGTCTGGAATCTATTGAAGCAATCAATTGAAGCAATCAATTGTGGCTTAAAGTAATTGATTAAGACAATCGGTTGACAGAAGTTTAGTGAGGAGACAGAAGGTTACTGAATCAATTAGCCTAAGCGATTCAGCCTTGTCAAACGATCGAGTTAATCGATTGGCAGTGATTTTTTGAGAGAACGAAAGGCTTCAGAATAGATTGAGGTAATCGATTGAAGCCAACAATCGATTGGTATGACTCACTAATTAATTAGGTAGGCGAAGAAGATTCATTCTACAGGTTTGAAGAGTCGGATCTGACGTGATAATCGATTTGGGATAAGACCAATCAATTGGGAGATATTTTCTAGTTTGAAAGCAACCCTAGAAAAGGGTATTTCATAAAGATTTGAAGTTGTTGGTTCTTGAGGTTTTGGAGAGAAGCTATGCTGCATTTTTCAATCATTAAGAGACTAACCAAAGCAAGAAAAGTGCAAGCAAGACAAGATTCCTTATTGTAAAGTCATTTTCGATGTCTATTGTAATCTTGTTTGCATTTCTTGTTGTATTCTTGTGCTCAAGCTTATAAGAGGTTTTTCTGTCTCTCGGAGGTTTATGAGAAGGAGGAAGTTTTTGGTAGAGCTGTGAATGAGAAGTAGACCCTTGGATTAGTAATCTCAATGAGATAGATACCAAGTAAAATCCAAATATAGTGCATGTGACATTCAAGTAAGAGTTGAAGTACCCCTGTTCCATCAACGATGAGCACAAAGCGACTACAAGAAGCAATCTTTGGTATTCACATCCCCTCTAACTCATATGAGTCCTATCAATTAGGTCTACTTTAACAACCTAATTCCGAGATTTATCAATCCCATTTATCCAACCTGATGTAGTGGAGATGGCAGGAGCCATAAGACAGGACTTGGTCATCGTACGAGTTAGCCGATTTGACTTGTCCAGCTGATTCGATCTCCTGATTTGCCACTAGTCCGACCTCCTGATTTGCCGCTAGTCCAACCTCTCGACATGTGAAGACACACGATAATTAATACCATAACTCAAAGGAACACGATGGTTACAATAACACCCTTTAATGAGATGCATCCTTGGCCTTCTCTCGATAAGAGATGTCTCTTGGACTTCTCTTCTTCTATAAGGTCAGGGGAGGAGGATTTTGGGGACAATGGTTATATAACTGTTTCTTCTCATTTCTCTGCTTTATACCTTTCTGGGGGCTCCATCATGATTGAGACATCAGATGGATCTCGTCCGGGTAACTTTCAGTGAATCGTTGAACAAATGTTATTCTCCGTAGAGTCGGCCAACGTTACAATAGAACGCAAAAAAGAAAACTTCAATGCCATCTCTTTTCGATGTGGGATGAATTTCTATTGCCGCGTATTGCGGTTAGATTTTAAACCCTGCTTTGTGCACAAGTTAATATCAAATATGCAATCTACTGCTATGCTAATATTCAACGAATTACTTAATTTTAAACAAGTTTCAATTAAATGAGTGGTCTAGATAGCTTTTAACGGTTGACACGAATACAAACTAATATATACTATTCAAGAAAGTAAACAAATTAAGTAAATAAATAAAAGTTATGATATGTCCAGTGATGTCTCGTTTAAAAATTAAAAAAAAATGATTAACGAGGTTTTTTCAACCTCGGACGATCGGTTTGGTCTCACGGAAGTTTTCCACCGGCCGCCAGGATAAATCGGGAAGCGCTCGCAGTAGGCGGTCTAGAAGCCTAGCATCCCAGGGTTCGCGCCCCATTTGAAGGGAAAAACGATAACAAGATTTTTCCAACCCCGGGCGACCGACCCGGCCTCACGGAAGTTTTCCACCTGCCGCTAGGGTAAATCGGGAAGCACTCGCGGTGTAGAAGCCCAGCGTCCCAGGGTTCGCGCCTCATTTAGAGGAAAAATTCCTGCAAATATGTCGTAGCTGGGGATCGAACCGCGGATGCTTGGGATAGCAACTAGACGCCCTACCGCGGGGCTATGGTACAGCGGTAGGGCGACTAGTCGCTATCCCAGGCATCCGCGGTTCGATCCCCAGCTACGGCGTATTTGCAGGATTTTTTTCTCCAAATGGGACGCGAACCCTGGGATACTGGGTTTCTAGACCACCCACTGCGAGCGCTTCTCGATTTACCCCAGCGGCCGGTGGGAAATTTCCGTGAGGCCGGGCCGGTCACCCGAGGTTGGAAAAACCTCATTAATCATTTTTTTCGTTCAAAAATGTAATCGTCAATCTATGATACATTTGACATTCTATTATTGATCAGACACCGTCGACAACCTCTAGTCGTCATCCCGAATCAAATTATATCTTGGAAGGTACGGTGAATCTGTCGATGATCGCTACAATTAAGATCTCACATTATTCACCGTCGATCCCGATGAGTTCACCGTCCCCCAAGCTATAGTTTGATTTGGGGCGACGATCGGAGGCCGCCGGTGGTGCCCGATAGATGATCAAACGTCGGACGTGTCATCGATTGATGATCAAATTTTTCACTGAGACATTCACTTTCACGGTGCAAATCATTTCTATAAATAAAATTATATGAAATTACAAAAATAATATTAAAGAGATGAAGTATGATTATAAGCTACGTGATGAGGGCGTTGTTAAGTTGTTTTAGTCAGACTTAAACCCATTCAAACATTAATTGTGCAAAAGATAATTACATCTTATGCTTAATTAATGGCCAAAATATTTTGAGAAAATCACTATAGAATTTTTACTATACAATACCATGCACATGTATTTACACGGCAAAGTTAGAGAACCAAATCGAACCGGACCAATCCTCGGATGAACCTTTGATAGTTGAAGTCCGAGTTAGCCCGGCCAAGCAATCGAGAGAGAGCTCCTTCTGTTTATCGCCCTCTGCCCTCGGTCTCACCTTCTCTGAGAGAACCGCCTCGCCCTTCTTCTCGCGTAGCCTCTCTAGCTCCCCGATCAACATGTTGATAAAGTTAGACATAATGGATAGGCGAATAAGGAAGGAGGGAGATGAGAAAGGTAGGATGGAAGTGGTGTTTATATAGGCAAAGAAGGTGGACTATTCTAATGGCTCATTTGAAGTTCAAGTCAATGACTCTTTAATGGTGTCAAAAATTTCGGTCTTGCTAGCACGGAGCCAAGCTTGTATGTGCCCGCGAGGTTTAGATCCTAAACCCTAAATCTCACGGCCGCAAGTTTGGGTCCGTGCTAGCAAAGACCCAAATCCGTCCAATTTAAGTCCGACCTATGCATGGTATAGATCGACTTGCCCTCTATCGCATTATCCAAGGCACAATTTAGGTCGGGACGGATCAAATCGGGTCACGAACAATCTTAGTCATAGAAAACGATCATATCCAATTGCCACATCTCTTAATTATTTGAAAGATTCCAAGAAATTATAATATTTTTGACCTCGCTTAGCGTTGACTAATTAATAAAAATTCATTAAAGTAAACGGTCAGATTAATCAAAGGAACGTGCCATTGTGGAATTAGACGGTCAATTTATTGACCGAAAGTCTCAAGTAGAAGCTGTTGTTTGTTGAATTGTCTTAAATTTTGTTTGTATTTTGTGACAATTTACATGACAATAACACAAAGTCAAAGTAAAAGCTTGACAAGCGAATCAAATTTGTTCATGAATATTTAGTTTCGAAAGGAATTTCATGTAAAATCACATGAACACGCTGCTCGATCAACACGGGTTTAACTCAATGGTCCCGAAAGTACGAGGTCGGGATCAAATCCACTCCAATTGAGTAACCCGGAGGCACTTGCTCGCCGGAGCCCTACTTGGAAGGTAGGTAGGTAACCAGAGGTCTACTTGCTTGTCGTGTCGTCGGAATGAACTCCGACCGCTAGAGCTGATTGATGATTATTGTGCTTCTAAAATTGTGCTACCCTGCGGAGGCATGGAGAGAGCGGAGCACTCTGTTGGTAAATGTATCAAGCATAATAGTGAGCTCGCAGCAAGCTCTCGGTTGCACCTTAGGTGGGAGGTCATGAGTGTGAATCGGCCATGAGCTTGCGGTTCCAAATTACCAATGGTTTTCCTTGACCTAGTCGATTTCTTTCACCAAAGAAAGGAGGATCAAGTCGTTTACCCAATTCTATGAATGTGATATAGGCTTTCATACCCAAACTCAATGTCAAAGTGAGAAGCCTTAGCTACAACAAACTCACAATCTCAACTATAAATGAATCAGACGTTCGTAAATAAATTTAAAAGTCGAACCTTTAATAAACAAGTTTAAACAAAGCTAGTTTATTAAGCTCTAAAAATTCAATTCATCGTCCATCGTCGATTTTTTTTTAATGAATTCCTTAAACTCGGTAATAAGATTTAAAAGTGTTGATTAATGCAATGACAAATTGCTAATTGCTATTACCTCCTCTTCTTGTCTTTCATCTTCTTCTTCTTTCCCGCCTTTTTGGTGGGTTCATGAGGAACCGCTACAGCCGCCGCTGCCACCGTCGGCGGCTCCTGCTTCTCCTTCCGGTCGTTACGGTGCCGCTTGAAGATCAAGTCGCCGAGCTGCCACCGATGCAGGAAGCCCATGGAGGGCCATTTCTTGTGCTGGCCATGGTCCAGCTTCTCTGACCTCGGAGGCCAAGTGCAGTAGCTCTTCGGCGAAAGCCCCTCGAAGCCCTGGCGCATAGCTTCGTCGGCCGCTGCCGGACTGCCATTAATCTCTTCCTCGTTCGACGCCGCGTCGTCGTCTTCGTCGTCGTCGAAGAAAGGGCAGAGCGGGCGGATGCGGCCCTGGAAGAAGATCTTGTCGGCGGGGATGAGCCGGCCGTCGTCATCTAGATCGGTGAGCAGGAGGTCGAACTGGAAGTCCGCGTCGATGTACACCTCCTCCTGCCCGTCGTCGTCGCCGCCGCCGCCATTGCATGAGGACAGAGCCGGGAGAGGGCGAGGGGCGGCGGAGATGCTCTTGGGGGAATCGCCTTCAAAATCTGTAAAAGTGGCGAATTCCATGGAGCATCTTCTTCTCCCCTCTCCTCTCCTCTCCTCTCCTCTGTTCTTCCTTCTGCTTCTTCTTCTTCTTCTTCCATGGCTTCTTCTTCTGCTATTTTTGACGAGAGATGGAGCGAGAGGATCGGAGATGATCAGTTAGATTACGATAAGGAGATAGAGAAAACGATCTATGCATGGTGAGTAAATTTGCTAAATGGGGATCTTGATACGGTTTTGTTAGTTCCTCCACCGAGAATTGTGGGTTGGGAGAGCATATGGCTTATGCATCCTCGCGCCATGAACACACGACCTTGATTGATGTGTCACTTTTAAATTATGCATAATAAATGGGGCTACATTTTTTTTTTTCAAATTGGATGTGTAATCGTGGAAGGTTAGACTTCTGGACCACCCGCCACAAGCATTTCCCGATTTAACTTGACGGTAGGAGAAAATTTTTCATGAGACCGAGTTGGTCGTCTCAGGTTCGATGTTATCCAACCAGGTTAATTTTTTTTAAAAAAAATGTAAACGATGGACTGATGACTAACGTATGAGGTGTTATCATCATGAAGTCTGAGGATCAAATCTTGGTGGAGCTAGGTGCCTCCAATGAACGGAGTAAGATATTTGGATCACAAAAAAAAACAAAAAAAAAATCCATGTAAGGAGGATTTGATTCTCAGATAGTGCATGCTTGAATGTTTACGATGCTTGAACTATTGGTGATACTGGATCATTTGGTTATGAACCCACGACCTTAATTTGATTGATGTCTCACATTTAAATTATGCATAATAAATAGTACTATGATGAATTTTATAGATTTTTTTTTTCAAATTGGACGTGTAATCGTGAAAGGTTAGACTTCTGGACCACCCGTCACGAGCATTTCCCGATTTAACTTGACAGTAGGAGAATAATTTTCATGAGATTGAGTTGGTCGTCTCAGGTTCGATATTATCCAACCAGGTTAATTTTTTTTTTGTTAAAATGTAAACGATGGATTGATGACTAACGTATGAAATGTTATCATCATGAAGTCTGAAGATCAAATCTTGGTGGAGCTAGGTGTCTCCAATGAACGGAGTAAGATATTTGGATCACAAAACAAAAGAAAATAATCCTTGTAAGGAGGGTTTCTTGATAGTGCATTCTTGAACGCTTACGATGCTCAAACTATTGGTGATACTAGATAATTAGGTTATGAACAGAACAATAGGTACATAGACAATAGATGCATAGCTCAATCCCTAGTTATTACATAAGAAATATCATGCGTCCATCATCTGTGCTACACCCTAGGGCATTATCATTGACTTTATTGATTTGATTTAAAATTGTAGCTAAGATTGATTAACAAAGTTGAGTAACGTTGAACCTCGGACGACTAATTCAGTCCCACGAAAGTTTCCCACCTGTCGCTAAGGTAAATCGAGAAGTGCTCACGATGATGGTCTAGAAACCTAACATTTTAGGGTTCACGTTCCATTTAGAAAAAAATTTCTATAAAATATGTCGATAATAATTAACCATCTTTCCGCTGTATTGTAAGCCGGGATGGCGAAAATTGTGGCCAAGAGCTGTATTTTGCATCCACGATGAACCCACAACCTCTCACTTTGAAATTTTCAACTTGATATTTTTGACAATTAATCTAAAACGTAAGATACCATAGCACCTGCCTCCGGGGCTATGGTGCAGCGGTAGGGCGATTAGTCACTATCTCAGATATTCACGGTTTGATCCCCAGCTACGGCGTATTTACAGAAATTTTTTCTCCAAATGGTGCGCGAACCCTGAGACACTGGGCTTCTAGACCGCCCACTGCGAGCTCTTCCTAATTTACCCTGATATCCGGTGAAAAATTTTCGTGAGGCTGAACCGAACATCCGAGGTTAAAAAAAATCTCGTTAATTATTTTTTTATAATAAAAAATGATGTAATCATTTTTTATCGCGATGTAATCATTTATTCACTATCGCGATGTAATCATTTTTTATTATAAAAAAAATGATTACATCTGTCTCTCACAATTCATCTTTAAATTAAGTGAAAGAAAAATAAATATAGATGATGCTCCGATAAATGCACGTGATTTCATTTTCGAGTCAAGCCGGGTTCGGGGTGAATCGAGTCATATCTCATGACATCTAAGGTTGGAGCATCTTTAGCGAAAACTATTCCGCGGTCACAGAAGAAATCTAGGGTTTGCAGTTCACTCGTCCTCTATATATACAAAGCCTTCTCCTTTCTCGCCTTCTTCGCATCCCAACTCCTGAGGCGTGACCACGGTTGCGGCGGCGTCGGTAAACCTCGAAGCGGAAATGAAGGTGGTGGCGGCTTATCTCCTTGCTGTCCTCGGCGGAAACCCCAACCCCTCCGCCGGTGATATCAGATCCATCCTCGAATCAGGTCCGACTTTATGTCGCTCTCTTATTTGTCGTCTTGGTTTAGTTGATCTTGATCCGTGTTTCTGGTTTTCAGTCGGAGCGGAATCGGACGATAAGAGGATCAACCAATTCCTCTCGGAAGTCAAGGGCAAGGACATTACGGAGTTGATCGCCGCCGGGCGGGAGAAGTTCGCCTCTGTTCCCACCGGAGGCGCAGTGTCCGCCGTCGCGGTTGCCGCCTCTGGAGGCGGCGCGGGAGCTGCCCCTGCGGCGGAGGAACCTAAGAAGGAAGAGAAGGTCGAAGAGAAAGAGGAATCTGACGATGTGAGCCTCTCCTTCTTGATAATTTGCATTACCAACATAAATTTGTGGTTTTTCTTGGGTTAATGTTTGAAAAAAAAAAAAACTTTTTTCAATCATTAATGGTTATTGACTTCGTTTTGGTCTTTTTCATTGCAGGATATGGGCTTTAGCTTGTTTGATTAAACGGCGAGGTTATATTGTCCTATCCTTGTTCTATGTCAGTTAATTTGAGATCATTTATGGTATTGCTTTTGAAGTTAGACAAAGAAAGTCAGAAACTATTTTGCTTTCAGTTCTGTTCTCTTTGAATCAACTGTTAATGGAAGGTATGTTATTTTAAAATGGTTGTTTGGATTTGATTTCGTGTGATTGTTTAGTTTATCAATCGGGCACACGATTCAAGGAATGTTGCACAATCTATGAATATTAGGCTTATTAACATGTTAGGATCAGAATAAGAAAGTGTTTTTGTTATAAAAAGTGAAACAAATGTAGACAAATGGGGGAAAAAGGATGATAGAGTTGATATTTATTCTATCTGGTAGAGATAATTTGCACTACAACAATATAGATCGCCATTGAACTATTGAAGTTTGATGGACCTAACCTGCATGATACTCGGTTGTTGTATTCACTTTGATCATAGATTGTGGTCGAACTTGGAAGTCATTGTTTTGGATATTTTTGGTGCTTAAAAATTTAATCGACAATATGGAGTATAGAAAAGATAATTTCTTTATCATTTTGAATATGCTCAATCTTTCTCCAAGGGCTGCATAAATGCCATTCCTATGACCTGAAGAGTATCTTGAATGTATTTGGTGATCTTATAGAATGATAGATATCAGTTCATTAAGGATGACATGAATCATCTTTTGGAAGAAGTTGCTCTTGATCTAATTTTTGTTGTCGACTGCTAAAGTGAGCAAACTCAACAGGTTTACTTGATCCCTTTCTCTCCCTTCTCCGTAGTCTGGAGCATTACACTGGACTATGTTTGACTCATCTTATTGATGAACTTCTAGTGTCATATTTGCTTCTGTTGAGCATAATTAGTATTCAACTTGTTTGACTATGTTTTATAAGAATACTTAGTATTCAACTTAGTAAGAACTTGATTATATTTATTTAATATAAATAAGTTGAAATGAATAATTTATTGAAGTAAATAAAGAAGCTTAAATGTATATGTTCGATATGTTAATAAAAAAATCAGGTCATTTGAATTTTCAGCTAAATATAAGGTTTGATTTAGCAGTAAATTGCCATAAACTCCCCAATAGCCCTTTGAGATTTGCATTCACTCCCCACACAAGTTTGTCTTTATTTTTACTCCCTGATGGAACTGAGTATAAAAGGGTGAAAATTGAGTATACATCAGTGAAAACTGAGTATAAAAGAGTGAAACTTGAGTATAAAAGAGTGAAAATTGAGTACATGGGTATTGATGTGGTGGATGCAATCTGCCATACTCAATTTTCTAATTTTTATACTCACTTTTCTTCAAACAATACTCACCAAATATCCCATCAGGGACTGCATGCAAAGAAAAGTTTGTGTAAGGATTGCATGCAAAGTTGACTTGGTAAGTAGGGAGTTTAGGAAAATTTACCCTTGATTTAGCTTGACTAATCTATAACCCTAATTCGATTATGAAGTCAAATTTGAATTTTCAGCTAAATATGAAGTTTGATTTAACTTCTCATTTATAACCCTATTTCGATTATGAAATTTAGATAGTAGAAAATTTGATAGTATATAGAGCCAACCTTAGGCAAAGAAGGGAGCTTATGATTCCCTTTGGCTGACCCCCATTGCTTCTAGCAATTCTACCTTTTTCTTTGAACATTTTCTGAATCGTAATCCTCAATAATTAATTCCTAATTATCATAATAATATTTTTGCCTAAATTATATTTTTTTTATATTAAATAAGATTAGTGGATAATACTTAGGGGAAGCCATCCTCATATAATCGTAAACTTATTTTTTAATTTTCTATGATATAAAATAAAATTATTCTAATTTAATCAAAATTCATATATATGAAGTATTAATTTATTAAAAAGTTATTTAAATTTAATCAAAATTAGTTTAAATATATTAGCTTTAAATAGCTGCTATAAAATAGCAGTTGGTATAATAATTTTAAAATAATTTTGATATAGTTTAAATAATTTTAAAATTTTAATTAAAATAATAATATTTAATATATAATGATTTAGTTTAAGTTGGGTTGATGGTTGATATGGTTTTATTTTTTTTTAAAAAAATAATTTTAGATGAAAATAAATAAATAAAGGAAGTGAGGGAACCAGAGCTTCATGTAAATTGAAAGAGAGCGACTGTAAGTATGAAATTGATGAGGTAAACATTAGAGAAATATACAAAGTGAACTAGTTAAAAGTATGAGTGATCAAAAGATGAGAGAGAGTTAGAGAGTCAAGTGAGAAAGTCTAGTATGGGAGAATATTTTAGAGTTTAGGTCTCGTTGTGATGGTTTTAATTTTTTTTTGAGTAGCTAATGTCTTGGTCTCTACATTTATGCTCGTAGGGTTTTTAATTTTTTATGAGTAGCTAATGCCTTGGTCTTTACATTCATGCTCGTAGGAAATTGAGTTAATTACCGGTGCGATCTCGCGAATGATACACCGGAGTATTTTCCTATGAGCATTGAGTGTCATTAGATAGACAGGGTAATTTAGAATGTCCATTTAAAGGATTATTCTTGTCACAAAGGGCTCCTCGGTTATACCTTCTAGGTTACGCAAGACATCTCCTAACACAGAATTACGAAAAAATCCATTAAGCGCTTACTAGATCTTTCTTTACACGTAAATAGTCTCCATTTCAAGGTAACATTTAAGGTTATCAAGGATATCCTTGTCACATAGGGCTCTTGGGGCATATAACCTTGAGCATCTCCTCTGGGTGGAGACCATTCCACACATTCATTCAATCAAATATTACATTAAAGCCTACACTCAAAAAAGTCAAGCATAAACTCTTCACATAGACATTTCATCAAACAAAACAATACATAAAACATGTTATAAGCACAAGATACAAGAAAATCGATAGGGTTTTACTAAATACACATCACAACTATTCCCTTAGTCTTAGAACAAGAAAAATCTACTCCATAGACTCAAAAAAAGGAACTAAAGGCATCATGACAAGCATTCTACAATCAATACAAGAAGAACAGGGAGAAAACTTAGCCTAGTGACGGGAAATCATCCATAAACACCTCCATTATTATCTTTAATCATATCTGAAAAATGGACATCGTACCATGCTGGAAGGTAGCTGGTGTATTGCAGAGTCCGAAGAGCATCCGTATATAGGTGAAAGTCCCATAGGGACACGTGAAAGTAGTCTTTTCTTGGTCATGTGAGTGTATACGAATTTGTAAGAAACTGAAATACACGTTCAAATAGCAGAAATATGTGTGTTTGGTGAGTCTCTCGAGCAATATGTGTGTTTGGTGAGTTCAAATAGCAGAAATATGTGTGTTTGGTGAGTCTCTCGAGCATCTGATCAATAAAGAGAAGTGAAAAGTGATCTTTTCTCATTTCTTTGTTTAGTTTTCGATAGTCGATGCATATTTGCCACCCGGTCACTGTCCTAGATAGGGACTAACTCGTTGTTTTTGTTCTCAATAACTGTCATCCTGTCTTTTTTTTGGAACCATATGTATTGTGTTAACCCATGGACTATTAGAAATGAGATATATAATCTTTGCATTAAGGAGTTTGAGGACTTCCTTTCTGACCACTTCTTTTATGTTGGGCTCTTTTGATGTTCCACTGAGCATTTGTGGTTATCTTCAAGAAGTTCTGTGCATACATAATGAATGGTTGATTTTTTTGATGTCATCTATGTGTACCTCACTACCTTTCTGTACATGCTCAGTACCTCTAACAATTTCCTTATTTCTCTTTGTTCATGCTTGAATTTATAACTACTGATAATGTAGAATCTGGCCCAAGAAACTTGTATCTTAGATTTGAAGCCAGGGGCTTAAGCTCCGTTTGAGGTATAACCATTGCGGGCATACTTGGATTCGGTTCGATTGCCATAATTTGTTCGTATTCCGGAGTTGAGTTCAGGGTACCTTCCATACCTTGTCTATCGTTCTTTACCTCTCGTCACTGGAGGGTCTTCCATCTTCAAGGTGATTTTCTTTTTCATAGCCCTCCTCATCCGTTTCAGTTGGTTGTTGCTTAGAGTTTTGGCTTCAGCCTTCACCACATCTTCTGTGTTCTGCGCCTGTCCTAAAGGAAGGTGTCATCAAGCTTTCTCCTGACCAATCATTCGAGTTGATAACCACCCGGTCAATTAATTCACACGTTTCATCGAGACTCTTGTTCATTAGCGATTCTCTTGCAGCCAAGTCTAATTGAGTCTTATTTGGGAAGGACAATCCGATATAAAAGATGTGAATAAGCAACCACTCTTCCAACCCGTTATGTGGGTATGACCTAAGCAGAGTCAAGTATCTATTCCATGCTTGACATAGCGATTTTCTCCCTTTTTTGCTCAAAGATCAATATTCGACTCCTTAATGCAGTTGTTTTACATGGGGATAAATACTCGTTCAGGAACCTTTGTTCTAGATCTTCTCAAGCGGTGATGCTCTGAGGTCGCAAGGTATTTAACCAATTTTTAACTTAGTCTCTGAGACTAAAAGGGAAGGCCAGTAATAGAATAGCATCTCTAGGGACTCCTTCGTATTTCAGTGTGTTGCAATATCGGTGGAACTCCATTAGATGCTCATCAAGTTTTTTTGATTCCAACCCACTAAATTGCTCTTCCTGTAGTTAGAGTTGAAAGTTGGATCAAGCATGAAGTTCGGAGCTTGAATCTTCGGCAGCACAATAGGATTCAACTCTCGGATAGACCAGGGAGTCGCATAGTCTTTTAGAGGCCTTTGCATCATGATGATTATCGATTGCAAGGAAATCAAGAAATGGAATGCAGTGTATATGGACAAATAGATGCAAGAGATGTGAAAATTTACAAAAAGCAACTTAGGGAAAGTATGTAGAAAAGAAAGTATGTTGTGAGTAAAAATATTCACACAAAGAGAAGAAACGTCTAGGCTATCTAAAATGCTATTCTACTAATGTTGCTCTATTCAATCCCTTACAAGTGTACGGAAACGTCGTCATGTAATATAAAAAGTTATCGTATCCATAAGGACTGATGAGGCAAGCATTAGAGAAATCTACAAAGCAAACTAGCTAGACTAGTCGGAAGCGTGAGTGATACGCTAAGGGAGAGCTAGAGAGAGAGTGAGCTAGAGGGTCAAGTGAGGAAGCCTAGTATGGGAGAATGTCCTACGGTCTAGGTCTCGTTGTGATAGTTCTTGGCCTCCTATGGATAGCTAATACTTTGGTCTCTACATTCATTCTTGTAGGAAGTCTAGTTAATTATCGGTACTATCTCGTAAATAATGCATCATAGTATTTTTCAATGGGCATTCAGTGTCATTTGATAGACGAGGTAATTTAGAATGTCCGGTTAAAAGATTATCCTTGTTATAAAGGGCTCTTCGGTCATACATTCTAAGTTACGCAAGACATCTTCTAACACGGAATTAAGAAAAATCCATTAAGGGAGTGTTTGGGAGAGCTTTTACTTCTTGAAAAGTAATTCTTGTAGTGATTATCTTGAAGTTAGTAAGAAGCTAAAGTAAGCAGTGTTTGAAAATAGAAGTCAAAAGCTGATACAAGATAAAGTTTGAGTGTTTGGGAGAATAATTGCTTCCAAGCTTAATTTTTAATTGAATGACAATAATATCCTTAAACTATATAAATTAATCATTTTTTAATTATTTAAATATAATTTCAATACTATTAATAATTTGTTCACGTAATTATTATTATATTTTAAATAGTGATATAATTATTATTATATTTTAAATATAGTATTAAAATTAATTTTTTTTAAAATTTGAATATTTGAAAAAATATATAAAATTAATAAAAAATAAAAAATAAAAAATAATATAATTTATATAAATATAATATATATATATATATATATATATATATATATATATATATATATATAATTCTGAAAATGTACAATATGATATATATAATCAGGTAAAATGTTATATTATTTAAGAATATAAATATTATTTTTTAATGTTATATCATAAATAAAAAAGCAGAAGCAGGTAGAAGCATCAAATTCTTGCTTCTAACTTCTGAGCAAAAGTAACAGAAGCTAAAGTAGAATCTAGCCTTCCCAAACACTCAAAAGTGATTCTGTATAGCCAGAATCTAAAAAGTAGGTAGTAGAAGCTCTCTCAAACACTCCCTAAATGCCTACTAAATCAAACACTATATTGAAGTCTACACTTTAAAAAATCAAATATTAATTTTTCACATAAACATTTCATCAAACAAGAATAATATATAACATATGTCATCAATACAAGATACAAGCAAAAACCCATAGGTTTCACCAAACAAGAAGAATCTATTCCATAGACTCAAAGAAAGGAACCAAATAGATCAAGGTAAACATTCTACTATCAGTATAAGAAGAAATAGGGAGAAAGCTTTGCCCGGTGATCAGAAGAGTCTTCAGATCTAATCCCTAGGATGTAAAGAGGTGGAAAACGTTGGAGAGGACCTCAGATCGTCAGAGATGAGGTGTGGAACCAAAAGATACATCTCCCAAGGGGAAAAACTCCCCCCCCCCCCCCCCCCCCCCCCCCCCCCCTCGCTGCTCCTGACAACATCAGCGTGCAGGTTCGCACGGTTGTGCTGCTTCGCAGATGGGAGGCCACATGGTGTGCTGTGCCAAACTGCACAGGTCGTGCGGCACCACACGACCCCCTTGGCTACTTATTTTGAGCTCCTTTACACTCCGTTTTATTTCCATTTGCCTCATGTTCGTATCCTGTCAATGAAAGCACGCAAAGAGTAGATATCTGAATTAAGGGAAGTAATTATGCTGATAAAAAAGGGTACAACAATGTTGAATAGAAATAAGAAAAATCAAGTCAATGAACATTAATAATAGTATAAAAACATGTATAATCTATGGTCATCAGAACTCCGACCACGACGACATGAAGAACACCGATGAGGACAACACAAGAGAGCCGACGAATCTCGGCCACCCCTCCACTAGACTCGACGCCACCATGTTCTTGTAGTTGAACCCCACGGCGGTGCACCTCCGTACGCTGAACTAGCCCAAGGTGGCCGCCAGGCAGTTGGCTTGCAATGTCGACGTGCACTCAGTGACGTCCGTCGTGGACTCGCCAAAGAAGAGTAGGCCCGGCACGAAGATGGAGTAGCCATCAGCCAACGCCAGGATCTGAAACATCCACGTCATGGTTCCATTGGCGGCAAAGCCGTGCACCAGCAGCACCACCGGTTTGCCTTCCTTGGCTGACCGGGGACCCAAAAGTTGATGGAGGTCGATGGAGCGAGCTCCGATGGTTTGCCTCCGAAGGTTGGCACTCCTCAAGAGCTAGTGCAGCAGATCGGCTTCACGGCAGGCAGCGTCCACCCAGTTCACCATCTCTAATATTCATTTCAGATATCTTTCACAATTCATTCCTAGATTATATAAAAAAATTATGAAATTAATTAATAAAATTATGAAATTAATTTATAATCGACTGTCAAATAACTATACGATCGAAGTAAATTTTTCTCTGAAAACATGCATCCGCGGGAATTTGTGAAGCCTTATCAATATATATATATCATAGTCACACGGTTTGATATTTCTTTTGCATTAATTCATGCTTATTAGCCTATGAATTCATTTGCTTAGGATTAGTAAAGGAACTGAATGTTCATGAAATTTATATTTGAATGTAGGATGATAATTTCCTCCAAATTTATAGAGGATTTGATACTCGATTCGAATGAAGAAGGGTATTGAGAAATTTTTTGGACTTAATTAAATAATCAGATATGAGAATTTTGAGTACAGATATGGAGGTGGATTTGATATAGGGATGGTAATTATCTCCACAAGTTCGGGGCCCGTAGGGAAAACCTAAAATGAGGACGAGTTTGGAGAGTATTTTCGGATATGAGTTTGAGTTCGTGGAGTTTTCAAATCTCCGCATTTAAATGGGGGCAAATATGGAGATGTTATCCCCATCGTCGAACTTGCTCCGATACGACACTATAGGGGACGGGGATGAGAACGGAGATAAGGATGGGGATAGGGACGGAAATAGGGATTCCCCAATTAGTTTCATAAATATTAGATGAGAAACGGGGATGACCATCCTTTTATATTTATTTTCGGTGATGAGAAGTGGAGATGGGGACGAGGATTTAATCCCTGTAATGTCAAGAATGGGGATTCTTCGATTGCATAGAATCGGAGATGAGGACAGAGATATAATTTGGGGTGGGAATGAGATGATAAACTCTGCTCCGTCTCGACCCTTGTCATTCCTAATTTGATATATTAAAATTTTAGTATATAGTTGATGTTATTCTTATAGGATAATGGTATTGGGATAAACTATATTTAATATTTTATTATTTCTACTATGGTGTTTAGTTTGTTAATTTTTATCTTTGATTTTTTATTTTTTTTTAAATTGATAAATATCTATAGCTTCATCCAAATAATTCAAATTAAAAAAATATAATTACGGATTGATAAAAATTGAATACCCGATGGAAATAAATATAATAAATTAGAATAGTAACAAAGGATATAGAATTTGATCTAAATCCGACCCATTATTATTCCTATTAAATGTCAATTAAAAAAACAAGTTTGAACAACTCATTCAACTAAATTAGATAAATATATTTTTTTTTGGAATAGATTAGGGCTCGTGTTGAAGGGGAGCCTTGGCGCAATAGTAAAATTGTCTCCTTGTGAAGGTCACAGGTTCGAGTCCTGTAAACACCCTCTTACAAAGTAAGGTAAGATTGCGTACAAAGATCCTTCCCTGGGATTCCGTATGACGGAAGCTTCATGCACAAGGTTGTCCTTTTTTAGATTAGTGTTTGCGTTCATGAATATAGTCCACAAATAAAGCTCGTTAAGCTTCGAGGGCAATGGTGTAGTGGAGAGCTTTTTCTCAGTTTATCAGATATCAAAGGATTGAGTCTCAGGTTCAGCGAATTAACGATTTTTTTTAAAATTAACGGTTGATCTAAGAATGTTGGACTGATAGATTGCACGAGCTTCTCGATGCTAACTAACAAAAAAAAACAAAGCTTGTGAAGCCCCTTAGGGTATGGTGTGGTGGTAAATGACAGTGTTTTCCCCAAACAATGTGTGCTAGGGCACCATGTCAAGAAGTACCTTACTTTCTGTTGGATACAAGTGAATGGAAAGGAAGGTGGAGAGGAAAGAAGTTCCATTGTGAATGAGATTTTAGTTCCACATTGGGAGTTTCAAGGCATTTGGTTGGTTTACATTGTTTCACAAGCATATTAGTTATAAACAAATGCATGGGGAGAGACTCATTCACGCGTGGGTGCGCAGGGGGGTGCAAATCCAGGACCTGGATTTGTACTGAACCAAGTAGATTCGTGTGTGTGCACTACCCGCGCTCGTTGAATGTCCGACCGATCAGGGCAAAATTTATCCTAGCGAATAAATCAATATTTTGCCACTTGCAAAAAATTTTTGGCTCAAATATAACAAATGCATTAACTATTGATTAATGCAAATTCAATAACCTCCAGACGTTTGGATCTAGATGATTAATTAGCAGTAAATGAAGTTAATTCGGTCATTAATTGTTGCATGGGTCTAATCCCTATATAAAGAGATTGTGACCGAGAGCAAAAGAAATAGAGAAAAAGAGAAATAATTTTCTTCCACCTCATTCCCAAGTCACCATGTGTTCCCCGCTCGGTCGATTACCCATGGTAGCAATCGAGTACTTCTTTAGTTCGCCACGAGCAACCAATGCTTCGTTGTTGTATCCTGAGAAACAAACGTTCATCGGAACCTCGAAGCACAGTCGGAGGAGGACAGATTATAGGAGACACTTTCGGAGAGTTTAAAATAAATTCAAATTACAAAATTCCAACTTAGTTGTTGAGTGACCCGAGATACCTTTTATGCAGAATGTAGACTCCTGAGCTAGAATTCCTTAGTAGAATTTCCTAGAATGCAGACTTCCGAGCTGGAATTCTCGAATAGAATTTCCCTCCCATATAAATTGTAGGAGATACTTTCGGAGAGTTTAAAATAAATTGAAATTACAAAATTTCAACTTAACTGTTGAGTGACCCGAGCTGCCATGTATGCAGAATGCAAACTCCCGAGCTGAAATTCTTTAGTAGAATTTTCCGAAATGCGGACTCCTAAGCTGGAATTCTCGAGCAGAATTTCCTGAACCGGACTTCTCGAACCAGACTTCTCGAATTGGAGAGGAAGAGTTGCTGAGGCCTGCGTAATGCAATTTCCTTCAAACAGATTGCCCTCCTCCGATTGTGCTTCGAGGTTCCGATAGACATTTGTTTCTCAGGATACAAGAGAAGGACCACGGGCACAACGAAGTACTGGTTGCTCGTGACGAACTGAAGAAGTACCTGATTGTTACCAGGGGTAATTGACCGAGCGGGGAACACACGGTGACTTGGGAATGAGGTGGACGACAATTGTTTCTCTTTTTCTCTATTTCTTTTGCTCTTGATCACAACTCTTTATATAGGGCTTAGACTCATATAGCAATTAATGACTGAATTAACGTCATTTACTGCTAATTAACTATTCATATCCAAACGTCTGAAGATTACTGATTTTGCATTAATGGACAAATTTTGCCCCGACCGATCGGACATTCTGTTGAGGCAATTTGTGGTCCGGAGTGATCATGAGTTTTGATGTTTGGGCAAAGGGTTTAAGTTAGGTTTCCCTTGTGTTCTAATATGTGTATGTTGAGTGTGCAGGTTGTACAGGTTTACACATATTGACTTGACTGGACGACCTTGGTACGGTGAAGGGTGGCATGGAGACAAGATGGAGGCTTGTGTGCACCCGAGGGGCCTTGGAGAGCAGAGACGATGAGCTGAGGGGCACGGACTTCGAGGCATGCGTAAAGGATGACATGGAGGCAAGCTGGAGGCTTGCGTGCATCCGAGGGACGGGAGCCGAAGATGAAGAGGGCGTGAATGCAATAGTCGAGGCTGCTGATGAGGAGTCAGTCGAGTCGTGAGGGTACGAGTGTTGTGTGATTGTACTCGGGAAAGTCCTAGGGTTTGAGTGCTGAGAGAAGTGTACTCGTGAAGGGAAGCCCTAGGTGGGTGAGTGGAGCAGTCGACTACCATTGGGGCAGTTGACTGATAAAACTCACAGAAGGTTTGCAGCTCTGGACCAGTCGACTGCTCTGGGAGCAGTCGACTGGTAGCGGTTGGTAAGTTGGCTGAAAATTCGAACGTTGGGGTTGCAACGGTCGATTTTCAGTGGCACCAGTTGACTGCCCCTGGTGGCGAGGGTTTCAGACTTAGTTCTATTTAAAGAGGACTCATGGTGGCTGAGACCTTTGACGAAACAAGTTTGATTAAGGCTTGTTAGTAGTCTCTTTGTGCTCAGAATATGCTTGATGCTGTGGCGTGGTTTCTTCACCCACAAGGAGCGACAAGGGCTAGCCGGAGGTTATCTGGGGAGGTGATCCACCGACGGATTCTTGGATTAGTCACCCGTCCGGGGTGGATACCAAGTAAAATCGGTTTGTTAGCATTGTTTCTTGTTAGTTTTATTTTGTTTGTATTTCCGCTGCGCAACTAACAACGTAAGTACAAGAAGATTCGAAAATCGCTATTCACCCCCCTCTAGCGTACGGAATCGATCCAACACATTCGACGCGCCAGGTCATGCACGCACACGATTCTACTTGGTTCAGTACAAATCCAAACCCTGGATTTGTACCCTCACACACCCATGCGTGAGAGAGAGTCTATCCCCATGTATTTATTCACAACTAACATACTTATGAAACAATTTAAACCAACCAATGTCTTGAAACATCTAATGTGAGACTAAAGTCTCATTTACAATGGAACTTTTTTCTTCTCTATTTTCTTTTTCATTTACTTGTATCCAACACTTTCTAAATTTACTTGATGTCCGAAATATATGGGCGAACCATTCACTCCATGGTTACTGATATAAAAAAACAAACGAAGCTTGTGAATTTTTATGTTCTTCAACAATGAAATTTTCAAAATGAAAAAAGAAATTATTAAAATCAAACTCTAATTGATGAAATAAACTTAAAAATTTTAAATAATAAAAAAGTTAAATTAAGTTCTCAACATCTAAATAAATCAAATTCAACTCAAAAGCTCAAACTCAATCTAAAAATAAAAAGAAGTCAAATCAAACTTGAACAATTTTTTTCAATCATTTTGTTTATTTTAAGCACATTTAGATCATCACTTTCAAAGATAGAAATTCTAAATTATCAGGACTTTCACCAAATGCAAAACAAAGAAAAAAACTGATTAATGAGGTTTATCCAACCTCGAGCGATCGTCCCCGTCTCACGGAAGTTTCCCACCGATCGCCAGGGTAAATCGGGAAGCGTTCGCAGTCGGCGGTCTAAAAACCCAGTGTCCCAGGGTTCATACCCCATTTGAAAGAAAAATTCTTACAAATATGTTGTAGCTGGGGATCGAACTCCTGCTAGAGATAGAGGGTGGAAGAGAAAGGAGTAGAGAGTAAGAGGAAATCGAAAAGAGTAGCAATTACAATAAACTTCAATTGACAACAAGGGTTAGGGTTAGGGTTAGGGTTAGTAATTCGGTAAATATGGATGCTCTTTGATGAAAAATAAAAATCATATTTTAAACTTTTTTTAAAAAAGAAGACACTCCTTTAACTCTTCTTTAATTCTTGTCAATAATTATCTTGCTCCACTTTAATGTTAGAAGATGAGCATGTTGCCTTGTCCAAAGTACAAACAATAATGTGTAGAGGCATTTCATTCCTTCACTGAATGCCACTTAAATTTCATTTTATTATTTCTAAATTTTTCTTCTAGATTTTAACTTCTTGTAATGGTAAAATTATTATTGTGTGACTTGAAGGTCACGAGTTTAAGTTTCGAAAACAATCTCTATAAGGATAAGATTGCATATAATAAACTCATCCTCAAAATTTCGTATTAATGATGACGACTTCATGCATATTGATCCTGGTTCAAGCTTCGCTGAGATGATCCATTGGTATTGGAACCCAAGTGTTTTGGTGTTGTGGCGTAAAGGATAGGAAGACTCGGAGAAATGGACCGCCGTTATGAGCACTTGAAGGGGAACAAAGATTTGAAAGGAGGGTTAGAATGGTGCCGAGAGTGCCCCGGCGATACCACTATGATGCTCAAGTCAGAATTAGAACCAGAACCACGAGAATAATAATGAACGATAGGGAGTTTTGTGATAGGAAAACCTTACTTCTCTTGTGTCTGAAGTTTTCTTTTATAACCTTTTACTGACCCTTTTTCTTCTCCTACATTAATGGTTTTGCACCGTTACTATCGTCTCTACATCTTCTGGTACATTTATGTTTCTCCATTATTCCTATTGATTTCTCCCCTCTGTAACGTATTGATAGCTTACGTGCCTATTAATTACAATGTACATTTTAGGAGGGCATCATCTATCAGCTCGCAAGTCTGAACATATCCAAAGGTCATCTTCAAGCAAGCAAGTCTGTTTGATAACCTAACTGATCTCCCAATTTAGTACCTCAGGATCATTGGATGTCGTTTTTGAAGTATTTGAAGATCATCCACGTGGGAGTATCACCTCGATCTGGAGTGACATTTTTAAGGATATCTCAAGATTATTCGCCTGGGAGGTCTCCTTCGATCGAGAGTGATGCCCTCTTTGAGCTTAGGCTCATTGCCTCGGGAGGTGTCATCCAATCGGGAGCGATGTCTTTAAAGGCATCTTAGGATTGTCTACCCGAGAGGTCTCCCCTGATTGAGAGTGATGTCCTCTTTGAGTTTAGGCTCATTCCCTCGAGAGGTATTATCCGACCGAGAGTGATGTCTTTAAAGACATCTTAGGATCTTCCGCCCAAGAGGTCTCCCTCGATTGAGAGTGATGTCCTTTCAGTTCAAGCTTATCCTGTTCAGGTCTCCCTCGACGTGTGTGTGTAAAGTTATAATTTTCCTCGTGTTAACAATATCCGACCATAAACTTTTACTTTTATCTGCTATATGTAGCGAAAAAAATATCAATTCATTCCCATGGAGTATTCAACAAATTCTTACCTTATGTGAGATAAGAAAAATAAAAAAACCCGCTTGTAAAATCTAATCGACTTTCCATTTTACTCGAACCTAAATGATTGCTAAAAAAATACTTGGGGAAAAATAAAAAAGACATGCTTTATTTTAATTATTTTACAAAAGAAATCTTACTTTAAAATATATATATTAAAAGGGCTTTCAATCCATTTTTTATTCTGAAAATACTTCTATTTGTTATTATTATAGCAATTTCGATCAAAATTACTAATAACTATTTTAATTAAAATTAATATCATTCTAGTAATTTTAATCAAAATATTGTAGGTACCAACTTTGGTTAAAACTATTAAACTTGTTTTAAGTAATTTTAGTCACTGCTATAATATATTTAACTAATTTTTGCTAAGACTAGATTTTGATCAAATTGGAGCAATTAATATTAAAACAATTTTTTTTTAATATGACAACAAGTTTAATCCATACTGCTCCGATAGCATTAGACAAAAAAGAGGAAGCACCCTTTAATAATTTTTGAAAAAGGAATAATAAAAGATGTACTTTCATTTTTGGTAAGTTACTTCTAAAGTATTGAATTTTTTTAATAAAATAAATTAATTAATTAACTGGATTGAAAGTTCTGAATTAAAATTGGTCTGGGATCGAATAATTCATCGGATAGATACAGAGATAAAGAATATACTAGACCAATCAATTAATTAGAGGGTGACAGATTTATTATTTACTTTTGTGATTTATCTCCCTTCACATAATTTAGGGATTGATTATGAGGGATACTTAAGATAAGTGTAATTATCTTTTGTTACAATATTAATCTAAATCAAGATTGATTTAGATTTGATCTAGTCAAATTATAACTGAAAGAAATTTAATTGAGTTAAATTGATTTAATCCATTCAAAACGAGTTAGAGAATTTTTGGAAAAACCTATTTTCTCCCCTTTCTCCTTATTGTTTTTTCCCAACTAACCTCATCCCTAGTCCTTCCTATTCAACAAAAGTCGTCCTTTTTTTTTTTTGGGGGTAAAAACAATAATAAGCCTTTCCTTCTCTTGTCCGTTCATCCAGCCAAAGTGATTGATTATTATTTATTTATTTATTTGATTGTTATTTTTTAAGTGTTAATTGGAGAAAACTCCCCAATCTTAAATTGGCCTTTGCATGCACTCCCCACTTAATAAATTCTTTACATTCACTCCCTAATAGATTGAGTATAAAAAACTAAAAACTCAGTATACATTGTAAAGATTTGAATATAAATTGTTTGAGATTGAGTACTAATTTAAAAAATTTGGGTACAAAGTTTCGGTGACCCCTCGTGTAAAAATCTTGATGTCGTGAGTATAAAAGAGTGAAAAATCAGTATGCATTATAAAGATTTGAGTATAAATTATTTGAGATTGAGTACTAATTTAAGAAATTTGAGTATAAAATTTCGACGACCCCTCATGTGAAAATCTTGATGTGGTGGATGCAACCTCACATACTCAAATTTTTAAATTTTATACTCAAATTTTTTCAAATAATACTCAATCTAAATCAATTCATACTTAAATTTTAATAATGTATACTGAAATTTTTACTATATACTGAAACAATGTATACTCAAATTTTTTTAAATAATACTCAAATTTTTTAAATTAGTATTCAATCTCAAACAATTTATACTCAAATCTTTACGATTTATACTGAATTTTTACTCTTTTATACTGATAAAAAAAATAACACACAAAACTGTCTTGTCAATCCCATCAGGGAGTGCATGCAAAGACATTTTTGGTTGGGGAGTGTATGCAAAGCCTACTTTGATGTTGGGGTGTTTTCTCAAATTGTCCCATTTTTTAACTGTTTAAGAATATAACATGAACTATTCAACATGAAACATCAATCTACGTCAACAAAGAACGACATTGATATCTTCATAGATAGATCGTCAAACTAATTAAAGGACTTCAATTTTTACTGTCTCTAAAATACATAACCATTTATTTTCCCAGCCACGACCACTAATCATCCTCTATTTATATCAAACTAGTCCAAGAAAATAAATAAATAAATATATATATGAATATCATCTTAATATATGAGATGAGATAAGATATTCATATCTAACAATAAGACATTATCCACCATATATGTTAGAGTATCCGGATATGAAATTTAAAAGTCCAAATCCTTGATTTCAAACAAATAGTTTCAGAAATGTCAGTGATTGGAATATTTACAAATAAGACATATTATTTTTATTACAGTAACACTACGTTTGATTAGGAATAATATAATTAAATCTGTAATATAATTGAATCTAGAATGTAATTCAGGATTCTATATTATTAGTCTTGTAATCTAGATTATAAAACTTAGTTTTTTAATGTAAATTATATTATATTACAGTTTTAAAACTGTATCAAACAAAATAATTAATCTTATAATATAATCAGCTAAGTTCAAACCTCTTAACTCTACTTCATGGATCCTCCCTGTCCAGTTCTGGATCCGTCCGTCTAATTCTGAATATTATATGAAATGATTGAGAGAGCGTTGGCTCAGCAGTGAATACCTTGAATGAGGTGGTTGCTAGTCATTTCATCAGCCACAACTTGTTCTCCATCGGATAAGATCTACTGGTTCATCTCTGATTCTGAATGAACAGATATAATTTTACAGACAACTTTACATACCAAAGTCGTCAGAATCTCCAGTGAAGTCCACACTTTCCTACAAATCAATTCAAAGAAAGTTTACTAAGGTCATAGCAATTATCTAAGAGACTGGGGGTAGAACATCTCGAACCTGTCTCTCGATATGTTGCCACGGCCATTTCGAATCCAGCTCTCTTTTCGGTAGCTTTGTCATAGCGAGCAACCTTTTCCTGTGAAACAAGAAAGACCTGCAGTTACATCAAGTATAATGTAGTTTTATGTAGTTCCTCTTACAGAGAGACAAAATAGTTGTAGCACAAACTTTAAGGATAGCCATATGAAAGAGCTTCAAGGCAAATTCATCTCTTTAAAGAGAGAAATTACAATAAATACTTATGGAAACTTTATATCAATTCAAATGGCCCGAACCCACATCCGTTGTATCACCTCTTATTCTCATTCAGACAATGGATAAGTTCTTCCCCACGAGCCAACTTCAAGACAGATCGAAACATCATGAATACAAAACAGTAAGTACATCACAGTCTACAGTGTTTATATTGTACAGGAGAGGAATCTAAAGACTGTTCTGTATGCAGTGAGTTGAGTTTCACCAGGCTTGAGTAGATGGTCCACCGGCATGTCCATTCAATCTATTGAGCAGAGAATTAAAATCCACCAGCTGACCACTGTCGCCCATCCTCTGGACAATATTTGTAACCTGATTCCTGTCGAACCCCATACTGACAGCTTTCTCAATCATCTCTCCGTAAGGGTGATTGCGAATGGGTTGAGAATCATAGTGATGAGCTAGAGGAGGCATTTGCTGGTTCCTGGCAGCCGGAAGGTTGCTTGGCGGATAGCTGTAGGCAGCAGCATTGTAGCCTTGCATGGAATACGGCGGTGACGATGAAGTGCCCATGTAGCCACTGTTGCCTGGCTGCAGCGCGAAGGAACCCTGGCTGACCGGAGGCTGCATGTTATTTTGCAAGTGAGGTGGTAGCACTGACATGTTTGTTCCTCCATAACGATATGGAAAAGCTTCAGGACGAATCGCTCCAGCCTGTGTAATTGTTGGATTAGGACCCTGCATAGGCATGCTGCTAAGAAAGGTTTCAGGACCAGAAGCCACGGGAGATGGAGATTGATATGGGGCATACACCGGTGGTGGTTGAGATCTGATTTGAGCCTGTGAAGCAGGTTGTTGCGGCAATTGCTGGTTGTGCTGTGGTGGCAGTTGCTGTTGGTATTGTGGAAATTGCGGATGCTGATTCCGGTTTACCGACAGTTGCTGTTGTGGCATTGCCTGGATTGGTCTATCCTGAAGCTGAGGTCTTGAATGGATGTAGTGCAGCTCAGGTCGTGCAGATTGGCTATGTTGGTCTCGCGGCAATGTTGGTTGCTGAAGATAGTAATTGCCAGCTTGGTTCGTTATAGTGTGGTCTTGTTGAATGTTAGGAGGAACAGGTGCTTGCTGAGGCAAAGGCAGTTCTTTGTACAGTTGAACTTGCTGAGAAGTACCAACTGGAATAACGGTTGGAGCAATTTGACGAGGTAGAGCAAGCACCAGTTGTTGGTTGGCAGTGTCTGGTTTCTCTTTTACGCTATTTGGCTCTGAAACAGTTTGTATAATAGCATCCGCAGAATCTTTTTGCGCTAACTGAAGCTTGGCTAGTTCCTTTTGAGTTTCAGCAAGCTCTTGCTTGTCTCTAAGAATTAGAACAGATCTATGCACCTGATAAAGCAAGCTCAAAACATATCAGAACTGTTCACTCCTACAGAAATGGAGCAGACGGACAATCAATGCACTGCCCGTACTGCAGAGTTCTATAGTAAGCATTAAAAAAATGGGTAAAATAGGTGCAGAAAATCAAATATCATTGTCGTCACAGCATTAACAGCATGGATGGATGATGAGTTCCATGATAATCAAAGGAGAATAAATGCATATCCATCATAATCACTTGATATTGTACAAAGAAAATTAGGAAATGTCATATGACAAAGTCTGCATGTTTGGCCATCAAGTTATCCACCATGGAGCATCTATTTAAACCTTTTTGATTGTTTATGGAACACAGACTGTGTTATTGTCATTTTATACATGTCCTAATTAGTCATATTATCTGTAAAACCAACCCTACTGATATTTATGAGAAAAAGCAACCTATTTGTATTCATCCCATTCCTCTATTTCTCAACTTTGTACGAGACAAAAACAACAAAATTCAGTGACAATAAAATCAGTCTACTTATCTTCTTATGTTTATCAGAAAAGACTACGAACAATCTATTTTTCTTCTTTTAAGGATATTTTTAGTAACAAGAGGGTGACAAAAATTCATTGAGGCGCCCAGTCAACACTTTTAAATTAAAGTCATTTACCATCTTCAAAAGTTTCCTTTTTTCCTCTTCCCTTTGTATGTTTTTTCCTCCTCCCCATCTTTCGCCTGTTGTTGCCATCATATTAGGTTGGAAGCTACTACTATAGTACTATGGAGGTGATGCTCCCTAAGGCAAAGCTCCAACTATAAGACGAAGACAAAATGATGGCACAGATGGAGGTAGAGCTCCTCTTCTTTTCTCTTTTTGCATCCATCACTAAGCTTCGAGGTGGGCACGATTGTAGTAGCAACAATTATAGAAGGATCAAAAGAAGAAGAAGAAAGAGGAGAGGTAGAAAAGAGAAGTAAAAGGGAAAAAAAAAACTATGTTGCAACCACAATCTTCGAGCTTCCATTGGTAGAGTTGCCTCTGATTGGGCCGTGGCAACAATGTGAAGGGAAAGAAGAAAGAGGTGAGAGGAAGAAAATAGGAGATAAGAGAGAGAGAGAGAGAGGGCAAGGGAAAAGAAAGAGGAGAAAATTAAACAATTTTAAAATATATACATATAATTTTATAGAAAATATGATTGATCTAATCAATTCTGCACACGTAACAGTGATCAAATTGGAAAATTTAAGAAAATTTATAAATGGAATCTTAATCAAAAACTTGCATGGATCAACAGCATACTGCATACTGCATACCTCATAGTTAGTGTATGATTTGAAGCATTAACCCAAAATGTTGCAATTCATGGACAATTCAGTTGAGCAAGCTTCAATAGAGAATGAAGTGACAATATATGTCAAAGTATAGAGATGTTCTATCAGCAATACACACTTTAGTTCCACCAATTGAAAATGGCATTAAAGAGAGGCCTAAGAAGACTAGTAATAGAAAAAATAAAAATCTGAAGATGCTCCTCGCAAGACTAGTGACATGAATAGTTCACAATCTCAATTCATGAATATTAGCACAAACTTACTTCTTGAAGATGCTTCTGGAAAGAATTGAACTTCATATCTTTTTCACCCTGATTTTGAATGAAATCTGCACGCAGTTCCCCAACAGTCCTTTCAAGTTTGTAGCAAACTAACTCCAACTGCGTCAAACGGCCACTTACACCCTCAAGAGATCGATGTAGATTATCAACATATTTCTTCATGCATTTCTCGACAGAAGATAATACACCCTCCATGGAATAATCTTCTTGCTCATAGACTCCGACCAACGATTTCCCCATTCTGTTGTCATGGAGATCCTGTTCAATGAAGATAATGAATACAAAGAAAGATCAAAGAGTGGGAAGAATAGTTAGGTATGATGACCTCTTTTGTCATTGAGGAGCCATAAAAAGAATCAAACATAACAAGACAAGCCATCAAAATAAATCAAACATAGAGGATATCATCTAAGCATTACCGGAACAAATAGAGAAGCAATAGAAAGACTGAATCATGTGCCTTTATTGATGCATTCATCTTACCAGAAACTATGGGTTCACGCATTCATTGTTTGAGTTTGAGATATCTATTATTCATGTTGAAGCTAAATAGTATGATTTCCGTCTCAATCAGACAACCTAGAATAGTTACTAAGATATGGAGGCAATATCTTCAGATTGTATGTAGCGAAATTATTACAAGATGCAGGGTACCAAACAAAGGCAATACCCAACAGCAAACCATCAGACTGAAACCCGATCAAACTTGAACGGACAAAAACAATACCCTAATTTTTCTTCCTCCGAGTTGAATGCACGAAGGAACTAAATCTGCAGAAAAATCCAAACTGCATGTCAACAAGAACACCCTGCCTATTCAGAGACTCAAAATAGTCAACCTGGAAATCCAACGAGACGTGAAATCAAACAAAAGGAAGAAACAAAAACAAGGTTAACCTTCCCGGGCGGATCCGATCGCTTTCCTTTTGATGGTTCCTGAGCTGAGGCATCGTCGTAGGAGAGAAGGATATCGTCGGAGCCGAAATCAAACGATCTGGAGCTCGCGGCGGTTGCCCTCCCGGAGGATCCACCCGACGCCATGGGAACGGAGATGGTAAGTTTGAGAAAGGCGGTTGGTTTCCTCAGGCGGCGGTAAGTTTATAAGAGAGCGACGGCGACGGTTGATGCGGAGACAGCAGACGGAGACCGTGAAGAGGCGAAGCTCAAGCGAAGGGCGGTGGTAGGTTTGTAGGAATGCGAGGGCATCATCGCGTTGACGGTCAAGGAAGCAGAAGTTGCGAAGCCGTGAGCCCTGAGCTTGGCTCCACCCTTGAGCTCGGCTCTAGCTTTGAGCCAGTGCAAGATGTGATCCTGAGATTTCAGGTTAAATTTATCGGTAATTTTATACGTCTAGAATCTAGTCGGATAAAAAATTAATTACATATTATTATACTTCGTAAATTACCAATTAATCCTTATTAATTTGATAAGCTAGAAGTCAACATGCCTTTTGCTTTCTTATAAAATTTATTGGAAATTGTTAACGGCATTTACTCATGATCCCGACTTAGCTTACGTGTAAGTTGGTCGACCTACGTAGCACACCATGAGAATAGGTCATTATCTAGGAGAGCTCCGACTACCCGACGTGATAGACCGGGGCTATGGGCTCGAGTTCTACCCGGGTTGGATCGCACAACTAGACAATTAATCGGGTACAATTTGGGTTAGTCTCGACGTGAAACACTGAGTGCTCGACCTATTGTCAGTCGGTCGCCGCCCGATCGGCACTAAGTCGGTGCCCGATCGGCGCCCTCCCTGTGTTATAACGTTGTTTTTCGAAGGATAAGTTGGCTGCGCTAGGTCCGAGCATTGTACGACTCGGTGTGGCGCAGGTGCTCTGATCGATAGGTCATTAGCTGCATAGCTAAGTTTTCCTCAGAGTGGCCGATCAACGCACTCATTGGGTGAGGCTCGACTTGGGAGTTATCGTCATCCGAGATAGTACATACCCCCTAACACCGTACTGATAAATGTAGTACGAGAGACGGTGCATGTCGGCTCAGACCTGACACCACTCGTGTCTGAATCGCAGATATCCTGCTGATACAGTACCCTTCCTGACAAGCTCTAGCAATCCATACCACGCCGCCCCTGCATATGTCAGGACGGGCGACGCCGGTTGGCGAGCTGACAGTGACCCCTGATCCTGTCCCCACATGAGACAAAATATGACAGTAGTAGGGCAGAGGCTATCGGCTCCCCCGGTTAAGGCTCTTCTCCCTTCACTCACAGGTATGCGTAATTTTTGCTACAGTGTTTCTTCTTTAGTTTTTATCTTCACCACCAGACACTGACTTGATCGTCAGAGAGTCTTGTCGGGAAATTCTCTCAATGGATTACTGACGGTCATCTTTCTTATAATTCTTGGTGCTAGTAGTAATTCTTGGGGTCACTCGCTCCTGAAAGTTTATTTCACTCTTCGACATGATCAACTCATAAATATTGGGCTTTTATTATTCCCAAGGATTGACTGGTGAAGAATCTGGCATGCCTAATACTGTTTCCGATTAGGGGTGAGCAAAAATTCGGAAAAACCGAATTAACCGAACCGAACCGACCGTATTTTGGAATTCGGTTCGGTTAATTCGATTTTCGATTTTTTTTCTTGAAATTCGATTCGGTTTTCGGTTAATTCGGTTCGGTTTTCGGTTTTCAATTTTGTAATTCGGTTAAACCGAATAAGAATATTAATTTAATTATTTTATTTAAAAATATAATTAAATAAAATAAAATCTTAATTTTTTAATTAAAATCGAATAAAATTTTAAAAGTTCGGTTAAATCGGTTAATTCGGTTAAAAACCGAATTAACCGATATTTTTTCGGTTCGTTTTTTTTTAAGAAATTCGGTCGGTTCGGTTTTGTTGAAAAATTTCGATTTATTCGGTTTTCGGTCTATTCGGTTCGGTTCGGTTCGGTTTTAACCGAATACTCATCCCTATTTCCGATGATGATTTTAATTAGTTCTGAAAATAAAACTTATTTGAAAGATGATGCATCACAATATCAATTTTAACTTTTTTTTCTTTTCCATCAAAAACTATGGAGACCAAAACTTCAAAATAGGGATTCATCGCATTGTCGAGTGGAAAGGAGGAGGAGGCTCAGGAGTATTTGATTTACTCGGTTTTTTATTTTTATTTTTTAAAAAAAATCATATTTTCTTATTTTTTTTAAAAAATAATTTTATTATATTTTCTAATTTTTCAAAAAACGCTATATCTTTTTTTTAAAAATAAATCTGAAAAATATAAATTAAACACGTTTTCTGAAAAATCACATTTTCGGTAGAAAATAAAAATGAAAAATAAATGTATCAAATACAGTCTTATTCTCGCTAGGTGGCGGGGATCAAACCCGGACTCGAATTGTGATGCAGTTGAAGCAGGAGCCGAGAAGGCGGGGGCTGGTCCTGCTGCTACCTCCCATCGTCACAGATGACCATTTGTGTGAATGAGGAAGGAGGGAGGGATGCAATCCGAGAGGGAGGAAAAGGGAGCAAGTGGTCCACCTCGAAGCAGCTTTGGGCATGGTTGCCCGGTCATGGTATTGTCCATAGTGTCGCTTAAGCGAGGCTGCCTCGTTTGAGAATTAAATATGTAAATGAGTGAGAAAAGATATATTACTTGAATACCCTCATTAATGACTTTAAAAATTATTTAAAAAAATACATTCTAGCCGGCTATATTCTAATCTTTAGTACTGTCTTAAATTTATGTACTATGGTTTACATTTTCTCGAATAATAAACTTAATATGCCCCGTTTAGATTGTTAGCTCAGTATTTTCAGATTTATTTGATAATCGATGAAAATTTTTAATGATACTAAATTGATCATCCTCAAAATTAGATAAATTACAAAACTTATAGATATCAAATATCAATTTTTTGATTGTGAAGTTGATGGTATACATTCGACAATAGAAATGGTAATGAGTTTTGATTGATGAGTTAAATATAATGAAAAGATTGTTGGATTAATAGTGTTTGATATAAATACTAGAATGAGTATTATTCCCATTAAAGGTTGCTTGATTTGACATAAATTATGGAATGAGAATAAAAATTCTCATTTTACCCTTATAAGTAAAATAAAAAAAATAATCACACAGACTCATGGACAGAACCATTTTATTTTAAAAAATATAATATAGTAAATATTTTCATTCATCCCAACAAACAAAAAAAAATATAATTGAACATAATAATTATCTCCAAAATAAACTATTGTTAAACAAAAATGTATTATCTTCAAATGACCCGATTAATTAACAAAAGTGGAGAAGCAAAAATGTATTCATCAAATCCAACATCATCATAAGCATATCACAAGCAACTGAGCACAAAATCTTCAACATCAGAAGGATCCAAACTGAACAATAATTCAACCTTTACAGAATCTTCACAAATAACTTGAGCAGCATTGTACTTGTTCTCACCAATGAACCCATACTTATCCAATATCTCAAGAACTTGTGACAATTTTTAGGATTTACCTTGAACCTAAGATAACATTTACTCAAAGTGTGAGCTAACAATTTGCATAAATCCCTCAACCCGATCACTGAGTAACTTGAAGTCAGAGTTAACATTTTGCTCAACTGAAATCTTTGTCCTCTTCAAAGCTTATTGAACTTTGTTAGCGAATGATTTCTTTTTCTCCTTAGAGTGAGATGCCCTTGATGTAACAGAAGGTTGTTGATTTGGCATCGAATCAACTTCAACTCCTTTTTCAGCAGGTGAATTGTCATCTGATATGGTCAACTCAGCATCCATATCAGTGATGTTTTGTGCAGTCATCGTAGGATCTTACGCAATAAGGTATGTTGCTCTGTCTTTGTCATATACCATCTCTAACTCCAAAAAATAAGGGAATGATACATTATAGAGACTTTTGGCGGCATTGTGATTCTGTTAAAAAAAAATATGAACAAAACAATCAATTTAACATATCTATAAATGACATTATAATTTTAAAAAAAAAATCAATAATGCCTAATACATGTACCTTAATCCATTCAAAATACCATGTTTCTTCATAAGCTATCTTCATTTGACATTATTCCAAGTACAACCACTTTGCCTGTACATTTCATTGATAGCGTAGAATTTTCTCTTTAAGATTTTGATCTTAAATTCAATGCGACTGACAGATTTTGTGAAAGTTGGCAACTTTTGGTAATAATCCTTCTTATCTCGATCATGTAGTTGTTTTTGAACCCTCTGTCTGTTTTTCAAAGAAGATTGGTTGTCATATCTTGCAAACATTTTATTAATGCCTAGCTCTCATCCTCCGTCTAGAAAATTTTATTTTTACCTCTTCTTCGTACTACATTCTTTCCCGCATATTCTGCAAGATTACTCTATATCCTACTATCAAAGTCATATCAAAGTGACAAAAAAACATAAATGTCATAAATATTAGCTTCATAATGTTGGTGCAGTTTACACTAACGTCAAACTCAAGTTTTGATGAATGACAAATAGGTTAAAATTAGGTTTGTGGTTATCTAACCTTGTTATCAAGTGTGCATGATTGAAAAGTTTAGAACTTGATACTAGGCCGAAGTCTAGGGTAGTGGAGTTCCAACAAAAAGTCCAAAGTGGTGAAGTCTTGGCAAAAATCCAGTTGGGTCCGAGGGGCAAACTATTGGTTGAACTCCAGGGTGGTAGAGTCTTGGCAAAAGTCCAAGATGATGGAGTTTTGGCAAAAAAAACCTGTCGGGTCTGCAAGGTTGACAATTGGCTGAAGTCCAAGCTAATGGATACTTGGCAAAAGTCCTGGTGAGTTAAGGAGCTTAGTAAATCATCACAAGAAGTGAGGTAAGTCACTAGAGGAGCAAATTTCGATGAGGACAAGTCCCAGTTGGGACTTTAGGCGTGGTCTAACTTAGAACCATTTTAAATCTCTAAGTCGAGGCTCTTGACTAGATCCTGGTCTTGGAAAGACAGGGTCTATTTAATACTCATGTTTTTTTAGTCCATATTGTAGGTTTGTTAACCTTGTTTTGTAGAATATTTGTTATTTTGGACTAATATGATTTTGCAAGGTTTAAACTATAAAAGTTGCCTCGAATGAATAGTACCTGAGACATCTCAATCTAGACTGGAGGCTCCTCAGGTGGTTGAGGGCGCCTCTGCGTAGTCTCCACTAAAGATGAGAGTTCAGCGAACTAAGGCACCTCAGGTTGGATTTAAGGCGCCTCAGTTGGGAACGGAGGTGCCTCAAAGGGGATCCAAGGCGCCTTCCAAGGGATAAGCAGCAAAAGCAGCGGCTTCTGATCAAGGATAGGCTTCGCTTAATCTGTGGTGCCTCAGATACCCTTTATAAGCGTAATGTTGTCGAAGCTTCAAGACATCAATCTTTTCACCATGACATTCAAGCTTTCGCGTTCATCCTACTACTTTCATATCTTCCTGCTGTGGCACTGCTTCAATCAACTATGTTCGACCACTGTCGGAAGACCGACGCCAACACATAAACTGATCTAGATCCTACTTGAGTGTTGGTAACGAATGTATTTGTTGGATCGAGAAAAACGATAGAGGGGGGATGAATATCATTAAAACTTTTTCGGATGAAAACAAAGAGCAAATATGCAGCAGAGATAAACAAATCACACAAAAACACAAGTAGATTTTTACTTGGTTCGGAGTCGTGGTTGGCTCCTACTCCAAGGCCCACGGTCCTTGACCGTTTACTTTAGGCAATACTATAATCACGCAAAAAGGATTTACAATTTTAAGTACAACAGTATTTCAGAAAATTGAAATGTTACACTTTTCGTTACCGACGCCCGATGTAGATCGTATTTTGGTGCAGAGGGTCGTCGTCGGTGCTGGAATCTCGAAGACGGAATTTGCCGGAGCGTAGCGCTTGAACGAAAAGCTTTGGAGCGTTGGGAAATTGTGTTGTTGAAGCCTTGGGGTCAAGCCCCTTTTATAGTGCTCAAACGGGCGCCTGATAGGTCGGGGGCGTCTGACACGTGCCCTCCGATCTGCGAATCCTTATCCACGGGCTCGGTCAACGCTTATCCTCCTCACTTGGGCGCCTGAGCTGTTGGGGGCGTCCGTGACCTCACGGGCGCCTGATCCGTCTTGGTTCAGTGGCTTTGCAGCTATGTTTTGGGTTTTGTCTTCACTCTTGAGCGCCTGTATCCTTATGGGCGCCTGAGCCCATTCGGGCGCATGTCTCCATTCGGGCGCCTAGGCCCAGTGAAGTACCTTCACTTGCAGACGATCAGTCCTTCGACCCTGCAACTTAGGTTAGTCCCAAAAATATAATAAGCAATAATTACAGCCGTAGCTGTCTTGGTTCTGACTTCGGGCCTCCCAAATGGAACCCTAGGGTGAACCGACGCCTACTGTTCCCTCGACGGGGAACGCGTCCTCACCTACTCCTCTCAGGAGAGTTTACCTTTTGCCAACCGGCTCCTCTGGTTGGACTTTTGCCCGATCCCCTTGACCAGGTCATCGTGCTCAACTTCTGGTCAGGTCTTCGGTGCTCAACCCCTTGCTAGGACTTCGTGCCCAGTCCTCGACCAGGACTTCTTTGCCCGACTTCCGATTAGGTCTTCTTACCCAGTCCTTGACCAGGATTTCTTTGCCCAGCCCTTTACCAGGACTTCTTGCCTAGTGCACCTAGGACTTTTTCCTACACACTCAGTGAATAAGTTAGACAACGATAATATCTTAACTTCTGAACCCTTTGCCATTATCAAAACCCAGGTTTGACTTAGGTGCTGCCTGTACCAACAGTATTTACTTGTACTTAATTTATATCAAGTAGGAAATGTAGGGTTGTTACATTTTCTACTCATCTTTTATACTCGATCACTCTACCAGGAGATTATCGGTAGAAGGTATTAGTGGATTTCCCCTTGGAAAGGCCTAATGCTCTGAAGCAAGTAAAACTGACTTGTGTTCGCGTGATTGCTTTTTCGTTATTTTCTGCTACTCTCGCTCATGTTTTTATAACTTTGAAAAAGCATTGGTTATTTTAAAAAGACACATGATTCACCCATCTCTCACGTGCAATGGTCTTACAAGTGGTATTAGAGCCTTGTTTGCTCTGAGCAGGTGCAATTATTGTAAGAACCGGGGGTTTGAATTCGTTTTAATCGGTTTTTGATTTTTCATGCATAATCTAAGTTTGGTTCAAATACCTTTTCTTAGATCCTTTTTTTTCTCGTTCTATCATATTTACTTGAAGTTGGTGCAATACCATTCGAGTCGATTTCTTTTATTTACTTCCTCCCGCACTACTAATCTAAGACCTAGTCTTAGAACTTTTTCTCTTCTGTTTATTTGTGTGATAGATCTGATAGCTCAAGGTGAAGGCTACAACACAGCTCACCCTCCTATATTCAACGGAGAAGATTTTTCTTATTGGAAAAAGAGAATGGAGGTCTACCTGAAGACTAGTCCTGAGTGGGTACTCACCGCCAATGGACGAAGGAGGAAACACTCCACTAAAGCCAGACAAGTGGAATACTGATATGAATAAGAAGGCACAAACCGAGTTCAAGGCCCAGAACACCATGTAATCCCGCCTAACGAAAGAAGAGGTGAACCGAATTGGCCCAACTAAAAGTGCCAAAGAACTCTGGGATAAACTAATCAAGCTACATGAAGGCACCAACGATGCCAAGGTAACGAAATGTGACCTTCTACTAAATAAATTGTTTAATATTAAAATGCAAGATGGAAAAACGACTAGTCAACTCCGCGCCTGGATCAAGGACATCATGAACAATCTGCATCTAATAGGACATCAACTAAGGAACCGGGATGTGATAAGGTATGCCCTAAATGTTTTTCTTCTAAATTCATTGTGGGCATCTATTATAGGTGCTTATTAAATTTTGAGGAATCTTTCAAAATTAAAACTTGATGAAATATTTTGTGCGTTAGAGCTACATGAACAGACTAACGCCAAAACAATCGAGAAAGGTATTACTTTAGTTGCAGGTTCTTCAAAAGAAATAAAGTCAAGGAGTAAAACCTAGGAAGAGTCTGATAACAAGTCTGACTCAGACTCAGATAATGAAGAACACCTAGTAAACTTGGTAAGAAAGATGTTCACCAAGAAGAAGAAAATGTTCTCCAAAAAAGATATTCAAAAGGTAATGAAGCCTTCCACAACTAAATCTAAAAGCAACATCACTTGTTTTAGCTATAACAAGAAAGGACATTTCTAGCACGAATGTCCATACAAGAAGGAGGACCAACCTAAGAAAAATGAAAAAGAAGAAGGCAATACAACAACTTGGGACAAGACCTCCTCGAATGGAGAACTCTCGAAGAATTCCAGCTATTTCGCATTGATGGCGACTGGACCTGAGTCAAAATCGGAGCAGGATGAAGATTCCGAATACAAGTTGAACCATGAGTCCACACTATTTGATGATGGCTCGACTAAGGTACAAGAATTATTAAATACAAAATTTTTTAAAATTATTTCTTATTTAGATAAAAAGTTATCTACATCTGAATCTAGGATTAATATACTCCTCAAGGAAAACCAAGAGCATAAGGAGCAAATTATTAACAAAAACTCAATTGAACAAAAGTAATTTGAAAAATCTATTGAACTTGAAAATGAAAACTCCACCCTAAAAGGTGAAGTTCGAAAACATAAGGATTTACTAGAAACATTCACAACAAGATCCAAGAACCATGACCTCATTGTTGGATCTCAAAAGGGTGTTTACAACAAATCTGGGATAAAATACAAATCAAGATCGACCCAGAGATCTTTTGTCTCCTTTACCCACCCACATAAGAATCGGAAAAATCGTGGGTCCCGAAAGCTTACCTAACAAAGCAGATAGGGCAAAATCAATATTATGTTCTTACAAAGGACATCCACTATATCCACCCAAAACACCGTACATATATATAATTCAAGGGAGGCTCCAAATTAGTTGGTACCTCAAAATCAGTCCTTACTCGTAAGGGTAATTAGGACTAAACTTAAAAGCTAATTTGACACTTATTATACTTAGTACCAAGGTGGGACAGTAAGCTAGGAAAACCTGTCTAAAGAGTCAAGTAGGGCAAGACATACCCTATTTGGTCTTTTTAGCCTGGTGGAACTAGCCGAAGCTACCTCATCACATCTTAGACTAGTTAGACTAGAGTTTCTCAAAGAGTAAGTTAAAAGTATAATTTCTTTAAATGCTTTATCTAAGAAAGGGTCGTTGCTTCGATAACTAAGAAGACACTTGTGCCTCACCAAAACCTGGAAGCCAATTTTGAAATGTGCTTTTAAATTACTACTTATTAAACCTGAATCTAACACAAGATCAAATTAACTTTTCCAAATCAACTCAATTCATCTTACAAAATTATAGAATTACCTTGGTTGACAACTTTAGGTTGGGTAAGAAGATTAACGATAACAAAATTTGAATTCTTGGTTGCTTCACCTTTAAATCAATTTCAACTTAAAATTATACCTTAATTAAATTTTAACTTAACTAAAATTCTATCTTAATTAACTTTTAACCTAACTAAAATTCTACCTTAATTAAATTTTAACCTAATTAAAATTCTATCTTAATCTTTTTTACATGCACAATATGGTCTCCATGACCTCCACACATATTCCATCCAACAAGATAGTAAATAATAGTGAATAAAGAGAAATAAACATCCATCACCACTAATATAAATGTACCATCGCAAAATCAAACTCCAAAATGCCCTCTGGGTAGAGCGACAATGCAAATACATAAAACCATAACAAGTGCGATAGGTTCACCAAACATATATCAAATAAAAGTATACTTCAACCATGACCAAAGGAAAATCCGGAACAAAACGAAAACACTACGAGATTAGTGAGACCGTTTATTGGGGTCTCCTGGTGGCATCATCCTAAAAAAAAAGCAAGCAAAATATTATGAGTCCAGGAGGACTCCATGGTATATAAATAGATAGATATGCATAGCGGTAAAAAAGTCATACAATAGCAGCACAAAAGTAAGCAGATACTATCTCAAAGGAAAAAATCGAAATACATGATTGGTACATTACATGCAAGTATATACCCATATCAAACTCGACTGCAGGGTATGAAGGTCATAAATCCCTGAACCTGAATGGTCACCAGACCATAAGCAAATAAAATATCTCCTATATATGTATGTCATCCAAATATAGCAATCATAGCTCAAACAAGTGCAGCAAACACAAACAAATGCAATCTATGCAATCATGCACATGATGCAATGACATGGTCACCCCAGACTCCAGTCAGCCACCATCACTGATCATGGGTGAGGTCGAGTGGGTAGGGCTATGACAACTATACACGCTCTGAGTGACTGAGTGGACAGGTGTTGGTGGAGGACATCTTCCTACCTTAAGTCTTATGGGAGATCACCGCTCTCATCTTCTTGTATCACGGGGAAGTGGAGAGATCTCTGTCTGCTACCACATTGCAGATATCACTACCCATGAGCGGTCGAGCGGAGTCTTAACAGGGCAACTACACACTCTCCTGATAGTACCACTAATCCATGAGTGACAGTGTATGTAGATCCTGATATGACTGACAATCCGTCTCAACCATAAGGGAGTCAAGGGTCGCCAATTATGAAATAATGCAAAGATAGTGTATGGTGCCAACACCAATCAAACAAACCTCAAATGACATGTACAAGTCTGAAACATAATTCATGACATATAAATAACCTACTAGGCATGCAATAATACTAGGTCAATAAACGAGTGTACTCTATCTAAAATAAAGTATCAAGCATGGAGACTGTATTAAAAATAAATTTGAGTATGTCAAATCTTCAAATGAAGCTCACGGCCATAGGCAAAGCTAAACAAATCCGACTACAAGGATTAAACTAATATTAGATCTCACCTCCCTTCTACTCCAATTGGATTAAAAACATTGATCTCAAAGTAGCATCCCCAATGAACAAGTGAAGCTCACACTAGAAATTTAAAAACAAAGCTAAACATTAAATGTTGCTCACAGCCCCAAGTAAAGACAAGAAAATTGATACAAAAGAATTCATCCAAACACAGAATTCGAAATACCATTTGAAAATCTAACCACAATCAAAGTTTGCTTCAAAAGAACTCCAACAAATCAAATTCGCACCTAGGATTTGCGCCGACCGTAGCTAACCCAATTCGTCATCCAATGGCAACCCTCCAACAACCGGCAAGGAGGAGGATAGGCGGCGTCGGTGCTGTCTCATGGAAAAGGAGGAGAATCTTGAAGAGGGAAGTTCGAGACGGGCTGCGGCACAGAGAGGAGAGGAAGATTAAGGAGGGATCGTCGTCGTCTTCCTGCAGTGGAGTTTCGTCGGAGAGGAAGAAGGCAGTGACCGTTCACCTTGCTTGTTGGCGTTGCATGGAGAGGAACCACACAACAACGTTTGCGGTGTGAACAAGCATAGGAGTAGCGGTGTTAAAAATCAACACGACCCGACTACCCAATCCGAATCGATCCGAAAAAAATCGGGTTCGGGTTGAAAATTTTCGGATTCGGGTTGGAGGGTTTCGGGTTGAAAATTTTCGGATCGAGTCGGGTTCGAATTGATCCGAATTTAATGTTTAGTAGATTTTTTGGGGTTAAATTAATTTTTATTTTGAAAATTAAGATATTTTTACGTATATTAATATCAATATTAGCATGATCATGATAGAATATTGAGATAAAAGTAAAAAATTATAAGGAACATAGCAAAAAAACATTTTGAATCGGTTTTTTCGGGTTATTTGGGTCGGGGTTCGGGTTGGTCGGGTTCGGGTTCGGGTTTGGGCGTTTTGGGTTGAAATCGGGTTCAGGTTGGGAGTTAAAATTTTTTTTTCCAACGCGATCCGAACTCGACCTCACCCACCCGAATTGACACCTCTACATAGGAGAGGAAATAAGAGATTTTAGTTGGGATGATGTTTTGCATTTTAGCCCTCCTAATACGCTTTTTCACATATCACCCATATCTTTAGGGTTTCTTATGCATTTAAGTCCTCTAAATTTCCTATATCTAACAAACTTAATTTTAATTTATCCTATTTATATCAATTTTGTCGATAGTCATTATGTTACAATTAATTAAATAAAAAAGCCAAAATTATCAATCTTTTCCAATTAATTTCTATTTACGGTTACATATATAAATTTGACAAAAATAGAAAAAAGTTCGGAAAATGGAAATCGTTCTCTCTTCCTTCATTTTACTAAGAAAGAACTCGAAGATGGGCTTCGGCTTATAAAGGCGTGTGGGCTTCGGAGTTTGGGTCAATGGATTTCAAATCTGGAGCGTCAACAATTCGCCAAGGAAAGGAGAAGGACCGACTCGTCACTGTTCTATCGTGATCTCGACTTTCGTGTCCGAGTGAGGAAGGAAATCGGGGTCGGAGAGACCGAGGAACGGCGCTGGGCGGCGTCCGCGGTCGACCGGCAGGAAGCAGCGCCCGGTGGAGGGTCGCGCGGCGGGTAAGGATCCTTTTCTGGTCCTTCGTCGATCAGATCGAGTGTACAGCGGTTGGATCGAGTAGGTATAGCGTACGCATCTCCTTTGTTTGATCTTGAATTTCATGGTTATGTTGTTGCTGATTGCCCTGCGGATTATGTAGAGAAGATGGGATTGGGTCGATTCCACGTATACTGGTGATGCATCACCATCATAGAAACCCTTGGATTCGTGATTTGCAACGAAAAATATGGAACACGGACAAGATACATTTTTTTCGTTGCCCAAACACATGAATCTGATATATTATTAGAATTTAGAAATCGATTATCATTTACAAAATTCTATGGTTCCTAACAAGCTATAGGCATCGGTTCAAATTCGGTTCAATGTATAAGATAAACCTCATATATATTTTTAGGCTCTATCTCTAATTACTTCGATGGAACAATAAAGCAATCAGATCATTTTGCTAAAATTGCGTTTATGAGCAAGCTTATTTATTATTAACCTTTGAATTAACTCAAATAAACAAGTGTCCCATTGCAAGTGGTCCTTAAACCAAGCATGTGAACATACTACTTCATATCATAGGATCATGATAAAATTTTATTAGCTCAGATGTCAATTATATGCTTGTGGGTAGCCTCATTTTATAAATAATTTTATGAGAAGTCCATCTTCAAGCTTGATATTATATTGTGCTACTATTTCCAGTGACTAAGAATGAGGAAAATTATATATATTGGATTCTAAAGCAAGGAAAAGAAGTTAAGGTTTAGGTAATTTTATTTGTTTAAAAGAGGAAGATCAAATTTTTTTTGATGATAAAGTAATTAATAAAAAGGGAAATTATCCTTACTAATTGTGAGTTAAGATAAAATGTAGGAACCATAAAGTTGTTCATTACTTTACACCAACAATGTTAAGGAAGCAATAGATCTAAATCTTGTGTGGTGATATAGGTGAGATGTATCATTCTGACAATAATGCTTGAGACATAAAGGTAACATTGCATTTTTTTCCCATATCACAATATGTTGTGATAAGACAACACATAGCTCGATACAAGGAATAAACTTTATAGAGATGGTATGTAGCATGATAACAACAATTCATATATAATACAAAATTTAAAACTATCATATAACCATAACATAAGATTCATAAAACATTGATGGTAAAAGTAGAGCAAAACTATAAGTAAAACAGTCTAATTGACCAATAATTGATTACATGTATAACTTATTTTATAAGTTTGAGAAAGTATGACCTAGAACATAACATAATCTTTCACTTTTATATTTCAAAATTCAATCCCTTAGAAGTGGAAGCTTCTTAGTGCAAAAAATTCTCAAATAGTTATTTAGATTCAATATTCAAGGAAATGGAAGATGTGAACCAACCAACAACCAAGAACCAAGCTTTATCCATTAGGTGGGGTCGACTATATGGATCCTTTTATGCTATTGGGCTCTATCTCCTACTATATTATCATCAATACTTTAATAAATTTTATCTTGTTTAATTGTTGCTAACCAAGTCTTTTTTGGTCTTCCTCGTTTGATGTATGTATTTGTTATAGTGAAGAAAAAGGCACAAGAAGGATGTTATATTTTATTTCCACTCTATTCATTCTTGTTTATTTGGATGGAATCAAAATCAAGAAATAATATTGATAATTTATTTACGTTTATTACTTGATTAGGTTTTGTTTCTTTCCACTTTCACTCAATTTGGGTGGAAATAAAATAGTGGAATTGGACAAAATTAGATTCTTTTTTTCCTTCTCAATAAACAAGAGAAATTAATGAATTTTCTTTGCTTTTCTATCCTTCTTCAGTCCAAGTAAATACAATATATAGGTTCACATGAATGACCCATTCTAAGCTTTTATCTTATTTACATTGTTACTAAATAAACTTACTAGTTGTGTTCTAGATAAGCCTCCTTGGTGTATAATATTTTTCGATACATTGCATAACTAATGATAATGTGAATATATAAACTCGAATCTTGAATCTCGAAGAGAAATTTTACAACCTAATGTTTCAATTAAGTAACATTAAAATTGAATATTCGGAACATAATTTCAATGATGGGAAAATAAGTGAAGGAATAATATGGGTTGATAGGAAATCCCTGCAGTTAAGAGTTTCACTTTAATGAAAGAACAAGCTTTATAAAAAGAAATCAATAATTGTTTAATATCTGACTAATGCTAGGCATTCTATCCAGTTGTTACCACTTAGCCACCTGATATCATTTAATAATGATGTTAAAAAGAAGCTAAAAGATAATCTAACGAATTGTTTATCTTATTCTTACTGTAGACCACTCATTAGTTTGTATTTGCACAAGCCGGAAGCAAAAACTAGATATGAATGAATCCATACCAATAAGTTTTTTTTGGTCTTGTTACACTGTATCATGGGTTCTAAAAACAAACACTTATTCTAAAAAGTTAAAAAAATATAAAGTATTAACTGATCTATTTAACAAAATGAAAATATGGTTTATACATTCAAATTATAATTTATTTTGGAGAACTTCAAACTACAGCTTATTTTTTTTTACAATCTCTATAAATTAATATATAAAAGTTGATGCAAAAAATAATTTTTTTAACTATATCTAATTGTTTTATTTTGAAAAGCTTTTTTTTTATTGTTGATCAAATTTCCCATGATTCATTTCCTCTAGTATGATTAATAAAAAGAATTAAATGTCATGAGTGTACAAGCCACGTTTGATCAGATGCCACTTCATCTTCTTCTACAATTCTCATTTTACTGTAGAAATAGATTGATAAATATATCTACTTAAATAATAAGAACTTAAGTCTTAGCATCCTTACATAAACTTTGACCTCAGTTTCTAATCAACCAAAATTTACATTTTTAATTTACAAACAAAAATGAGATTAAAAATCAGCTATAATCAAAATTCAAACACTATAAACAGAACTTAGATATATAACATCAAAAGGCCATTCCAAGTTCTAGCAGATTGATTTGCGGTTGTCGTTAAATGGATGACATCCAACATAAGTTGGGATGACCATTAGAGAAATGGCTTTCTTCAATTGGCTTGGCTACCAAAAGTGTGCTCAATTGCAAACTAGTGGTCTCTAGGGTGAGCAGTGGCCACAGTGCAATTAATTCAGGTGGCTTAGGTAGGGTTGTTATGTAGGTTTTAGCATTAGTCTGTTTCATTAAGTTTGTTTACTGCAATATTTGATATAGCATATTGATAATGGTTAGGAACACAGCTCGGACAACTTGCATCAGAGTATAGCCACACATGGAATGCTTGATGGTTCAATACCATTGTACAAAGTTGAAAATTCTGATGTAAGTTAGCTAGAATTTTAAATAATTCTCCTAGACATCAGTTTCTCTTGTATTGGTTGAACTAATTGTTTAACTTGCAGGGGATCAGATTTATATTTGCATGCATCCTCTTACCTTTTACTCTTACATAAGGATGAAATTTACTTATATTGAGAAGAAACTTTTGTGATAATTAGTTTATAGTGACTTCTCTTAATCTGCTTGTGGAGATCTTTGCCTAACTCAACTTGTTTACATTTCTAGCTTTCAGGAATAATGGTAGAAGACAATTTAGACAAAAAATTCCTTAAACATATTTGGTGCAAATTTCATTTATGGGGTGAGAAGTAAGAAGCAAGGCACTATCATATGTTCTATTCTTTGAAAAATGGAGTTGTCAGGTGATTCAGAACGATCTGAATCAGGGACGTCTAATGCTGCTTGGTGGCCTTCTGATATTATAGAAAATTTGAAGTCTGTTAGTCTATCTCCTCGTGAAGACGCACTGAATACTGAAGCCTCTATATGCAATCTGAGGCATTCTCAACACTCGCCAAAGGCAGCTTCTCAAATTTTGTGGTCCACTGGATCTTTTTCAGGATTAATACCTAATGGTTTCTATTCTATCATTCCTGTGAGAAATAGAATCTTATATATTCATATATTTTGCTTTTTTGGATTATGTTATTTCTGTAGTTTATTTTGGTTCTTTGACCATCTCATAATCTGTTTTTATTATTCAACTAATGCAGGATAAGAAACTTAAGGAGCTTTTTAATACTATTCCATCTCCAGATGAGGTGTATTCTCTTGGTTTGGAAGGGTCTAAGGCTGACATAATCCTTGTAGACTTTGACAAAGACAAGAAACTCTCCATGCTGAAGCAGTTAAGTGCAGCAATGGTGAAAGGATTACATGCAAATCCTGCTTTAGTAATAAAAAAAATTGCTCGTTTGGTAAGTTCTATGGTTCTTTTTTTTTTTTTGCCAATGATATGGGAGCTCTTGAAATGGAAAAAAGGACATCGGGAACATATTTTTTTTGGGAAAGAACTTGTACAGTCTAGACTGCATCAAACACGTTAAATGAGTTTGCTTTGATTGCTCTTATAGTGTAAACAGTCTAGACTGCACAAAGAAGTTTTTGTTTGTCCTCCAACTGAATTTTCTCACATTTAAGATGCTCTCATTTTGGATGAATCTTATACTTATTTTTTTGAGAGCAATGCTCTAATTTATGTGAAATATTTCTCTTATTCGAAGAATAAGATCAACATTAGGAATTCAAGAGTGGGAGCTAATTTTCAAGAATGAAAGAGATAAAAGGAACTCAGGATTTCTTTTATTGAAGTTTTAAAACTACTATTGTTATTTAGAAAACTGAATAATGAACATTCCATATCTATCTTCTGGGTTACTTTATTGTACACAAGGCAGCTATTTACGTAGAAAGAATAGTAAACCATGGATTGAAATCTCGTGTCGAGCCGGTCGAAACATTTTGTGTCGACCAACGACCCGATGCAAGGCCTAGTGACAGCTGCGAAGGCGTTGCGCAACCCTTGCGGCTGCACGGGAGGGCTACGCCCAGCGACGCTGCCAAAAGGGCCGTGCGACCTCAGCCACGGTGCAGAAAGGGCCGTGTGAACTCCGTGGCAGCGCCGGAGGGGTCGCGGGTCGTTGTCGGGGCTTTTCATTAAATTTGAGAATTTTTAAAACTCAATAATTCCTAGTTTTAAAGGGGATAATCCAAGACTTAATTAAACTCTAATAAAATTATCTAATTAATTAAATATTTTATTTATTTTAATTTTAAAAATATATAATACAATTTTTATTTATTTATTTCCTAGTTATGTTATTATTTTTTTAATGGATTCAATCAATCCCTAACTCAAATAAATAGCCAAATATATTTTTTAACGGGTCACCGCAGCCGTGATTTTTTTTAATTTTTTTAGTTTTGTTAATTTTTTATTTTTTAAATATGTATTTTTTATAAATAAACTATTAATAATAATAATTATTTCAAAATTTTTAAATAATTTTAAAATTTAATATATAATTTATAAAATAATTTGAAATTTTAAAATTAAATATAAATTTAAAAATAATCTAAAATTTTTTAAAATATAATTCTTAAACATTTCAAATAATTTTTTTTAAAATTAAAAATTTACAAATACATTCAAAAAAATAATAATTTAAAAATTTCAAATTATTTTATAATTATTTTTAGCCTTTCAAATGATTTTATAATTTTAAATTTAGTTTTGAATTTTAAGAATTGCTTATTTTTAAAAATAGTTTTATAAAAATTTAATAGGCATTATCTTATAAGAAAATATTGAAATTTAAATTCAACATCTCAAAATATAAAACATATTTAATAATCAAATACTAAGATATATTTATATTTATATTTAAAAAAATACTGAAACTATATTGGCACGATACGATACGGAAACCGGTCTGGGGCCGAAACCTTGGCACAAGTCGAGATTTTAAACCTTGTAATAGACTATTCAGAAGAAGTTATATTGTTACCGGTGGCAGAGATACTTTAGGCCAATTTGATCCACTTAAAATTTAAGAAAATGGAACAATGAAAAATTAAATTTTAAACCACTAGAGTTTTGACACATATGTCATACGACTATGGTAGTTTTGTAAACATTTGAATGATTTTGTTTGGTAATAAATTAAATTCAATAATATGATAACATAATTTACTTTTTTTTTAATTTTAAATTATATAGTCCTGCATTGCTTTAGATAGAAAATTTGCAGGTTGTTGAACTAGCTGCCACTATTGGCTAGAGCTGCATAACTGAAACTCATCATGTACGTCATTGTGTTAAAAAAAGAAACATTTCATATAGTTATCAGTGAGAAAAGTCATATAGGCATGTACTGCTTCGCCATATTGCATGTACCTACAAATACCCATATAATTTCTTATTGCTTTAATCGTGAATTAAATTTCTAAGACAATGTAGCTTATTAGTGCAGCTTAGCTTAATAGCTATGTTTGAGAAAACTATATCACAAATGGATAGATCTCAAATTATCATACTCAGTGTAGCAAAATATATGTCCAAATTTAAAAACTCACAAAGATGTTGCAAGGAAGAACTAGGTTGAGCCGCATTCGAAGCCAAAAAAATTCAAAGAGAAGGAAACTTATATTCATCTACTTCAATAGAAAAAATCTATTATAAAGCCTTAGAGATTGAATACTACTTCAAGTGTGAGAAAACTGCAGGGAGTGATGCTACCATGAACACAAATTTCCAAAGAAAAAAAAATAAAGTTAAAAAAAGGCAGTATATAACTCAAAGAGATGCCAACTATAGAATAACATCCAAAACCCTTCACTTAAAACGTTCAAACCTTTAATTGAATCACATGACTTAACTCTGAATACAAATGATGAGTTAAGCCATGGGAATTTTCTTTAAAACTTATTTAACCTCATTCTATATAATATTGTGAACAAATATAACAAATCTATGATTCCTAAATTATCATAATTTTTGGTGTCTAAATTCACATCATCGATAGAATGTTTATTAAATAGTGTATAAAAATTATTTTTCTACCTTTTCTTAATATCATTATCATCAACATAATCCTTTACCTTTTGCATATTTCCTGACATCCTGCCTTTCTCATCTAACAATGCTTTATTGCTAATTCCAAAATTCAGGTTTTCGACTTTTATAAGCGTCCAAATTCAGAGATCACTACTACAAAAACTTCAATAGATGATATTTCTCATACATTGGATGATAGAAGTATCCAACTTCTGGGGCATATCAGGCAAGGCTCTTGTCGACCTCGAGCAATTTTGTTTAAAGTCCTAGCAGATGCTGTTGGTCTTGAGACCAAACTCGTGGTGGTAATGATAGTTCATGTCTTTTTTTTTCCCTCTTTGCACATAATCTGTGAATTACATAGTTTTGGTGTCTTAAGATATCTAATGGTCACTTTGCCAATATTTGTACAGGGTCTACCTAGTGATGGTGGTACTGAGTGCATAGATTCATTCAGGCATATGTCTGTGGTAGTTGTGCTAAATTCTGTGGAGTTACTTATAGATCTTATGCGTTATCCCGGACAGTTAATTCCATTTTCAACCAAAGCCATATTTATATCTCATATTTCTGCAGCAGGGGAGAGCGATTCTGCTGAGTATGATTCTTGTGATTCTCCCCTTGAACCAAACAGCCCATTATATGGGTTGTCTGACAAAGTTGAAGCTTCAGGGTATACAGTTTCTAGTGAACCTTTTTTATTATGCAATGCCCATTTTAGGTAGTGAATACCGTTGAAGCTTAGGATGTTTCTTAGTGAACTTTAAAGTTTCCCATAGTGATGAGCATTTTGTGATGAAAATTTGAGATGGTGTATGCTTAATGTTTACTGTACATGCAAGTATATTGATTATTTAGTCCACTTCAAGTGATATCATGTTTTGTAATTCCTTTATTTTTATAACAAATGTCTTTAGTTTACCCAAGCTAAATTTGACATTTTTTTCCCACTTAGCATGCATTGACCTATTGAAGCTTCTGATTTCCTTAAAATTTGCACCAATAGATCATGTCCCAAGGATAACTGAATGCTAACTTCTGGTCAAGTTAAGGTAGGATAGATATGGGAAATATTTTGGATATCAATTCATAAATATTTTTCCTCACTGAACATCCTACGCTAAAATGTATGTTGGCGTTACTTGTTAGTAAGAGGGAATCAATTAACTCAGGATCCTCCTCTTGGTTATAGACAAGAGGATATTTGAGATTTATGTTATGCTCATATCCTTGTATTGTAGTTTTCTATAATGAAATGGTGAAGTTTATTATTTTTTGTTATAATTAATATATACATGTATTATAGTTAATGATTAGTCCCACATTGGGCATTGCCATTGCTATTCATGTCATAATCTTGTGTGGGTAATAATGATTCTCCATATGACAATTCAATAGGATTTTATTCTTGCAAGTTGATAGAATGGATGATCTAGAGTTTCTTGTTTAAGGGGAGGTTTAGAGTTTGTAGTGTCACAACCTTTCCTCTCTTCCATCATATGTTCTGTCTTTTTTGGCGGCTCCTATGCATCCCCTTCCTCTCCACCTATTGTCTCCACATCAACTATGACTTTGGTCCCAAGAATTTCACATTAATATCAATACTATATTTTAATCTAATTAATTACATCTAGACATAGTATCATCTAAATAACTTTAGTATTCTAACCTGATCAGTAACTAATAGCTGACATAGATATCTGAATAATTAAACTTTATGATTAATACCTTATAAGTAATTTTACCCAACCCTGGCTTAATACCTAATTCATAACACCTTGACTAGTAAATAAATATTCCCTCTTCACGTCTCTCACCTCTCTCACTTAATCTTAGTTCCACCATGAAAACCTCTCAAAACCTTCTATGCCATTGACAGTATTAGTTCCATGAACAATTGTTGTTGTCTACTTTAGAATGTTTGCTACTTGCCGGTTTGCCGCTCAAACTTGTTTTCTTGTTGCATAATTGTGCTGTAACTTCCTACATTGTCTCTTCTTTACTGCTTTACAAGTAGCAAGGCGACGCTAGGTGAGGCCTAGTCTTACCTTAGACATATTATTAATAATGTTTTTCTCACAATTTTCCCCAATTTCAGATCTAGTATCTTTCCCTTCATCATTTCAGTATCTCTTGTTCACATTATTGGGAAGTCAATTTTTAAGAACTTAGCTGATTCATATGCTCTTGCCTGTTTCTTGTTGTATATTTAATCTCCAAATTTTGCTGAACCTTAGACTTTCTGATGCTTGTCTTGCTATATTATGCATATCTCCCAGGGTTCTTCTCAGATATTCAAGCAATAAAATAAATCAAGTTGTAATTGATTGATCTCGAACCAATAAAATGATCTAGATCAGAATTAATAGAATTTAAAACTAAGGTATCCATGCTGATGCCATCCTCTTTGCCTTTGCCTTCAATGATAATCATGCAATTGCCCGCACCTTGAGTTCCTCTCTCCCATCAATGTCTTGTTAGTAGGGCAGTTTACTAAGGAAATTTAAAATCAAATTGAAATGAAATGCTTATAAATTTTGAAACCCAAATCAAATTGAAATTGTTAAGATTCTAAATTTCTAATTGAACACAGCGCACTTGTCGGTTAATACACATAAAATAAAATGATCACTTTTTACTCTTTAGGTCATCTAACCAAGGCGTATGAAAATATTCTCAGTGGTGCTTTAAACGATCATGGATTTAGCAAGGTTCCAAGTAGGTTCTACTTCCTCCTCTCTGCCCTTTTGCGATTTTGGTTTCTAGCTTGCGGTAGAACACAATTTTGAATGCCAACTCACAGTGAAAACCCAAAACGCGTGATTTGGGTCCTCACAATTACTTCATGTTCGTAGTGGCTTGACAATTTCTTCCTCTATTTGTGTTAAACAATACCACCTTGACACATCTTAAACACTATGACACTTCTCGTTTTGTTTGGGGAGTGAATCACTAGCTCCAAAATGAAATTAAACTTTGGGTTTAACTCTATTAAGGAGAATTAAGAAAGATGATTTTATCATTTTTTGAAGGTGACATCAACTAAGTTCAAGTCTCTTTTTAAGGATTGTTTTTTAATTTCAATTTAGAACATTGCATCATCAAGGCAACCAATGCATTAGTTTCCCTCCAAGGTTAGAAATCTCAAGCGGTGTTGGAGTTTTGGTTTTGACTAGAACACTGCAATTTTAGTTTTGTGTTGTACCTTTGATACATGGTGTTTGGCAAATTAGAGTTGGAGGAATGAGACAAAAAGAAAAATAAAGAAATATAACTATATATTCCATGTGGATGTTTTGGTCCCCGATTGGAATGGTACAATTTGATCACCTGGTTGTGCTCATACTTAAGACACTTTGGCATTGCATCGAAGTATGCTTAGATAAATTTAAATAAGCTTATTTTCTTTAATGTCCTTTCACTTATCTATTAGTTTTACTTATAAAAATTGGACAAAAATAATTTAGATAGCCAACTGAATAACATTTTACTTAATTATATTGCATGAACAGTCGACTCATTTCAGTGTGTTAAAGCATATCAATATGATTTGGAAGAGGTTTACATGTAATCCTCATTTAGTTTATCTTCTATTTTTTATGACATTATATGAATTAGTAATTAAAAAAAGGATTTTCATAATTTTTTTACTTCAGTGTGGAGATTACTTAAATCATTGTTGAGATGAATTCATTTGAGTTTTACACCTATAATCTTATTCCACTTAACTTAGAAAATACAATTATAGAAATTAGATTCAATTAAATTAAAAGTATTTGAGAATCAAACTACAAGAAATAATGAAAATTCATCTTGACGCATCTTATAGTGTGCCAAGGTAAGGAACAACATGATACTTATGGATGCGATTTTAGCACAGGAGACACATATGAGATTAATCGTGCTTATTAATATCAAAGATTTGGTTATTTACCGAAATGATATGTTTAACCTTGCTACCCGGTAGATTCTATATTTTAAACCATGGATCCATCTTCATCATCTTTGTTATGCATATTATTTGTTTATTTTTTCTATTTCTAGGACTATTTTTAGTTTGTGTAACAAGCTAAATGTTGATCAATATCTATTTTTAGCTTGAGAAGAGTGTTAAATGTTGATGTATATGTGGGCATTAGAGTTTTTGTTTATTCTTACATTGAATATTATGTCGTTAAGTGCTTTGCTGTCCTATATTTATGGGTTTTTTTTTTGACAATACAATAAGGATTTTGTTCCCAGCTGTTTTTTTTTCTCTCTTGTTTTGCTCTTTTAGATCTCTTTCCAGAATTATATGTATTAGTTGTCTAATGTATTCTATTGATCTTATTCTGATGCAGCAGTTCAGAAAATAGTGAAAGTTTCCATTTAGGGTCTCAACGGAGAGTTGAAACATCTAACCTACTTGATCATTCCCTACGTCGAGTTATGTTGAGATCAACTACTATGGCCGAGGGAAATTTAAGGCAATATTTTAAATTGAAATTGATTGCTATTGATTTTTGTCTCTCACCTAATTCTCTCTTTTGTGACATGAAATGTGCATTTTATCATCCTTTGTGTTATGCTTTATTGGATGCCTGAATGGGTTCATTATATAGTGAACCAGACCTCGCAAATGCTTTTTGGAGACGTAGCCGGAGGAAGGCTGTTGCTGGAGGACGTACAGCCAGTTCAAGGTTTTCATTTTAAAACTGATTAATGGCTTCATTACTTTTATCAATTTTCACATTGTATTTCCTTCTTTGGACTGACATCGAGTACATTCTGATTGGTGCACAATGCTCTGATCGAGTGTGCATTGGGAGACTTAACATCTGACATAGATTGTCATTTTCTTCAATTGTACGTTTAACAGTTATATAACTTTATTGGATTTATCCACCTTTTTTCATTGATGTCCATCAATAATTATCAACCTAGGAGTGACCTATCACCTGTAATAATATTCAATTCCTATGGTATGCTATTTTATTAGAAATTTTATAAGCGTAAAAGGTATTCTTTGTTATTATTGTGATATAGGAAGACACCTTAAAAGGAGTGGAAGTTTTTTTTATTGTGCTAAGAATGGTTCGCTATTTTTTTTGTTTTTTTGCATCTGCCTTGTTATTTATGTTTTGAAGGATTTTGTTTTTAGGGTTTACCACGTTTCCTCAATTGATGTTATTTTTTTCTTGATAAAATATCCTCAGTTGTGATTAAGCAAGGCTAAAACATGGGAATATATTTTCTTTTAGCATCTTGATCATTTTGTATATTCAAATTATGTAATTGATATATGTAATTTAAGCTCCTGTATGCCTTGTTTTTTTTAACCTTTTAGGAAATACAGATATTATGGATTATTTAGGTAGTTGGAAAAATGTAGTATCATACTTCTCTAAATTGCTTAAAAATCTTTGGTGGCAATACCGCAATAGTCATCCTTTGAAAATGCCCATCTAACTAATATATTCCTTGTATTGCTCCATTTTTTTGATTTTTTCTAACAATATATCAGTATGTTCTTTTGCTTTCCTCCGGGATCACAACATTCTTTAACATGCTTGTAACATGAGCATTGTTCTTATTAATCACCAAGCTGTCAAAATCTTTGAATTACAGTGTCTTGTTGTTGTACTTGCAGTCCAGAGCATCCTCTATTTAGGGCCCGAGGGCGGTCAATGCTTGGTGGTGATAGACAATCATTTAGAGCATATGGAGATGATGTAATTGTTTCAAGGTTTCTAAAATCTCTTAGTCTTGTCTCATTTCAGTTATTTTTTTCTTTCCTTCTTAAACACTTGAGTCTTGTTTCATTTGGGTTCTTTCTTTCGTTTTTTCTTTGCTACATTTTCTGCTTAAGATTCTGAATCTCACATTCAACATTAATGAGCTAGTGCTGCTCAAATAGAAATTGTATTTTTGGTCTTAATTTTCTTCACAATAGAATTCGATGCTCTTCTTTTTACACTAATCAAACTCACTGGACACATTCAAAATACAGTATTATGGTGTATGTTGTTTGTGGATGATATTGTTTTGATAGATGAGACACGTGAAAGAGTAAGTGCTAAACTAGAATCTTGGCGGGAAACACTAGAAGTGAAAGGTTTTAAGCTTAGTAGAGTAAAGACAAAATATATGAAATTTAAGTTTTAGCAATATTAGACGTAATAAGATAATTATTAAGATAGGAGATGATGAGTTGTTTGGAACCGAGAGCTTTAAGTATTTCAGATCATTTTTGCAAAATAATGGAGGGATTGAGAGAGATGTCTCACATAGAATACAAGCAAGATGGTTAAATTGGAGATTAGTCGGGTGCTTTATGTGATCGTAAGTACCTCTAAAACTTAAAGGAAAGTTTTACAATACGGCAGTTAGACCTGTTATATTATATGATGCTGAATGTTGGGCTATGACTCGGACACATGCGCAGAAGATGAAAGTTGCAAAGATGAGAATGTTAAGTGGATGATGGACAAAATAAGAAATAAGAGCATTAGAAAGAAAGTCGGAGTTGTATCTATTTTTGAAAAACTTTGAGAGTCACATTTAAGATGGTATGGACATGTACTTAGATGACTAATAAATGCCCCAGTTGACAATGTGAAATTATGATAAATACACACATCAAACGAGGAAGAGGAAGGCCAAAAAAAGACTTGATTAACAACAATAAAACAAGATAAATTTTATTTAAATATAGATGATGATATACTAGGGGATAGAGCCCAATGACGTAGAAGGATCCATATAGCCGATCCCATTTAGTGGGATAAGACTTGGTTGATTGTTGTAGAATTCGATGCTTTTAAAAGCATATATGTGTGACTTGTGAATGGACACACATGCAGAGATTATCTTATATCCAAACCTTTGCTTATCTAGGTTCCCATTTGATGAAAGCTTCTCACCAGATGATAGATTAGTTTTACAACAAACATAGTGAACGTGCATGCTTATAAGGTTGTATACGTTTGATGGTAACTCTCATGGTAAGAAACTTTTTAATTCCTGCCTGCCCGGGTTAGTACTGGCAGTGATACTTTTAAAGAAACATCTCAAAATAATTTTATAGAAGTTTAGAAACATGTAGTGCCATGAATTTCAAGATTTTTCAAATTTTGTTCCTCCTTATATTGTCTCCTCTACATCAATTTACCAGGATAGAGATTCTATGAATGTAGCAAGCAATGAGATTTATTTCCATACTGCCATAAACAAGTGACTCAAACTTGTAAGCAGACAAAGCTTGAACCAAGTTTGTCTCAATATCCATGGTATAAGCTAAGCCAGTTTGGTGGATAGTCACCATCGTTTTGCCATTTGCTGCTCTAGACAAGCTCCAATGGACATCAATCAGCTAGTTCAGACATTAGCAGTGGGTTTGTTTTCTATCCATGGTCCATTTATACTAAATTTGACCATTGGAACCTTTTTCATCCTTAAGATATTCCTCTTATTTTCTTCATCTTCTTCGTAGTAGTTTGCTGCATCGTGCCTTATGCACCGAGATTGATGTTTTATTCTACACTACCCAAGAGGAACAACCCACAATGATAAATGACACATATACTTCAACTTGCCAAATGCTGTTTGAGACAGCCTGCAACACATCCAACTCTCTAAAACCCTCCTACATTGTCTTCCAGAATGTTGCAATTTGGTGTCAAGCTTTACCATGTTTTGCCATAATTCAGCGTCAAGTATACCAGTTTGGCATATCAACTAGGACAAAGATCAGCGTCTTGATCCTGCACGTTGTTAGTTTACATATAACTCTACAACAACAACAACAAGCAAGCAAGTTTTATCTCACTAGGTGGGGTCGGCTATATGGATCCTTCTACGTCATTGGGCTCTGTCCCCTATTATATCATCATCTATATTTAAATAAATTTATTATGTTTTATTATTGCTAACCAAGTCTTTTTTGACCTTTCTCTCCATTGTTTAATGTGTGTATTTATCATAGTTTCACATCGCCTAATAGGGACATTTATTAGTCGTCTAAGTACATGTCCGTACCATCTTAAACACGTCTCTCGAAATTTTTCTTCAATAGATACAACTCAGACTTTCTCTATAATGCTTTCATTCCTTATTCTGTCCATCTTCGTATGTCTACACATCCACCTTAACATCCTTATCTCTGCAACTTTCATCTTTTGCTCATGTGCCCAAGTCATAGCCCAACATTCAGCACCATATAACATAGTAAGTCTAACTACCGTTTTGTAGAACTTCCCTTTAAGTTTTAGAAGTACTTTACGATCACATAAAACACCCGACGCTAACCTCCATTTCAACCATCCTGCTTGTATTCTACGTAAGACATCTCTCTTATTCCCTTCATCACTTTGCAAAAATAATCCTAAATACTTAAAACTCTCAGTTTTAGACAACTCGTCATCTCCTATCTTAACAATTGTCTCATTACGTTTAATATTGCTAAACTTAAATTTCATATATTCTGTCTTTACTCTATCAAGCCTAAAACCTTTCACTTCTAGTGTTTCCTGGCAAGATTCTATTTAGCATTTACTCTTTCATATGTCTCATCTATCAAAACAATATCATCTGCAAATAACATGCACCATGGTACTGTATCTTGAATATCTCAAGTGAGTTTGTTTGTGATTAGTGTAAAAAGATAGGGACTTAGAGTTGATCTTTGATGTAACCTTATCCTTATTGGAAATGCATCAGTTAATCCGCCTGAAGTCTTTACTATGGTCGTTACATCTTCGTACATATCCTTAGTTAGTTCAATATATGTTATGCTAACGCCTCTCTTTTCTAGAATTCTCCATATAATTTCTCTTGGGGCTCTATCATAAGCTTTTTCTAAATCAATGAATACCATGTGTAGATATTTCTTTTGCTCCTGATACTTTTCAATTAATTGTCTAAGAAGATGTATAATTTCTATTGTTGACCTTCCAAGCATGAACCCAAATTGATTTTCGGTCATCATGGTCTCCTTCCTTAATTTTTTTTATTACTCTTTCCCAAAGTTTTATTGTATGACTCATTAGTTTAATACTCCTACAGTTTGCACAATTTTGTACGTCTTCTTTGTTCTTATATAAGGGAACTAGAGTACTTACCCTTCATTTATTAGGCATTTTTTTTTGTTTTCAATATCATATTAAATAGTTTTGTAAGTCATTCAATACCTTGTTTTCCTAAGCACTTCCATACCTTTATTGGGATATTATCTGGTCCCACGACTTTTCGATTTTGTATCCCTTTTAAAGCTTGTTCTACTTCTAAAGTTTGAATTCTGATAAAAATTAAAATTTCTATACTCATTTGAACTACTTAAATTACCTAAGTTAATTGGTCCCATAATCCTTCATTAAAAAGTTGATGAAAGTAAATCCTCCACCGCTCTTCTATTTCGCTATCGTTTACTAGTTCTCTATTGCATTCATTTTTAATACATCTTATTTGGCTAAGTCTCTTGTTTTCCTATCTCTCGCTTTAGTTATTTTATAAATGACTCTTTCCCCTTTTTTGTATCTATGTTTTGATATAATTGTTTAAAAGTTTTATTTTTTGGTTATTCACTGCTTTCTTAGCCTCTTTCTTGGCTATTGTATATTTTTTAAGTTTTTCTTGTTCTTACAAATATATAGTTTCTTATAGGTTATTCATTTTTCCTTCACTTTCTCTTGTACTTTCACATTCCATCACCAAGATTCCTTACTTGATGGTGCATACTCCTTTGACTCACCGAGTACACCCTTAGCTACTATTTTCAACTTTGATACCATCTTATCCCATGTCGTATTATAGTCGCTGTATATTTCATCTAATGCTTATATTCTTACCTTCTCATTCAATATGTTTTGTTTCTATCCTTTAACTTCCACCACTTAATTCCAGGAGTCGTGTATATTTTTCCTCTATTGATATTGTGATTAAGGCGTATATCCAATACTCCAAATCTATGTTGGGTAGTTAAGCTTTCTCTAGGGATGACCTTACAATCTTTACAAATCTTTTTATCTCTCTTCCTAACCATAAAAATCAATTTGCGATTTATTATTCCTACTTTTGAATGTGACCAAGTGTTTTTTTTAAAAAATATATTAATTAGTATAAGGTTAGATGCTATCACAAAATCTAATATAGTTTTTCCTTTTTTTTCAAACCCATAACCCCCATGTATCCTCTTATATTCTTCATTTTTCACTCCGACATGTCCATTTAGATCGCCTCCTATTAAAATCATTTCATTTGGCAGAATGTTTTGTAATACCTTATCTAAATCGTCCAAAATCTTGATTTGGTTTCTTCATCTAATCCTACTTGAGGTGCATATATGCTAATTATGTTCACAGTTTCTTTCGTCACTACTATCTTGAGAGCTATAATTCTATCCCCCTTTCTAACAACTCTAACAACTCCATCTTTTAAAGAACTATCTACAAAAATACCCACTTCATGTCTTGTTTTATCTTTTCCAGTGTACCATAACTTAAAAGTTGAGTTCTCTATCTTTTTGCCTTTTTGCCTACCCATTTTGTCTCTTGCACACACAAAATATTAATTTTTCTCCTAATTATTATATCTATTACCTCCATTGTTTTAATATTCCATGTTCCAAATCTCAGACTATTAGTTTTCTTATAATGTTTATTCTTATCCCACCTATGGTGTGAGAACTCTTGCCTATTTAACTCTATACCCAAGTTCTCATGGAGATGTAGTGGTCCTTGCTTAGACGTTACAGTCGGACCCTGCAACGCGAACTCTTGCATATTTAACACTACATCCGAGTTTTGGAGATGTAGCGGTTCTTACCAATACGTTACAGTCGGATCTTGCAACGTGTTCCTTTCAGGGAACATCCTAGCATTAACATAATAGTTTAATAGATCCATTCATTGAGTATTTGTCATAGTTTTTTACTAGCTGACAACTAATGCAACCCTCCTCTTTTATCCGGACTTGGGACCGGGCCTGACTGGGTTGTCAAAGGCGGAGTTAGTTTACGTATACTCTATTACAATAAAATAATCCATCAAATACAAATCTCTTCAGGGTTTTGAATTATGTTTTTTTTTATTGCAAAGCAAATAGTCAAGCCAACATTCTGCCAAGCGATCTTTTTTTCCCCCTTGGAATCTTTGCAATCTCATTAAGTACCATTTGAGACTCATCTAAAAGTCTCTAAATATGCATCCTAATTACTACAGAATTCTCCAAATTTTCAAACAAATGATTCATAAGACGTAAGAGCTGAAAGCATTGGTATAATATTTGAGAGGTCTTATTTTTTTAGACCACTAAATTTGGATATTTTTGTTCAATGGAATTTAAATAAAAATAAACTAAAGATTAGAAAAGAGAGCATACAGTTAAAAAGGATTAGAAAAGGTAAACCTTATATGAAATTGATGAAACCACAATGCAATTTGATTGCATTCCTGATGTACAAAAAACTTGAGTTATCATGTTTGTTTTAAATTTTATTTATCACAATCTGATAAGTTTGTTAGATCTAACCTGTATGCAAAATGCTTGAATTTAACTCTGAGTGTTACAATCGCTCACTTAGAACTTGTTGTCCCCGTCAAGACCCAAAGTTCAACTCGTTGCCTATAAATTCTAATTGGTAGCATAGATTCATCGATGGCTCCACCGCCATACATGTTGCCATTTCCAACACCTTGATAAAAATGCATAATCACTAGATCAAAATGCTTTATTAAATTAGGCGGCCACATCTCCCTCAATACTTTGTTAACTATGTCAAGGCCAAAGTCAAATTCATAGCTCATAATCATTTTCAATTAATAGCTTGTAAGATCTAATAGTGGCTCTGTCATCGTGAAGGTAGCCCTCCAACACCTCACCATGCTTAGGATTAAGTTTTCACTGATACAAATTGTTACGAGTCACTTAGGAGAAATAAATGATATATCAATTTATTAAGCCCGACCACTAATCCAAAATGTTCAAGTTCAAGTTAATAATAGATCACTGAGCTCATAAAAATCCTTCATTAGACCAACTCATTATGTAAGACTAACATAGGGTGCCATACTATTAAATTTTTGAATATGCACCATTTGAATTTATTCAATGGATGGAAATACTTAAAAATATGGACACGTGGAAAACAACAAAAACTTATTTCCTTTTGATATTCAAATATTTAAAACACATACCAAGTCATTTTGATCATTTTAAATACAATGTGTCTATCACATATCTCTATGTGGAATTGGTTCTATGATTTTAGTCCCCTAGGTTGCCTTGTACTTTGATCAAGTGATACAAATTTGCAGGTCTGATGGTGCATCAACATCTGATGCACGTAGGCTGCGAAGAAGAAGCATTAGCATTACACCTGAAATTGGTGATGATATTGTCAGGTTCATGCATTCTTTAATTCATGATTTACCTTCATATATGATTATAATACATTATAAACTCTTTGTTCAATATTGTAGTTCACTATTTTCATATGCTCTAATCTTCATAAACTCTGTTCCTTTTCACTTTTGTGAATTAAGTGATCTTTTTTAGCAAAGGCCCATGAAAGTAAACTTACATGAAATTCCAAAATATGCTAAATATGAGATGAACAGATTGCAGCAAAATGTATATCTAATCCATAATGGGTGTTTCTTTTCACACCATCTAAAATATTTGTATGGTTTTGGAAAGCGACCACCATGTCTTTTTTTTCCTTCAACTTCTAAATTGATTGGCTGTACTGTGTAGGGTTAAAAGGTACTTATCCCCCATCCCCGCTCAAGCTCTGTTTTTTTGTTCTCTGTGGACAAGCATGCCTTGCTCTTCTGATCCAAACTTGTTATAGAAACTTTATTGTACTGTTGCAATACGTTTGCCCCTATGTGTACTGATGTCTTTCATCTTATGGTTTTTTCTTATTTTAGGGCTGTTCGAGCGATGAATGAAACTTTGAAACAAAAACGCCTTCTAAGGGATCGTGATGGTGAAGGTTCTGGATCCTCTGTAGATGATAAGGATGGGTCAAACATTTTACCAACTAATGTATGTATTATAATCCCATGATAATCTTTGCTATGTCTCGTATACTCTTATCACTGCTCAGACATCAAATAATCCTAAATATTCAGTCTGCACTGGTTTATCAGGCTCAGATTTTGTTAGAACAAGAACTATCTAAAATCTTATTATGTTATTTAACAACATGTCAATATTCTGTAGCTGTATGGGTCTTTTCTCCTTGTTTGGCTTTCACATTTGGCAGTAATTTAATTAGGTCTTCCATCATGTTAAGTTTTGATTGGATAACCACTTGATGTGTGTGATCCTACGTAATGTCAGAGTAAAAACATGACCCAATAATGTGTCTTAGTTGACAAATAACAGCCAATCACAAGGCACAAAGAAGGCAATCAAGTACAAATGTGCAAAATATACATGTAGGCAAACACTGGAATATATGCAATAAAGGAATCATGATCAACCTCAACAATTGTTCATCATATGCAACAACTTGATCTACCACTTGCATATACTGCATTGTATGTCTTGCACTTCAGGTTTGCAAAATTAAGCAAGGGTCGAATCCCGGCAAAGACAAAGACCTCTCATGTGATGACTAGCTTTGGTTTCATGATTTACTCCCCCCATTGGGTTGAAGCCCCAACTAATATATGGGTTGAAGCCCTAAATCACCAAGCACATGTGCACAACTAAATTGCAACCACAATTGAACCACTCAACTTAATTGATTTGGTTGGACATCGGTTTAGCCATAAAATCACCAATCAAGTTTGATTCAAGCATGGTTCAGAATCAATGCTAACTCAAGACAATCCTTGTCTTAGTTAAAATACTTGATGTGGATCTCTTATTCTTCAGCATAGTGTTCTACCCTTTTCTTTTTGCTCTTTATATCCACCATTAGTTTCTTTTCTCCAAAGGTGGTTCTTCAATACTGCATTGTGCAAAGTAGTGGCATTGACAAATTTTTAAATGACTTCTTTAACTTAGGCATCAAGTTGATTTCCTTGTCAGGATGAAGTATCTACATCTAATAATTTCCGAAAGCAATCAGGTTCTACCCAGAAGGCTATGTCATTACCTTCATCTCCCAATGAATATAACGGCCCAACTTCAGAAAGGGGGCACTTCCTCAGAACAGAAGTCATGGAGTCAAATTTGAACAAGATTTTGCAGTCATCTACCCTTATGAATAAACCTATATTACCATTTGATGAATGGAACATTGAATTCTCAGAGTTAACTGTCGGAACACGAGTTGGAATAGGCAAGTAGTCCAAAGAAATTTATACTGTTTCCTGTTGATATAATCGTGTGTTTTAGTTTTCTTTTACACTTTTTCATGTTAGTATAGTAGTATGTTTTAGTTTTATTGAGATAATTTGACTTTAGCAAAAGTTCTGTTTTGGTATGTCTAATTTAGATTGTATTTTTTACCATGCCCTCCTAGATTCTATGCAACTCTAGTTCCTGCAGAGGTACAAAATACAAATTATTAGCTTCTATTCATTACTAATATCCAATAGTTGGACCTCTCTTTAATGGGTCATGTTTCTATGTGGAAACCTAAGTTTCACCTGTTACTTCCTGTAATAGTTTAGAACTATTATCATTTCTTCCTTGTCAAAACCTTTTCATGTCCATTTTTTAGTGGTAGTTTAATTCAATGTAGTAGCAGGTGCTCGAGCACTCTCTTAGGAAGCAAGGTGAGGTCCAAGTGCATCTGTGGTATCTAGGTTAGTGCTTAGCAGCTTAGGTGAGCACCGACTTTCCAGCACCAAATAGTCTGGCAAGTGCCAAATAATCATTGTTATCATCATCGTCAGCCGCACTGCTCGGCTGCTCCAAACATTTGGAGTCAACTACATGAATCTTATCGATCCATGGAATTCTTTGTGAGGTTGCTTTGCTTGTAATATTCAGACATCTCAGGGGGCACTTGGTAAGCGGTTTAGAAGACGGGAATGAGAATGAAATCTATTTCATTCCCATTTATGATGCTTGGTATACGGGAATCAGAATCAAAATATGGATATGATACCCCTGATTTTATAACCCAACCCCCATTAGGTTATCACTAAACCCATAAACCCCTCAATCAAAACCCATTACCATTCCCATTGCCGAATGTATACCAAGCGCAACCTCAATTGACTTTTTATTACACTGAATAAGAATATCTGTGGTGCCCCTCTTTTTCTTACTCAAACTCTAATCACTTCAACTTCTATAATAATAATAAGGGACCCATGTCAAAAGAAAAAATGGTTTAGGTTGAACTTGTGTTAGAGTTAGGTCTAGCCAAGAAAGGTTTATTAGTCAACTTTCTTTTGTATCACCTGGTTATTTCTCTATGACTCAAAGCAATTGTGACCTCTTGTTTCTTTATCTCTCAGATATCTGAGAAGAAATCAACACGTTCTATCTACTATTGGTATTTCTTAACAGTAACACATCAGCAAAGACTTCAATCAATGTTTTCTATGGAGGACGCTTCCTATGCAGTGCATTGGTGCTACTTTACGACCATTGGAAGCCAACATCACACTCTATAGAAGTAGACGTCTACAAACACCTCTTCTCTTTCCCACAACTCCCTTATTATTCACTCTCACCATAGTACTCCCATTTCTCCATGTTTCTTTTGAAGTTTTCTTTTTGTGACTTTGGGGATTTTTTATTTATTCTAGCTGTATTTATTTATATATTTTTGATTTTTTTTTCTGGTGGTTTAATTTTTCTATCATTTTCTATGTTTTTTTTGTTTTTCTTGTTCTTCTCTTGTTTATTGTTTGCTGAATGATCGCTCTTATTTTATTTTTTTTATTTTTCCACTGGTTTTCCGTCCCTAAATCATGTTGAATATCTTGGTTATTACTTATTTAAGTTTTTGTTTAATTAAATTTTTATGTATTTATTTATATATTTATATTTGTATATTTATTTCTTTATATTTATATTTGTATATTTATTTCTTTATATTTATATTTGTATATTTATTTCTTTATATTTATATTGAATATTCTATATCGGTACCTTTAATCACTCAGAGGAATAGCTAGCACCTAAGGCAATACTGGATCTTGGAGTCCTATTCTCAGTGCATTTAACAATACCCGTTTTATTTCGCTTTGTTGGGTTAATTTTTTGGAATACTTAGGTAAAATACATCCTTATTCTTATATATGTAAGATAATTCTAGAATTTCCTGATCTTGAGGTTGATGAATGCTGTTTTATTAAATGTTTCTACTGATGTGATGACGTTTGAATGCTTTTATCAATTTACTCCAAGTATGCACCTCTCAATGCCTCACCCTCAAGGTGCTTGTCCTGTGATATTCTGTCCATTAAGTTGCTTTTCTTGCAGTGCTTGTAAAATATGATCATGTTGAAGAGCATGATCAACATCTCAATATAAGCTAGTGGATGACCATAAACAAACTGAAATAGTGTTGTGTTGACTTTAAGCTAGGGTGATACAGATGCATCAAAACTCTGCCCTAGAAATCAAATCAAGCCACTATGTTGTTTTATCTTTTACAAAGTGTAGCAAATATATTGTGTTGCAACAATCGATAGTCTATCTAGTGCTGTAAACAAACAAAGTATTTGGGTGTTCAAACTTGTTTAATAAGGTAATCGAGCCAAACTGAGCCGAGCCGACCCTAAAATGAACCAAACTTTTGAAATGATTGTTTAAGCTTGACTTGGTTTATTGTTATGAGCTTGAGCATAGTTCAAGCTTGGCTTAAGCTTAGTTCGTTTAAATCTTATCGAGCTCTTAATTTGAGCTTGGCTTGAGCTTCGTTTGTTTAAATGTTATCGAGCTTTCAATTCAAACTTGTTTGATTGTTTAAAATTTTAACTTGTTTGATTGGTTATTGAGTTTGATAATTCAAACTTGTTTGTTCATTTTAAAGTTTTTTTTTGTTTATTTAGCATGTTGATAAGAGTTTTATTAATAAACGTTGTTCACGAAGTTGTATATATGTTCAAGCTTGTTTGTTTAGTTTAACGAGTTGTTCAAACTTGTTTATTTAATTGATCTTATGTGTATTGAATGAACATAAACAAGCTCTTATCAAGTCGAACACCAAGCTTGTTCATGAACGTTCAGTTCATTTGCATCTCTATCTCTATCCATCTATTTATTAGTGGTAGGTGGCACTAAACTTGAATTGTTGCATAAAAGGAATGACCCCTAAAGTAAGCTGGTGAATGTTGGGTCAAAATTACAAATATTTGATTCCTGTAGACGGTGTGTTTTAAATATATTGTCGAGAAGAACTTGATGATCTAAGTGGTTGAGTAGGGGCAGGCTTATGACAAGAAGTGAGCATATTTAGAAAACCTGTCAATAAAAAAAAATAAAAAAGTAGCTTGGTGCATGAACCTCCTACTAATGTGGGGTCTCAGGTAAGGGTATATTATATGCAGCCTTACTCTGCTTTGTAAGAGGCTATTTTCGAGACTCGAATCCGTGACCTCTAGGTCACAACAACAACTACACCATTGCGCTAAGTTCTTCTTAGAAAATCTATCAATAACAATCAAAATCTTAATTTTTTCTTTGTGACTTTGTTAGACCATCTATAAAATTTTATGGAAAGCTTTGCTCATACTTGAGTGGGATTCGACCAAGAAGTTGTCATACTTGAATTTTCAACCTTGTGTCACCGACAAGTATCATATATTTAGACATGTCTTCATGCATCTATGGTACATTCCTACTATTAATGATCCAGACATGCTTAATGCAGGGGTTTTTGATATGCTTTATGACTTGAACCATGGATCTTGCTATCATGTAGCTAAGACTGACTATGCTTTTTATGAAATTTAACTCATAGTTCAAGATCTTAAGATTGCAATGCTGAAATTTCTTATTCTTCACAGTCTCAGCTTGATGTTTGTAAATGTTGAGTACTTCCGAAGGTTCCCTTGATCGTAGGGATTGAGATTGATCTCTAATTGTATGGATTGAGATTGATCTTGATTGTATTCCCTTGATTGTACGGATTGAGATTGATCCTTGATTTGTAGGGGTTGAGATTGATTTTTCTTTTCCCTTCTTATATATATAAATATCTACATGTAAGCAGATTAAGTGATATAGAAAGATTTTCTTCTTTCGCTTCTACATGGTATCAGAGCAAGGTTAACCCTTCTCTGGCCTAGTCTTTCTTGTCTCTGCCGTCACTACTAGAAACCCTAATTCTTGATCAATCGACTGCTTGATCTCAGGTGTTGTTGGATCGCCAGAGAGGGAATCAACTAGCACTATTCTAATCTATTACTACTCAGGTTTCTATCTCTGAATTTCTCCTACAATAACATCTTCTGATTCTAAACCTAATTTGGCTACCACTATCAAATTGAGTTGACCAACTATCTCTTATGGTCGCGTTCGTTTGAACTATTCCTGGGTTCTCACAAGAAGAAGGATCTTATTCTGTCCGACTCTCTTGACTCTAAAGATCCGAAATATTCAGTTTAGATTTCGGATGATAATTCTGTTACAGTATGGAGGAGTCAGTAAGCACTAATGTTATGTTTGTGGGAACTGCCAAAGAGATGTGGGATGCTTTACGCGGCATGTATTCGAATGGCAAAAATATTTCTTGAGTCTTCGAATTATATGAAAACTCTTCTCTCTTTGCTAAGAGGGCCAATCTGTTAGTAATTATTTTGCTACTCCTAAGGGAGCTACCGATGATATTCTGCTATACCATCCTCTCTCTTGTGATGCTCAGACTCAAAAGAATTAGTGGGAGGAATTTTTGGTCGCAAAGTTCCTATCCGATTTAGATTCTACTCTACGACTGGTTCGGGATAATTTACTGGCCAGTGATAGCATTCTCACATTATTGAATGCTCTATCTTGGCTTCTTCATGTGACCACTGGCCGTCCTAACATCAATTTTTCTTCATCTTCCGACTCTTCGGGTATGGCTGTTCGCGGTCGGGGGTTCTTTCGGGGTCGCGGTCGTGGAACTGATACCACTAGGAAAGGTCGTTCGAGTGTTCGTTGTGGTTGGTCCAACTATTATTTCGAGAAGTGTTAGGTGAAGTTTGGTTAGTCTGACTGGGTTAATAATACATCTACCGAATTATCGACTCCATTACCGGACACTGGCGATCATGATGATATGATCTTGGTTTCTCATACTGAGTATGAGAAATTGCTTCCTCTTCTGCTAGCATTCCCTCTGCCACTGCTGCCTCATCCTCTATAAGTGCATTTGCTGAGCCTTATGATAAGTCTTGGATGTTGGATTCCGATACTTCTGTTTGTAATAAGTCTGTTTTCTCTTCCTTTTTGTTTCCTCATATTTATTCTCTGTCCGTCTGGCCAATGGTACCTATTCTCCTATTACAGGAATAGGTGTTGTCAAGCCCAATGCAAATATCACTCTTGAGAATGTTCTCTTTGTACCTTAATTTCCTGTTAGTTTACTGTCTATAAGCTAACTAACAAAAACTCACAACCGTTCTGTATCTTTCTATTCATTCTATTATATTTTTAAGGATCTGCAAACGAAGAGGATGATTCGTGGAGGACATTATCTGGATTCGGTTACACCTGTGAGTTCTCAGGCATTCTCAGCAATCGTGTCTCATTATCGGTGGCATTGTCGTCTAGGTCACCTATCTTCTTCCACTCTTAAAAATTTATAGTGCACTTGAATTCACTTAGAAGACTGTATTATGATTCTCATGGCATAATTCATCAAACCTCTTGCTTATACACTTCCCAACAAAATAATGTTGCTTAACGCAAACACCATCATATTTTAGATGTAGCTCATACTCTTCTTTATCGCATGCATGCTCCTAAGGTTTTGTGGGGTGATGTTGTTCTCACAGCTTGCTTCTCATAAATAGGATATCGTCCACTATATATGGGGATATCCCCTTGTCTTTTCTTCATATGACAAATCTCTTTTTTCGGTGTCTCCTCGCGTGTTTGGTCGTGTTTGCTTTGTTCATAATTTTATTCCTGGCTTGGATAGATTGTCTTCTCGCTCTATTAAATGTATCCTTCTTGGATATTCTCGCACACAAAAATGATATCATTGTCTTGACCCACTCACAAAATGCAGTTGTACCTATGTTGTGCTGATGTTATGTTTTTTTGAATCCCAACATACTTTTCTCCCATCTGGATCAAACATATGATACATTAGCATCTTCTCCATTACCCATCCCACCATTATGTCTCCCACTAAAGATGCTCCGTCTACTAGACCATTGTAGGTGTACACACAGCGTGCTCGGCCAGAACCAGATTCATGTCCCTCAACTCCTCTTCTTGTAGCTCCTACTGCTCCTCACCCCTCCGATATTGATTTGCCTATTACACTTTGTAAAGATATTCGTTCTTGTACTACCTATCCTTTGTCTAATCACATCTCATTTGATTACCTTGGTTCTGCATTTTGCACTGTTGTGATTTCTCTATCATCTACATAAGTTCCAACTTCCTACTCTGAGGTTTATCAACACTCGGCTTGGCGAACTGCAATGGAGGAGGAAATATCTGTCCTTATCTCTCGTGGTACGTGGGAGTTGGTGACTACACCACCTTCTGTTGATATTGTTATCTGTCGTGGGGTGTTTACTCTGAAATTTAAAGCCGACGGTACTATTGATCGATGCAAAGCTCGTCTGGTGGCCAAAGGATTTATATAAACTTATGGCGTTGACTACTTTGAGACGTTCTTTCCTACTGCCCGCTTGAATTCTATTGGAGTTCTGTTCTCCTTAGCTGTCAATCAATCCTGGCTAATGTATCAGCTAGATGTGAAGAATGCCTTCCTTTATGACGATTTGCTCGAGACCGTTTTTATGAAGCAACCTCCTATTGCTAGGGGGAGAATGCTAGTATGGTCTGCACGCTTAAAAAGGTTATTTATGGTCTTAAACAAAGCCCTAGGGCCTGGTTTGGCAAATTCAGAGTTGTTGGCTTCAAAGAGTACGAATCTGATCATTCTGTGTTTGTACGACAGAGCGCGAATGAGATTATTATTCTTATTGTTTATGTTTATGACATCCTAATATCCGGGAGTAATATATGTGGGATAGACGAAACTAAAAAGTATTTACAGCATCACTTTTTGATGAGGGATATGGTGCGTCCTAAGTATTTCTTGGGAATTGAGATTGCTCACAGCAAATCTGGAATTTCATTATGCCAACGAAAGTATTATATATATTTATTCAAAAAAATGGATTGCTTGGAATGAAGCCGATTGATACACATGGATATCAATTCAAGTGTGTGAGATGATATTGGAGAGTTCTTTGAGGATAAGGCAAAATATAGACGGCTTGCTAGCAAACTCATCTACTTAACAATAACGAGACCTAATATCTCTTTTGCAGTCGGAATAGTTAGTCGTTTTATGGATAAGCCGAAGCAAGTTCACTGGGATGTCACTATCAAGATTCTTAAGTACATTAAGAAATCTCCATGAAAAGGATTGTTATTTAAGAGAAATGGGCACCTATAAATCGAAGCTTATTCTGATGCTGACTATGCTCGATCTATGACTGACAGAAGGTCTACTCTGGGTATTGCACATATGTAGGGGAAATCTAGTAACATGACCAAGTAAAAAACAAACTGTTGTTGCTAGGTCGACTGTCGAAGCTGAGTACAGAGCCATGATTCACACTGTAACTGAGCTAAAAAATTTGTTTGAAAAATTAGGATTCACCTACAATGAACCTCTACCAATGTACTGTGATAACCAAACCAAGGAATGAAATACCGTTCCGTGTCGAGCAGCACGGACGGTTTTTACCGTTCCGCCAGCTAACCGAAACCGGCACATGAAGCTAGGTGGTTTCGACAGAGGAATCACGCGAAGCAGCAGCGAGGCGAAGAAGGAAGAAGGGCGGCGACGACTCCGGTAAAGTTTGATTTCAATTTGAAATTACGACGAGCGCCGTGTCGCGGGAGCTTCGGTGCCGTTGGAAGCGTCGACGGAAGCTTCGCCGGAGGCCTCCGGCGCCGCCGGAAGTACCGCCGAAGGCCTCCGGCGCCGTCGGACAGCACGCAACGCGGAGGCGTCGCCTCCATCGTGCTTCCGCACGTCTAGGGCAAGCGGCGAAAGAAAATTAAATCAAATGATTTAATTAAATAAAACATTTCCTCAATTAAATATTTATCCCATTAAAATATATTTAAAATTTAAAAAATTAAACAAATTTTATTAATTAATATTCTAAAAATTATTTTAAATATTATTTAAAAATTCTAAAAAATCTTTAAAAATTTAAAAAATTTCTAATAAATTAAATTTATATTCTGATAATTTTTATTATTTTATATTTAATATTATTTTATTATTTAATTGATATTCTGATATTTTTTATCATTGTAAATATATATTATTTAAATTCATAATTAAATAAATGAATACATAATTAATTTATACAATTATTATATATAAAGTTACATTTTATGTTAAATTATATAAAATAATTGAGAACTTATATAAAATAAATATATAACTTATTGTTAAATTATGCACAATAAATATATTTATCTAATAATTACTATATATAAATAAAAAATACCGAAATTGTATCGGCACGGCACGATACGAGATACCGAAACCGTATCGTTCTGGTCTGGGACCGAAACTTCGATACGAGTCGAAATTTTAAACCTTGAACCAAACAGTTATTCACATTGCAAGTAACCTTTTTTATCATGAATGGACTATGCATATTGAGGTTGACTCCAAAGAATTACTACTCTATTCACATCATCATCCAACCAAGTCGCCGATGTCTTCACTAAAGCATTAGGAGGAAAACGATTCTCAGAACTTTTTGACAAACTGAATATGATTGACATATATGCTGTAGCTTGAGGGGGAGTGTTGAATACTTCCGAAGATTACCTTGATTGTAGGGATTGAGATTGATCCTTAGTTGTAGGGATTGAGATTGATTTTTTCTTTTCCTTATGTATATAAATACCTATATGTATGCAAATTAAGTGATATAGAAAGACTTTCTTCTTTCACATCTACATTAAATATTGTAGAATATTCTTGCCTTATACAGTTACACCTGTTAATTATCTAATTAGTTTTTTAGGATATCTCTGAGAATTTGGGCGGCCATTCCAGGATTCTTTTGATATATATATATAGGAGATTTGATAATCTGTCCTTATTTTTTAAATGTATTATCATTTATAAGTTACGGTTGTACAATATGTTTTGTTTTAGTGGAATAAAAATTCATCTCCTCCAATTTCCTCAATGTGCTTTTCGATTTCTTTTTGGGTGAAATTAAATATATGCACTACTCTCACTGTATATACCATTTCTTTCTAGGGCGATGCTATTCACCGAATGCTATCTCGTTAATCATATGTGATTCTTCATTCTTCCCAATATATTTTAATTCACCACCCTATATATTTTAATTCACCACAACTTTATGAATTCACTTGATTTATTCACTTAATGTGCCCTAACTGTGATAAGTATCTCCACTATCCACCTAGAATATTTTCCTCAGGTGTAGTCATCTCTAAAATTATTACCATTGTTACTCTCCAAAGATACGTCGTGTTTTTATTTCTTATGTTGTGACCTTTTTGAAATTCACTCCTTTCTTTTCATTTACACCACCTTTTCTTGAGTTTATGTAGCAAACTATTCCATTTTCTTTGAACTTTATTGGTAAGCCTCTGACCAGCCTCTATTGTTCTTGACATACCACTCTCCTGATGCACCTTTCTTGCAAGTGCACAATTGACGACCGTGCTGTGGAGACACTCTAACACCTCCCCAAGACTTCCAACCTTCAATTGTCAAGCTTATTCTGGATCCTCTCTCTGATTTAGACATTCACATTGCTTCTCATAAACGTACTCATAAATGTTGCACTTTGAATCCACTTTTTCATCTTAATTCCTATGCATTTCTGTCACTCAAATACCCTACCTTTGTGTGTCTAGAAGATGGATGCTCTACTGGTTAATTGTTAAGATTGTTGGTCTGGTCCATGGTCCATATAGGATTCACGTCTAGCTAGAGGTGGAGGGATTGAATAGCCAATTACTGATGTCTTCTTATTTATTACTCCTATCCTTTGAGCCAAAAGAGCTGCATGCAATGATCGGTGGGAGTAAAATGTTCATTGCAGTTAAAGCATGAGCTCTTGTGGCACCACTCAAAGATTTCTCTATGCTTAGCATTTGATGAAGGGTTGATATGTTGGTTGTTTTGGAGGTAGAGATGAAGGTTGGATATGCTCTTTGGCTACTCCGATGTTTATATACTCTTGCAAATTCATGATGACAGCAGTAATTTCTCTGCCTGCATATGTTAACTTCTACCTGTAAGGGTGTGTGCAGTCCACTAATGTATAACTCAATCTCTTGTTTAGTAAAGAGAGTACCTGTACTGGCAGTAAGACATTCCAACTGTCACAGTAGTTGATGCAACTTGTTGGTAACCTCTCTCAATTGGCTGCCTAGGCGCCTTATGCAAATGTGATGTGGGCGATATTTGAATAGTTGAATTAATTTGCTCTCTTCTATCTTAATACTGGACAAACAGCTATTCTGCCATTTCTGTTACCCATGGATGCACCATACGTGATAGCTTGAATTGGCACGACTGCTTTAGGTGGGCAATTGACACACTTGACTACATCAAGGCAAGCAATGAATATATATAGCTGATGAGAAATGGTAATAAAAAAAAGAACATTAAATTCAATTTCAATTTAAAATATTTGGAAAACCTTTCATGATTCAGCATTATTCCAGTGCATGGATTTTTTATGTAGAGTTTACCTAGAGTAGGACAGAGCGCGAATGAGTTTATGTTTAAAATAAACTTAACCTCTATTGCTGATCCATCAGTATATAAGAGTTTACCTACACCAGTCACTGCAAACTATGAACTGTTTCTTAATGCTTTACAATCTTAAGCAAAAGAATTTCGTAGCATATTTGTTGGTGCCCACCAGTCATATGTCTGGTTTATAAATAATGCAAGTTTGGTATTCCAGTTTTAGTGTATCATTGAAAGAGAATTTATTGATTGCTTTTATGCTGTCAAATCAGAAAACGTGATTAATTTCCAACAGTTGGATAAAGCTAAGCACTCACCTCTGCTAGTTGAGCACTGATGCTCGTCGGAAGTTTATCTACTTTCTACAAACCATAGGGATAATTGACTAAAGCTTTGCTAATTTATTTTCAGGATTTTTTGGAGAAGTTTTCCGAGGCATATGGAATGGTACTGATGTTGCAATAAAAGTTTTTCTAGAACAAGATCTAACAACTGACAACATAGAAGATTTCTGCAATGAGATATCTATACTCAGGTATCACGTACTTGCCCTTCTTTCACAAGTATTCTTTTGTAATTTTTCTCTAGTCAATTATTTCCATTCTTGACATATTTCATTTCTTTTCAGTCGTCTTCGGCACCCTAATGGTATTGATTTTCTACTACCACATAATATTGCAACACACATAGAACTAATCTTCTGTGCAACATTTCTTAAATTCTTTTTATTTTTCTTCATGCAGTTATTTTATTCCTTGGGGCATGCATGAAACCTCCACACTTTTCATTGATAACGGAGTACATGGAGATGGGATCATTGTATTATCTTATACATACAAGTGGCCAGAAAAAGAGGTTAAGTTGGCGTAAGAGATTAAAAATGCTCCGTGATATTTGCAGGCAAGTACCAAATATATCCTACTTGCTTTGTTTTGTTATGGAGGCTCTTTTGAATCTTAATTGATTGTACGATATGATTGTCTCCCAATTTAGTAATAACTGGGAGCTAATTCCTCTCCTATCGAGAAAGTTTAAAATGGGATTCAAGTGAGTAAATGCTTTCCTAATGCTATTGTAGACCGGTTGAAAGCTGATTTGGTGTCTAAGCAATACATTTAGATTTATTATGTGGATCATCTTATCTTATTTTCTCTGGTGGCCAAGGTTACTTCAGTTTGCATCTTTCTCATCTTATTAGCTTTATTTTACTTGCCCTTTTATTAGCTCGATCTCAAGAATGTTTTCCTTCATCACAACTAGCAAGCTTCACATTTTGTTACTTGGGTAGTGACTCTCATAGTGTTTATGCTTAAGAAATCACTTTATGAGCTAAAAAATTTTGAGGACTTGAGGTTGTGAAAAATTAACTATGTTATTCTTCAATTGGCCTGACTAGGAGTGTGAGGGATCACTTCATCTTATTTCTTAATCAGGATGATCCTTCTTATTGACTATGTAGATGACATCATTATCATCAGTTATTAGTCCATTAGGATCAGAAGACTAAAGGAATACCTAGTCTGCGTTTTAACATTTTTAGACTAAAAATTTGTGACATCAAGTACTCATTCTAGAGGTTGCTTGTTGATGAATGTATGCACTTGATACACGTAGAGAGTGTTTGGGAGAGCTTTTGCTTCTTGAAAAGTGATTCTTATATAGATTATTTCGAAGTTAGTGAGAAGCTAAAGCATGGAGTGTTTGGAAATAGAAGTCAAAAGCTGATACAAGGTAAAGTTTGAGTGTTTGATGAAATTGCTTTCAAGTTTAATTTTTAATTAAATGACAATAATATCTTTAAACTATATAAATTATTTTTTTAAAATTATCTAAATATAATTTTGATACACTATCCATAATGTTTTATATATTTATTATTATATTTTGAATATTATATCAAAATTATTTTTTTAATAATATATATGTTTAAAAAAGATATAAAATTAATAAAAATAAAAATATAAAAAATGACAAAATTTATATAAATTTATAAAATATGTATAAAAAATCTAAAAATATAAATTATATAAAAATATAAAATTTTATTTAAAAGTGTGGTGGAAATTACGTAAAATAATAAATTTATTAAGAGTATAAATGTCAACTTTTAATTCTGAACCATAAGCAAATAAACAGAAGCAGAAAAAAACATCAAATTCTTGCTTCCAGCTTTTGAGTAAAAGTAGCAGAAGTTAAAGCAGAATCTAGCATTCACAAACACTCAAAAGTACTTCTGTGTAGCTAGAATATAAAAAGTAGCTAGCAGAAGTTCTCTCAAACACTGCTTTAAGGAATGTAGTAAAGCATGTACCTGAATGTAAAATTATATTATTCATATAAGAGAGCCTATTTATAATTTGTACACTGAATCTACATCGGTAGAAGAGACTACCTAGAGTAAGAAACATGGATTTTTCACCATAACACTAGCTGTGATAGCACAAGTTTTTACCCCTTTGAAATTCATACTGATTTGTTCTGATTGCCAATTTGTATTTATTATCAATAAACCAGAAATTTCTTGATATTTGGTAAAATACACTGTTCACGATTATATAGACATCTGTACTCTCTCCAGTTTTTTAGTTTCTTTAGTTGCAGGGCTTCTATGGTTGATTTGTCCTTCTCTAAATTGATATGTGAAGAAACATACCTTTTTGTAAAAGGTGATAGAATTTATGAAATTAATTAAGAGTTACAGAATTGCATCGTTATTGATTCTTTGTTTACTAGTGTAGCTTTTAGTAATCAATATTTTTTAAATTAAGCTTATGCCTTGTCCCAACATTTAACTTGACAATCTAAAGCTGCATTATCGTTTTAATTTCCTCATTCCCTGTCTAGATAAAGTGACACCATTTATTACTTCTACCATGTTATATCAGTTCATGCTATTCTATAACTGATCTGGTTATTATTTCTTCAGAGATTATATATAAAAACTTGATGATTTCATTTCTCATGCATCGCCCATCAAAAGCTGCCTTATTTTCAGGCGATCTACGTATATTATTGCTATGAGATGAAATAAAACAATTTCACGATAAATGTTATGTACCCTTTTCATTTGTTGATTTCCTTGGTTACAGTTTGATTGATTCCCAGGCCTTCTTCAAAATAAAGACCGTAATAAACTATTAGCCAATTACTAATGTGCTGGTATTATTTTGTGATTTCTCAAGAGTCAATATATAAACACTTGATCTCATGCATTCCCTGCCCAAAGCTGACTTATTTTCAGACTGCTTATGTATATTGCCACGAAAGGTAACAAAAGTTATGGTTTGGTTGATTGCTAGGATTTCTTTAAATTTAAGATTGTAGTGAACTGTTAACCTATTATTTGAAACTAGAATCGCATACCACCAAATTCAGTGTGCCGGTCAAATGTAAATATTAATTTACCTAACAACGATGTAATTGGTCACTCATTTCATATATCCACTTGCCTTTGCTCCAGGGAAGTTTTCTACTTCTCACAAAATGATACAGTTTATACACTTGTCATGCTTGTAACAAGATACTGTTACCGTTCCACCTTAATATTTCTTACATTTTATCTAGGGGTTTGATGTGCATACATCGTATGAAAATAGTTCACCGTGATCTTAAAAGTGCAAACTGCCTTGTTGATAAACATTGGACAGTTAAGATATGTGATTTTGGTCTCTCGCGAGTAATAATAGATGGTCCAATGAGAGATAATGCTTCCGCCGGAACACCTGAATGGATGGCTCCTGAGCTCATTCGCAATGAACCATTTACAGAGAAATGTGATATTTTTAGCCTTGGCGTGATAATGTGGGAGCTTTGTACTTTGAATAGGCCATGGGAAGGCATACCACCAGTTCAAGTAAGCTCATATTTCTGTTAATGATGTGTTCTTAAACATGAATTCAATCTAAAAGGATTTTTTTTTCCATTCTTGGCCAGGTAGTTTATGCGGTTTCAAATGAAGGGAAAAGGCTGGAGATTCCTGAAGGCCCTCTTGGCAACCTAATATCAGGTATGCTGAATTTCTCGCCAAAACGCCACTTGTATCTGAGCACATCGTCAGTTAATGGTACTTCTATGCATCTCTCTTGTAGATTGTTGGGCAGAGCCTTCTGAACGACCGAGCTGCCAGGAAATCCTTACCCGCCTCCTCGACTGTGAATACTCTCTTTGCTGATTCGTATGCCGATTGCGACATGTACAGCAACCATACATCACTTAGGTTTCGAGCGTGTTACTGTAAGTCAATTTTCTGTCGGGTTTTACGATCTCAAGTCTCCCGACTCCTGTGCCATTCATGATTAATCCTACTTTGATTTTGGTACTTAAATTTCACATGTTGCTGGCTGCAGAAAAAGGCAGGACACTCTTACATTGTTCAATAAGAATCTGAATTGCATTGCTCAACATCAGAAACTTGGTTTTTTAATTGAGTTAGGATCTTTTATCTTATATGATTTGATTCTCTGTTAACTACAATTTGAAATATGAGTTTTTATTTTATTTTAGAATAGAAATTTTTCAAGTTAATTATGAAAATCTTATGTGAGTTAAATTTATGAGGCTTGCTCTATAACAGGCTAAGGGGTCCTCATTGGTAAATGGTTTAAGGCTGTTCCATCACTGGTAGAGAAGCAAAGAAAAACCCATTGGCAACTTTGATTGATAGGCTATTCTACTTCGTTATCACTTTTTTCTTCTGTAGGCATCGCGCGATTTATGTGCTAGAAATATGAGTTACGACGATATACAACAGAAAGGGACTTCATATCGATATCCATTTTAGTGCATTACTCCATGTGTTCATGCCTTTGATGTTCATGGGGTGAAACTACACATGGATGAATCTACAATTAGCTATGCGTTGTTTCTAATGCTCGAGAGTTCCTAAATAAGTCTCTGTAACTCTCACTGAATGGAAGTTGAAGGGTAGAGAAGTCGTCTGAATGTTTTTTAAGGTGATCTTACATTATCTCAATCCCATAGCTCATGATTGGGTTGTGTTGATTCATAGTGATGGCTAGAACATCAAGAACAACATACTTTTGCAAAGTTACTATTGTGCACCATGGAGAGAAAAAAAAATGTTGGATCAGGTAGCAGACGAACCTGGGTGACCGGTCCGACCCTACGAAAATTTTCCACCGGTCACCAGGATAAATCGGGAAGCGCTCGCAGTGGGCGGTCTAGAAGCCCAGTGTCCCAGGGTTCGTGCCCCATTTGGAGAAAAAATTCCTATAAAATACGTCGTAGTTAGGAATCTAATCGTAGATGCATAAGATAGCGACTAGTCACCCTACCATAGAGAGGGCTTGTGCACCATGGAGAGAGCCATGATGCTAACTTGCTTGCTTGGTTTTCATTTCAACGTAGAGTTTACCTCTTTCGCAAAATGACCCTTAGAGTTTTCATTAAAATCGTCGGTATAGTTCCCACTATTTTCAAACACTAGTCATTTCACCTGTAATGTAACCATGCACATCGTTAATTTACCTAAGTTGATGATGTGATGGACATGTATGATATGCTACCATTCTATCAAGTAGAGGTGAGTAACATTTTAAGTAAATCAAAATAATTGATCGAAATGATTGAATTAGGAATTTCGAATTATAAATTTGAAACTTATTAATTATTTTTAAAAACAAACCACTAATGATGCATGAACAGTTGGCTGTTAAGAAAAGTTCGGATTAATTTCATAATCAATTAAATTAATTGATTGTATATCAATTTGATTTTAATAGTAAAGTTTAATCGGTTTGATTTGTCTAAAAAAAATGAATGCTCCAACCTACTTATCAAGTCATGGAATTAATGGATTGATGTTAAATGATAAGAATTTAAAAATATTTAAGGTTTTTTTTTTTTTTTTTTTTTTTTTTTTTTTTTAGGTATTTAAATGATACTAAAACTTTAATCGTGCATTTTAGGTGATACACCTAAGTGATTATCATGAGGGGGGGGGGGGGGGGGGGGGGGGGGGGGGGGGGGGGGGGGGGGGGGGGGGTGTACATCTAAGGAAATTTATATATATATTTCTTATTCATGTGCCATTATTTGTACCTTAGCACAACCCATAAGTTTGGTTGTACATGCTATGCTATGAGTTGGTGTAGTTAATAGTTGATATTTGTATGAGTGTTTATTGTAATAAGGTTTAAGCTTAATTTTTAATGAGTGTAAAAATATCTAGGATTTGAAGTCAATCTCTAATGAATGCAAAAAATTTTAGGATTATTGTGTTAAGATAAAATATCTTCTGTGATTTATTTTAAAATATGTTAGTCATCTTGAAGACATCGCTAAGACAACGATTTCTTCTTTTTATTGCAAATATTATTGTTTATTTGTGCATAAACCTTCTAGGTAGGAAAAAACATTCTAAAAGCAATATTGTCTATGATATTTTGTTTAATGCAACGTATATAGACAATAAATCTAGACTAAGTGGCTTCCTTATTTATGTACCATATTATTTATTCTACTAATTACCCCAAACAAGCTATTTGAAGTGGTTAAGCATAATTATATAGATATCCAACTTCATTGTCAATCTTTTTCAATGTTAATTAGATTTTCTCCCCCTATGTTTAGGTTGAGTGTGTTCTCATATCCATCAAGTTCACTTTGCATAAAAAGCTATATGACACTTAGATTGTTCCCACATGTTGGCGTAATTAGTATTTATATGTGTTTATTATAATAGAATCAATTATCAATCGGTACAAAAATATTTTAGGTGTCAAAATGTCCCCCTGTTAAGGTGACGGTTTCACCTTTCTTGATGCAATATATGATACCTAGATTCACTTTAATATCGACAAACAATAATCTTTTTTCTTAATTGACTCAATTAAATTTAAATATTTGTCAAAAACATTTGTTTGTGAATATATGTGTTAGAGATTAAATTAATCACAAATTATATTTTTTTTATAATGCTAATACAATACTCATCAACTTTTTAATATTTCAAAAGAAGAGAAAAAAGTTCCTCATTCCTCTTATTGAATGGGGAGCATCCCCTCATAGATTAATGCTAACTTTTATCTTTCTTTTTTTCCCCTTTTTTTCTTTTAATCTTTCACAATTCTTAAAGTGGATATGCTTCTTTTACTTTTATTTAAACAAAAGTCTATGAATTCCTTTACACATTGGATTTCTACTTTCTTATTGTTATGATCAAATTTTTTTTTAATAATCTAAGTATCCCAGCTCAATTAATTTTGAAGTTTGCCTATTGAATAAATTCAGAATATAATTTATGCACACTTAGAGACTGATATTCAGAATATTTATCCTTATTGGGGACTAATCAAGACTCATTTTGTATTATAGTAAATTAAATTATTATCGGAAAGATTGGATATGTGACCCGAGAGAGTTGAATCCAAGTTCAAATGGATTTAAATACAATATCAAATAGTTAGATTTGTCTCAAGTGAAGATTGGGATACTTAATCTAAGATCGAGATTATTATATTTAATTTATACTTAAACAAGAAGAAATTGAATATCACACTAGAGGGCTTTCTTAATCTCGTTTGCCAGTGTCAAATCCTGGTAAAGTCAAGTGTTTATTTTCCCTTATATGTTATTTATTGTCTGGGCTAGTAGTAGTCCTAGTACGGATTAGTGGAGACGCTAGGGACGAGCAAATCGTCTTTTTGCCACCGTTAGTATCTGAGGTTGGTAAATGAATTGTAAGTAGAGATGCTCTTCGTATCTCAGACTATGACTATCATTTATATGCAAGGTCTTGGAGCGAGACGAAAGCTTATGTTGAACTCATCCATGTTTCGAATGAGAGATCTCTAGATTGGTGTTAGACTGGGCCTTGCGAACATGAACTCATTATGTTTCTTAACTAATGGGGATTGTGATAGCAAAAGATGATAATACTTTTCTCGGGTATTTCTCATAGTCCATCCATAGGTATTGTGAAAGGAGATAAATCATGAATGACTACTAGCCCGAGCAGTGTTTAGTGTATGGAGGAGGGTATGAACCTAGCTACTAGTCAGGATTTAACCCTAAATCTCATGTGATAACATCCCATATACTAACTAACTACTCGTCCAGAGATAATGGCAGCAAAAGACGATTTGCTCACTCCCAGCATCCCACCAACCCATCCTAAGGTTAACACGGATGAGATAAATCATGAGGGCTACTAGCCCGGACAGTGACTAGCGGATAAGAGAGGGCAGATACCTGACTTCATTAGGATTTGATCCCCAAATCTTATGACGACAACGCCTTATACGCTCAATATTAGTCCATCCCGTAGGAATAACTAATGGGGATCATTGCAAAAGGTGGAATCACCACCTTAGCGACCCCCTGATCCCGACCCCACAAGTGTACAGAGGGGGTAAATCATAATTTTTACTGGTGGGGTAAGGCACCTGGGGCCGAGAGGATTTAAGCCAGCAGACCAGGTTTTTATCCCGTGTGTGACTAGCGACTCTCGAACTTGAGATCTCCGTTGCAAGCAGCCAGACACCTTACCAACCGAGCCAGCCCGTGGGGTCATAACTAATGGGGATCGTGGTTAAGTGTAAGGTGGATCATTTGATTTGAAGTTGATGACTAGACTAGCTAGAGGAGAAGAGCGAATAGACCAAATTTAAAAATAAAAGTTTTTTTTTATTTTCCAAAATATAAATATTAGTACTCGAAGTGTATATGGACTTGTTGTTAGGACACAAGGAATGATAATGTATATTTGGGCTTAAGTTCATCTTATAAATTTATAATTTTTTTAATGTATTTCTAATATGATATTTTAATTATATTTTCATCAAACGACTATCATTTCTCATGATCCGGATCTCTCCTCAAGTATTCGGTCACACTTGATCTGCTCCGACCTCTCCTCTAAGACGTTTTCACCACCTATAGTTTAGGTCATCCTGGTCACTCTTAACATGTTTAAACTTTTCGTTAAACATCCAATTACCCTTGTCACCTTGATTATGACTTTGATACTATTTATCACGATCAAAAGAATTTACAACGATATGATATTATTCATTTTGAACCTAAATCATCATGTATTTATTTTTATGGACTCTGTCCAAAAAAAATTCGTATCAATGAAAATATTTTTTTTGTATTTTAATGTGAGATTTTAATTGTATTCTTAATACTGTCAAATTAGATTGTATCGGAAATGGAATATAAACATTTAAAAATAAAACAATGCTAATATTATGATTTTAGCTACTTCGAAATCTCTTTCTTGCTTCACGGATAATTGATTCATCTAGAAAATCACCCTCCAAATCCATTAACAAAAGATCTCCTTTACCATATGCGTAGAACTATCATTACGGATAGGGTTTTGAGATCGATGGAATAATCGATAGTTTGCGATATTCTAGTCAACTATTGCTTATCAAGAACAAAACCACTTTGAATAGACAAATTGATCACATCTACTACTCACTTTTGTTCGCGTGTTGCTGTTCGTCTACTATACAAAATTGTCGGTCTTCAATTCGCACGAGGATACACCTAGATAAGTCGCGTTTAAGGCATCTATCATATCGTTGCCCTCCATCGATATACACAATGGCGGAGCCAGCCTGAATGATCTATCCGGGCTGATCCCAAACTATGGGCTATGAGCGACACCGACATCATCAACCCGGGCTAGTCTTCGACGTTGAGATCGTCGTTAACCCGGGCTAGCCTCCTTTATTTTCTCACATTTTTTTCCTCCCAATAGAAAATTTCCTTTCCACTGCCTTTAATTTCCTTTCCACTGCCATTGGCTACCCGGGCTACAGCCCGGGTAGCCATGTACATAGCTCCGTCCGTGGATATACAAACAAAATAGGGACAAACAATTAGCTATCGATCTTTCTATCAACACTAAAAGAGGGACTAAAAGGCCATGAAAATCAATTCAAGTGTGTTTTGGCTCCATATGGAAGCACACAAGAAAAGATTGGCGCGAGATCTTTCTTCAAATATGGCAAGATCGAGAATCATGAGAATATTGTTAATATAGCCATTAGTTCTAGATGTGTTTTGCCTTGAACACAATTTACATGGTTGTTAGCCAATGGAAGTAGACGACACGAACAATCTTAAGAATGAGATTCATGAACGTGACGTTCTCGCATCTGGCTTACGACGACTAATCATATAAAAGGAGCATGTTGCGCCTTTGGAGGGTATCTACAAGCAATCTTGACTCACTCAACCCAAAGGCTGCTTATGTGTATTCCTGATTACAATCACGACAAATGAGAAGGTATCAGAGTGACATGCATTTTGTTTTTCAATGTGGAGTTTGATGAGCTTACATGTTATTTTGTAACACACGATATTATATCGTTATGGACAAATACATTAAGTGATCTAATTGATGATTATTGCGAGTGTTTATTATTGGATGTGAGTCAACCCATTAATTACTTATGGCGGAGCACCAACCTTGATAGAATGATTGATTTTGACTATAGAACTTGCCCACTCAATATAAGTGTTTCAACAATTTACTAACCGTGTATAAAATTTCATGAAATATCTAAATTACGTAATGTAATTTTAAAATTATCAAATCATATATCTATTTTCCATTTTGTTTTAATCAGTCGATTGGTGAAAAACATTGATCAACTGAAAAACATTAGTCATATGTGAAAAACATCAATCGAATGAATTTTCCACTGTATCTGTTTTTTTTAATGTTTATGTAAATCAGTCGATTGATTTTTTTTTAATTAAAATTAATTTTAGATAAAATCGGTTAATAGATTAAACAACTTCAAATTAATATGAAATTAGTTCTTATGTGTATGGTTTGTTCACTTGATTATATTTACGTCCTCAAACATTAATTTACCCAATATAGTAAGAGCAGTGATTTCTTGAACATGAATGTGTTCAAAAAATTCAAAATAACTGATAGACCAAATGACTTCGGATTGACATGTAGATAGCTCCTATATATTCTTCTAATTCTCCTGATTATATTCATGAACTCAAATATCAATTTGACTCAATATATTAAGAGTAGTGATTTTTTAAACACGAATTAGATTTTCTAAATAATTAAATTCATATTTAAAAAATCACTGCTCTCAATTAAGAGAATTAGACGAATACATAGGAACTAATTTCATGTTAATCCGAAGTCGTTTAATCCATCAGCCAGTTTTGGGCAAAACCGACTGATGGACCAAACGAATTGACTGATGAACAAACGACCTCAAATTGACATGAAACTAGCTCCTATGTGTTCGTCTACTTCTCCTAATTATATTTATGCTTTCAAATATCAATTTGACGCTATATATCAAGAGCAATGATTTTTTAACACTGATTAAATTATTCAAACAATTAAATTCATGTTTAGAAAATCACTGCTCTCAATATATTGAGTCAAATTGAAGTTTGAGGGTATTGATATAATCAGGAGAATTATATGAACATATAAGAGCTAGTTTCATATCAATCCAAGGTCGTTTGGTCCATTAGTCGGTTTTGCTCAAAACCGATTGATGGACCAAATGAACCAGTTGATGGACTAAACGATCTTGAATTGATATAAAACTAACTCCTATGTATTCGTCTAATTCTCTTGATTATATCAATTTGTCCTAATAATTGAGAGCAATGATTTTTTATACACGAATTTGATTGTTCAAAAAATTTAATCTGTGTTCAAAAAATCACTACTCTCAATATATTGAGTCAAATAGATGTTTAAGGGCATAAATATAATTAAGAGAATTAGACAAATACATAGGAGCTAATTTTATGTTAATCCAAAGTCATTTGGTCCATTAGTCGATTTTGCCCCCATTAGTCAGTTTTGGGCAAAACCGACTAATGGACCAAACAAACTAGTTGATGGACCAAACGACCTCAAATTAATATGAAACTAGTTTCTATGTGTTCGTCTACTTCTTCTAATTATATTCATGCTATCAAATATCAATTTGATTCTATATATTGAGAGCAATAATTTTTTAACACAGATTAAATTATTCAAACAATTAAATTCATGTTTAAAAAATCACTGCTCTTAATATATTGAGTCAAATTAAAGTTTGAGGGTATGGATATAATCAAGAGAATTATATGAATATATAGGAGTTAGTTTCATGTCAATCCGAGGTCATTTGGTCCCTCAGACAGTTTTGCCCAAAATCGGTTGATGGACCAAACTATCTCAAATTGATATAAAACTAACTCCTACGTGTTCGTCTAATTTTCTTGATTATATCAATTTGACTCAATATATTGAGAGAAGTGATTTTTAAACATGAATTTAATTGTTTAAAAAATTTAATCTGTGTTCAAAAAATCACTACTTTCAATATATTGAGTTAAATAGATGTTTAAGGGCATAAATATAATTAAGAGAATTAGACAAATACATAGGAGCTAATTTCATGTTAATCCAAAGTCGTTTGGTCCCTTAGTCAGTTTTGGGCAAAACCGACTAATGGACCAAACAAACTAGCTGATGGACTAAACAACCTCAAATTAATATGAAACTAGTTTCTATGTGTTTATCTACTTCTTCTAATTATATTCATACCCTCAAATATCAATTTGACTCTATATATTGAGAGCAATAATTTTTTAACACGGATTAAATTATTCGAACAATTACATTCATGTTTAAAAAATCACTACTCTTAATATATTGAGTCAAATTAAAGTTTGAGGGTATGAATATAATCAAGAGAATTATATGAATATATAGGAGCTAGTTTCATGTCAATCCGAGGTCATTTGGTCCCTCAGACAGTTTTGCCCAAAATCGGTTGATGGACTAAACTATCTCAAATTGATATGAAACTAACTCCTATGTGTTCGTCTAATTCTCTTGATTATATTCATACTCTCAAACATCAATTTGACCCAATATATTCAGAGTAGTATTTTTTAAACATGAATTTAATTGTTTGAACAATTTAATCCGTGTTAAAAAATTATTGCTTTGAATATACAGAGTCAAATTGATATTTGAGGGCATGAATATAATTAGGAGAAGTAGATGAACATATAAGAGCTAGTTTTATGTCAATTCCAGATCATTTGGTCCATCAGTCAATTCGTTTGATGCGTCAGTCGATTTTGCCTAAAATCTACTGTTGAACCAAATGACATTGGATTAATATGAAATTAGTTCCTATGTATTCATCTAATTCTCTTAATTATATCTACACCCTCAAACATCAATTTGACCCAATATATTGAGATTAGTAATTTTTTGAATACGGATTAAATTTTTTAGGTCGTGGATTTAATCAAGAGAATTAGATAAATACATAGGATCTAGTGTCATGTCAATCCGAAGTCGTTTGGTTCATCAGCCTGTTTGAATTTTTCAAACATATTTGTGTTCAAAAAATCACTGACCTGAATATATTGGGTCAAATTGATGTTTGAGGGTGTAGATATAATCAAGAGAACTAATCATATACATAGGAACTAATTTCATGTCAATCCGAAATCGTTTGATTTATTAACCGATTTTATCTAAAATTAATTTTAATTAAAAAATAAGTAAATTAGTCGACTGATTTACATAAACGTTAAAAAAATAGATACAGTAGGAAATTCATTCGACTGGTAAAAAATATCAGTCGACTAGTATTTTTCAACAATCGATTGATAAGAGGCAAAGCGAGAAATAAATATGTGATTTGATAATTTTGAAACTACCCTATGTGATTTGAATATTTCGCAAAGATTTGTAAGCTGTTCAGTAAATTGCTGTAAGAGTTTTGAATGAGCAAAAACATATATATTTCATATTTAATTTCTTTATATATGTTTGATTTCATCACACATAATTATGTCTTTGGGATATATACTCGATAGACTAATGGCCGTGTGGTTAGCCACCTTGTCCTAGGTGACTAATTGCCTTGAACTAGGACTAAATGTTCAACTAAATACCATATGATGCGGTTTACTACTTGCAAGGTCTAATGACTACTGAAATTCCTAGGCGCGGTTTGAAGAATGAGCTAGAATATATGTTTATGTGTGTGAAAATTTCAAAATCTCGATATAATATCATCACCGCTGATAGTATCGGTAGGGGTTGGATGAAGCATTAGGGTTAGGAAGAAAAGCTTATGCTCTTTGCGAACAATTTTCCGTTAACGAATGATGATGAGCGAATAAACAACGGTGAAAGGAAGCAAGTGGAAGACATGTCAATGTGACCTTTCCAACCAAATCACTTCGAGCTCTTGGTAATGGAAGAAGGCTTTTAAAAGGAAGAGCGAAAGCATAAAGGAAAAAGGAAAGCCAAGAAGAAAGATGCACCTTTTGGAATTATTTAGTCGAAAGTAATTCAATCATTAAAGCAATGAGGGAGCTTTTAGGTTGTTTAAGTAACATTTTACTTAAATTTCCCCCAATTTACAAGTAATGACGATGTTACAAGTTTTGCAAAAGATGAAAGATGTCATTTTGACGGCCCCGACGACTACCCTCATACTATTGAGAGAAAGTAAATAAGAACTACGAATATACAAGTTTCTATACCATATTAGATATGAAACCATGTTCTATCATGGATACTAACAACTATGGAAAACTAAAATGTGAAGGAGACCCAAATGACTATTTTAAGAGTAAGTTGACTTATGAATCAATCTATTTTATAACTTTGTATTTAGTAATTTAGATGTTCGAATTTTGCCCGACTAGTCTTGAAATAAGATGACCTTTCTCCTTTGTTCGCCTACTCGATTCCGCATCATCTTTTGCTCACACCAAGTGCCTTTGGCAAAAAAAAAAAAAAATCTTTAGCAAAATATTAGGCACTTAGGGTTCAAGAATAATTAGAAGGCGTGCTATATTTTAAAATTTATCAAAGGGTGTATTGTTTTGGAAAATACTCTTTGTGTAATTGTTATTAATTATCACCTCTTGCTCATACTAAATGTTCTTGTTTTGTCACTTAAACCTTTAGTTAAAGTGATAAAAATATGTCCTCAAATATTTCTAGCCGAAAGTATTTTTTAAGCCAAAAAAAAAACTAAATAACATGAACAAACTTGAGTGAACATTAAAAGTGCAATGACTCCCCTTTAACATGATTGCTCTCAGGTGCAACGGTAAGACGATTAGTTGTTATTTCAAGCATTTTCAATCCTTAGCTATGATGTACTTTATAAAAAAATTTCCTCCAAATGGGGTGCAGACCCTGAGACGCTGGGCTTCTAAATCGCCCACCGCGAATCAATTAGAATCATTAGGAATCGATTAGAATTAGTAATTATCAAATACCTTGTTCAAAATCATAAACAATGAATTGACCCAAAAAATCTCAAGTGAGTGTAGCGGTGTCTATTTGACACGAATTCGAAGAACTAGAGGTCTGTCGATAATGAGTAGTCGTGTCAATTGAGTTTGTTGTGAGAAAGCGAATGATACCCTAAACAACATGAACAAACTCAAGAGATTACTAAAAGTGTAATGACTCCCCTTTGACATGAATCTATCAAAGATACTTAATGGTAATCGATTAGAATCACATTTACTCAACTGATTGTTTTCAAGTATGTACCTTGTTCAAAATCATAAACAATGAATTGACTCAAAAAATCTCGGGCGAGTGTAGCGGTGTCTATATGTATGACACGAATTCGAAGCACTTTCGACAAGAGGTTTGTTGATAACAAATAGTAGTGACAACCAAGTTTCTTGTGAGAAAGCGAACGAATGATAACCCTAAATAACATGAACAAACTCGAAAGAATGTTAAAAATGCAATGACTCCACTTGACATGAAATCAAATTAATTTGTTATGAGTTCACATCTATCTGCTTTCTGATTTATCATGGCGGCCGATGATAAATTTGTGTGAGACCAAACGGTCACTTTCAAACTTAGTCGGACAGTAAAAATTAGATACCTGAATTATCAAAAACTAATAATAATAATAATAATAATGAATGGACTCGGAAAATCTCGACGAGTATAATATTGTCTATTTGACGCGAATCTGAAGCACTTTCGACAAAAGGTTTGTCGATAACGAGTAGTAGTGGCAATCGAGTTTGTTGCGAGAAAGCTAAAGCCTAAAGGGAGGGAAGAAAAAGGAGGAGAACAATTTCATTCAATTCCCTTGGTCTATTAATAGAATAGAAACCCTGGAATGTGTGTTCAGGTTCATGTTGGTGGTCATCATGGAAGCAGCCACCATCAAGCTCTTCGGAGCAGTGATCCTGAAGCAGGCCAACGAGGAGAAGGAGCCGCCGCCGGCGGCGGCGGCGCGGGAGGCGCAGGCTGACGAAATGGCGGCGGCGAGGGAGGCAGCGGCGGCGGCGGCGCTGCCGTGCCCGCGGTGCAGGAGCAGCGAGACCAAGTTCTGCTACTTCAACAACTACAACGTCAACCAGCCGCGGCACTTCTGCAAGGCCTGCCACCGCTACTGGACGGCCGGCGGCACGCTGCGCAACGTGCCGGTGGGGGCCGGACGCCGGAGGGGGCGCCGGGGGACAGACTATGCCGCCGCCGCCGCCGCCGCCACATGCGTCTTGCAGTACCCGGCGCCGCCCTACGTGGTGTCGAGGTGGCTGCTGCGGCCGCCCCCTCCGGCGAGGGCGGGCCACGGCGGGGCTTTCAACGGCGGCTTTTGTTGACTCCGATGGCGGCGCTCTTGTTTATTAAATATATATTTTTTTTTTCTTTTCTTTTTTTGTGTGTAATTTTTTTTTTTGGCATTTCAATGGTAATTGAATTTGAATTTAGGAAAATGGATTGATTCATTTCCTTAGGAACAATCCACACAATGTTTTCTATCCAAATAACAATTGTCTCCAACTCGGACTTCCTCTTCGTGTCATCCTTCTTGTCTATTTTATCTTTCGCTCGATTTTTTATACTCTTAAATTTTTGCACACTTAAATACATAAATCAGAATCTAACTTAATTTAGTTGATCACATCCAAACTACCTCGAGTATTTACAATCTCCCATTTTTTAATATGCATCAACCTATGTTAGGGTAAATATAAAAAAAAAACAGATAACATTGTTTAAGCAATAAAGCAAAATATACAATTAAGTACAGAAAATAATGTAATTAATTTTCAAATTGACAGCCCCTAACTTAATCTTCATTACTCTACCCCTTTAATTAAATAAAAAAATAGGATAAAAAAATCATGAATAGTTAAAAAAAATTTAAGGGGTAAAAAAACAAGCAATTTTCATTGTAAAAATTGATAATTTTTGAAACTTATTTTCAAAATTAGATTTCTCAACGTTCAAAATATAACGTACAGATCTTTAAAAAAAAATCTAATTTTTCAAAAATAATTTTCTATATTTTTAAATTTGAATTTTGAATATTAATTCATAAAAAGTTATCTAATAAAAAATTTCAAAAAATTTTTTGCAAGTAGATAACATGATTATCTATCATAGAAAATTTTCAAACAGTTTAAATTTACTTAGACATGATTTTAAAAGATTTTTCAAATAATTAAAATTCTAAAAATAATTTATTCAATTCTAACAAAAATATATATATATATATATCTAAATTAATGCATGCAAATAATTTTAATAGGAAAAGCAAAATTTTGGAACCCAATATAAGTTTCTACATACTGAATTTATCAAAAATTTAGTTGGAACATAATTTTTGAGTACTTTTATGATTTTGCCCCTAAGTTCCTTAAATACCAGTTAAGTCCTCCGTAGTACCAAATATTTCTTTTAGGAGAAAAAAATATTTGAGCATGTAAAATCTTTTTCAAATTTCGCTAACTATGACTTTAATTTTTCATTTTCAAGTCTTAAGCTGTAAAATAGATCTAATGGACATGTATTTGCTAACTTCTTTTTCAAATCTATATTTTTTATCCTTATACATAAAAACTTAAGCAAGGATTTATACCAGAATACAACTTATATGGAGGAAGCTTGCATACCTTATTTATTATTTCATCGTGTTTGAAACTGGATGCTCCCCCTTCAACGTTGCTTTCTTCTATAGAATCTGTTGGATATTTGGGTTTTAAAAAGACCAACTACGATTTTGTAAAGGAAAATCGAGGTGTCATCAATCTAGATCGTAGTTGGTCTTTTTAAAACCCAAATATCCAACAGATTCTTGGCCAAGACCAACTACGATCGTGGACAAAGCAGAGACGATGAGCTGAGGGAAGAGCTCTTCAAGGCATACGTGAAAGGTGACATGGGAGACAAGCCAAGAGTTTGCATGCATCCGAGGGACGAGAGCCGAAGACGAAGAAGGCTTGAAGGCAACAGGTCGAAGCTGCTGGAGCAGGAACGATGAGCCAAGGGGAGCGGACTTCGAGACATACACGAAGGATGACATGGGAGATAGGCTGTGGGCTTGCATGCATCCGAGGGACGAGAGCCAAAGTCGAAGAGGGCTTGAAGGCAACAGATCGAGGCTGCAGGATGAAGAGTCAGCTAAGTCGTGAGAGTTCGAGTGCTGAGAGAAGTGTACTCGGGAAATCCTAGAGTCCGAGTGCTGAGAGAATTGTACTTGGGAAGGGAAACCTTAAGTTTAGGGGTGGACTAGACGACTAATGCTTGATCAGTCGACTGATGAAGTTCACAGAAAGATCAGTCAACTGATCCTGGACTAGTCGACTGATGGCAGTTGAAATTCGAACGTTGGGTTGTAACGTTCGAATCTAAATGGGACCAGTCGACTGGTGCTTGACAAGTCGACTGGTAACAGTCATTTTAGCATAGAGCACTATTTAAAGGGGCTCGGTTTTGGCTGAAAGTTCTTGACGAAATTGGCTTTGGTTAAAGGCCAATTAGTAGTCTAAGAGCTCAGGAAGTGTTGTGGATTGTGGTGAGGTTTCTCCACCCACAAGGAGCTACACGAGCTAGTCGGAGGTCTTCCGAGGAGTCATCCACCAACGGATCGGGATTATCCACCTTACGAACAGTCGTGGAGTAGGAGCTTTATCTCCGAACCACGTAAACGATTTGTGTTAGCATTGTTTTAGATTATTGTTTAGTTTTCCGCTTGTGCTTGCTAACACGTGTAGGGTAAGTAAAATCGAAAAGTAACTATTCACCCCCCCTCTAGCTAAACGACAAGGTCCCAACAGACTTTTTTTGCCTTTCGTTCGCTTAGGTGATTTTCGGTTAACCAGAGTTAGGCTCACCCAATCCCAACTTTGGCTTTTTACCTCGAACGATCTTCCCTCCGGCTTCTCATCCCTTGAACGTCGCGCATGCTTTTCTCATCTACCAGTGTACTTTCACAATCTTTGCATCCCTCAGATGCATTAAGCCCGTTGGCTTCCTTCCCGTGCCATCCTTCTAGTCTACCACGTCTTCTGCTCAACTTCTTGTGTTCCTAAGCTTTTGTACACTTAGATACATGGATCAAACTAATCAGGATCTAACTTCACTTGGTTGATCACATCAAAATTACTTCGAAATACTTACATATTTATCATGATATACAGAGACAGAAGAGGTAGATCCGATAGATCTCAAGATTATTCTTACATGTTTTACTTGGTCTAGTGGTTTGAGAATCAGCATTGGTCTAGCATCATGTAAACAAAGTCTGAAAGGACTTAGTAGAAGGTGGCAAGTGGGCTGAGTCTCACCATGGCCCGACTTGGTTTCGATCATGCTCGATGTAATGTAACTCAATAAACTTTAGGGTGTGACATGCTAGGTGTAATCTGGTTCATGGAGAGGTCCTTTCCATGCGCTAACCACAACATCTAGATTAATAGTCTCATGATTTACCTTCTCCGTATTAATCCTGAAATGGATTGGCAAAGGGTATTGGGGGCGAACAAATCGCCTTTTGCCACCTTGATTCATGAGCAGATCAAGCGAAGGTTGTTTGGCCTAGTCCTCGTCGTAATTGTACTAAGCCTGATCTTGGGTCTCGTCAAGCCATGAACAAACTTGATTGGACATGACTCACACACCAAACTCAACCCGCATGTAAAATTTGATTTGAATACTTAAGTGGCGAAGGCGATTTGCTTGTTTTCAATATCCTCATCAATTTGTCTTAGAATAATATGGAGTTAGAATAATATGGAGTAGATAGATCACGGAGATTATTAACCCAGAGACTAATATATAAGAGAGGATAGATACCTAATCTTAGATCTCATAACGATAATATCCATATTAACCATCGATTCATCCCTAGCCTTTTAATATGCCTCTCAAGAAAATGTGAATTATATGGGCATATTATATTCATTTTCGTTATTTTCATTATAAAATTCCTTCTGTGTGTGTGTCTGTGTGTGTGTGTGTTGTGTGTGTGTGTGTGTGTTCCCCTGCACGAGGGGAAAACGTGACTGCGTGCGTGACATCCAAACATTTCCTCTTCCTCTCTTAATTCTTTTTTTAAAAAATTTTCTTAAAAACAATTTTCCCCATCTCTCGGCGAGGGCGAAACCCTCGCACTCCTACTCTTCGCCCACCGAGGGTGAAACCCTCGCGCTTCCTCTCTTCAGCCTCCTACTCTTCGCCGACCAGTCTCTCTCTCCCCCCACAACAAACTACCCTCCCTCTCTCTCTCTCGTCGATGACCGAAGCCATATCTATTCGCCGTCGAGTCACCTTCAAGCTAGGGCTTCGCCGTCGACCCCTCCTGCTGTTCAATCTGGCTGCGCCTCCAAGCTAGGGCTTCGCTGTCGAACCCCTCTCCAAGCTACAGCGCCACCAAGCGTTTCGCTTCGCCATCGACCCTACCAACGGGACGTGGATTTTGCCGTCGACCCCACCTGACAGGTTCGCCCTTGAAGGTACTACTAGGCTTCCGCTTTCTCGCTGTGGTGCTTTGTTTGTTAAGCTTTCTGTGGAGTTTTTCGCGGATGCCTTTGTGCATGATGGTCTGTACTTCTGCACTACTGCACTTCTAAAGACAAGGATGGAGCTATTGTTGAGGGAAAAAAAATATGACTGACAATGTTGGCAATTGGCAATTGGGATCTTCTGTCCCAAAAAAGCGCTTGTCCCGCCTGTCTCGCTCCCGGCGACGGCCGATGAATCGTCCGATCGCTGATCGGACACCACCGATAGATTTTGATCATTGTACCGAATCAAATGATATCCTAAAAGAACGGTAAATCGGCCGGAATCACTGCAATTGTAATCTCATCGGATTTGACGGTGAATCCGGCGAGATCGTAATTGCGGTGATCCCGACGTATTCACCGTACCTCTCAGGTATAGTTTTGTTCAGGACGGCGGCCGAGGCCACCGGTGGTATCCGATGGGTGATCGGACGACTCGCCAACCGTCATCGGGGAGCGAGACAAATAGGACAGGAGCTTTTTTGAGACAGGAATGTTGGGGCCCTATTTGGCACGTCATAAATAATAAAAAAAGACAAGCGAATATAAAATGCTTCCAACATGGATCCAACTGGGCTGGATCGACCCATCATGATAACCACCAAGTTTAAGTTTAAGAAGGTATAAATATATTCATATGGGCGAGCTGATATTCGAACAGCACACTTATTTTATTAGATAAAGATATTCTTTATTTTATTGGATAAAGATATTCTGACGAGATAATTTCGTTTAAGGTTAAATATTTATCATCCTTCATTTTATTATGAGCAATGAGATCTCTTCAGCACAGATAATTGATTAGTGTATAAAATATAGAAAAATAATATACAGTAAAAATTTATAATATGAAATTTAATATGAATGATGTGACATTTTAATTATAGCGATCTCTAACGGGTTCACTATACCCCCAGGGTATAGTTTGGTTCGAGGCGGCCTCCAGCTGCCGTTGGTGTCCAAGTGGCAATCAGATGCGTATATAAAAATAAAAAGTGGCACGTCATTCGTGTTGGGTTTCATGTTACAAATTCTTACTGCATATCATTGCTCATATAATCATCATGAGATATAAAGATTAATTCCTAATTAATAATTAAATTTTTATCCTTTCTCGTATATTGATTATTCCGGAAGTGAATGATGGGGATGGCGAATAACCAAAGTGGAAACCACGGAGATGACGACGGGGAGAGGATGTCGACGCCTGCGAGATTAACACGAGCATTAAAGGGGATACACCGAAAGGTTTTTCAGTGGAGCTCTCTCCGACTCTCAAATTAGAACTCTCTTTTTCGGAGAACAAATAGGAATCAAATTTGCTATAATTCTGGAAAGTTTACCCCTTTACCTGGATACCTAGACATCTTTATATACCTGAGATCTTTATCACACATGTCCCCACGTTCTTCTTCACATTTCTTAATTATCGATTACTTGATAGATATTCTATCTTTTGGTAACAGTCATTGCGATCATTAACGCCTTAATTACCATGCGTTACGATCAATAATTACCTGATGACTTTCTTGTTCAAGGAGGAACGGATATTTGAAATCGGATTTTCTGATCCCTATGTTGACCTTTGGGCTCCACTCTCCCAAGTCAGTTTCAGAGTCTCATCTCCCGAGTTGACCTCAGAGCCTTCATCTATTTTCCCAAGATAGTCTCGGGAGCCTGATTCTCGGTCTGACATCGGAGGCTTTTTTCCATTCTCACGAGATAATCTCGGAAGCTCGATTGCCTATCTGATCTCGGGACATTGGTTCGGTGGATCTTACCATGTAATTTCTCCATGCCACGTGTTTATCTATGAATGCCCATCCCTATCACTGATCACTATTCATGACTAATAATTATTTATGATTTATTTTTCTTCTTAATAACTGAAGAATAAATTATAGAAAACGTTTGAAATAAATATTATCATCCTTTTGTAGTCATGAGACCAACAACGAGGGCATTTGATTCGGGATGAATTAAATCATCTTCCTACTTCCAAAAACAGAGTCATCAATACTAGTAAAACCATGTTCTAACCCGCTAACGATTAATGAACACCCCCAGCTAATCGAAACAAAATCTTTTTCCATACCAAGTTTTGTACACACACCTGTATACCTACTCCGATATTGAATGAATTGAACCTATAAACGGCCCACCACAGTCGGGACCCACACAATGGCCAATGATAGTTAAGGTACGTGTGCGAGAGGTCGCAGGTAGACGCCGTCGAAGGCGCCGTGCAACTCTATGGGCGACCGTCGAATTCGCCCACCGGTCTCCGCATCTTCCTTCGTGGCCTCCTCAACGAGTACTTCACCGACACGTGTCGACGATACGACCGATGTCGCCAACGTGGCAGAGGCGGCGCACGGTAGGCCGTGACGGTGTGATGGGTGCTAACCTGTGCGAGTGCGCGGCGCACGGTAGGCCGCGACGGTGTCATGGTGGAGGTTAAAAAGGGCATCACGAGGAGCACACGTTGAACTACTCCTCTCCTGCTCTCCCATGGCGTCCCTTGAAGGATCCGTCTTCTCCAGCGTTGTGCAGGCCCCGGAGGACCCGATCCTAGGGGTACCCCTCTCTCCCTCTCTTTCTCTCTCTCTCCTGAATCCTCATCGCTATTACGCTATATCATTCTTGATCGGAGGATTTCGGAAGTTTCTTGATCGGATCTCGCGGATCGCGTCGTTGGGTTATGAAATCCAACTTTGTTTTGATTTTCCAATGGTTTTTTGAATGTCGTGATTGGTTTTCCGTTTTTTCTTCGCCCTGGCGGAGTGACGGTTGATCATCAGTTCATCACTATACTTTGGCTCCATCGTACTAGAGTAGATTTCCCCAACGATCCAGTTTTTATCGATGGGAAGTCGGAGTTTTGAGTGCTGTGGTCTCTGTTTTAATGGTATGGGATCGATCAAGAAAGTTTGTGATTGAGAAGGTTGAAGATGTTACATTATTAACGTTCCATAGGTTTTATTTTCCTTTTGTGTTTTCAGACATTTTTCAATAATAGACCACTGAGATGCTTTGGTGTTAAAAATTGGTAATGAATTGATAGGTGACAGTTGCATACAACAAAGATCCAAGTCCTGTGAAGGTGAATCTGGGAGTCGGAGCCTATCGAACTGAGGTATAAGAAGTTAAATTATTTGGTTGCGAATTTATATCCCTGTTTTTTGAAGGATTAATTGAATTTATTGTGTGTTTCCTCTCGTGTGATAGGAAGGAAAGCCACTTGTACTGAATGTCGTGAGGCGAGCAGAACAACTGCTAGTCAACGATCTGTATGTTCATTAACTTATTTTGAATTTATAACACATAGATATGTGTGATTATGATTGATGCATGCATTAGTGAGTTGACAGTCTTGCAAGAAGAGTAACCTACAGACTACAGTAGACTGTGACTGTTAAAATTATCCCAAATTATAACTTCTATCTATATATTACCTCGGTTTGTATTCCTGTTCTTTTTTCAGTTCATGATCACTCAATTGCTACTAGTTCTAGAATGGTTGGAATATTTTCACTACCTTATTCAAAAGTTTCTGAAGTTTTTTGCTGGACCTATATTTAACCACTATGCTTGATGTACCAAGACTGTTGGTCTATTAGGTAGCAACGTGTGAAAAAAAAGGATGTACAGATTTGAGATAAGATTGCTATACAAATGTGAGATTACTGGAAAGGATATTCTAGAATAGTTAGGTATAATATAAAAGATAATAAACTGAGAAAAAAATCAGAAAATGTAAAAATATTAGTTGAGGTTTGAGGTGAGCATGCTAAGATAGATGTGAGATTACTAGAAAGGATATTCAAGAGTAGTTAGATACTATAAAAGACAATAAACTGGAAAAAAAGTTTGGGATGGTACAAACGTGTTCAAAGGGAACTAATAAATATATTCAATAGTAAAAAAGAGTTGGATCAGTATAAAAATGATTTAATTTATTTAAATATTGCTATGATAATAGCAATGCACAAAATGGAGGGATAGGATCTATCTAGCTAACCCTACATAGTTAGGACAGATATTGTTTGATGGTGATGACATGTTGATCAAATTAAACCTCTTTTTTATCATTCTTTACCACCCATGTACGTTGTTTTCTTAGGGTACCAAAAAAACAATTTTTCCCCCTTATATATTTATAATTTGGAAGCTTGGGCAATCAGAATAGAAAAAAAAAGTAACTCAAAATTTAAGTCAAAATTTTTGAGTTATGTCCTTGTTATTCTTTCTGCCCCTACCAAGGTGATTGTAATGGTTATGATATATTGGAACATTGTGGTTTGTTTTGATCAGATTGAACAATGGTAGTCTAGGGGGATGATATTGTCATGTTTTGCTTACCAAACTTTCAAATTGATGTATATGAACAGCTTGTCTCATTCCCTAGGTTGCTGGACGAATCCTAAGTTATGGACAAACTGGATGTGTCATTACTGGGTTTGACTCTTGCTGAAATGAAGCAGATGGAGTTTCCAAATTGATTTCATTCTTTGTTGATTTGGAAAGAAATGATAATTTTAACTATTTTCTTAATGATAGAGGCAATGCAATTTAGTATATCTTCTTATTACCTTGTAAGATGACAGTATCAACTATCAACAATCTTTGTTCACCTGTTTGTTATTTCTTTTTTCTTTTTTTTTTTTACTTTGCACCATGTCTTACAGGATGCTGAACAGTTTGAACTGTTAATTTATAACACTATATTTATTTATCTAATACTCTTCAGATCCCGTGTGAAGGAGTACCTCCCTATAACTGGATTAGCAGATTTCAACAAACTGAGTGCTAAACTTATATTTGGTTCTGACAGGTATTTAATCTTCATAAATATGGTGATGATATTTGATTGTCTACATGCATGCAACTGTACTTTCCTTATATATTTTTTTGGGCACACTTGGCTTTAACTATACTAATGTCTTTTTCATGAAATACCTTTCTTTAATTTTGTAAAAAGCTTGATGTGTTTATTTTTTACATACAAATATAATTCACCTTTTCATACTTTTTCCTTGTTAAAGCCTTTTTGAATAATGTTTGTCGCACATTTTAGAGCTGCTCTTGTTTTGAGTTAAAATTGTCAAAATAAAAACGTGTATAACAAAATATGTTTGGAGAAGTCTTAAGGCATGTCAGAGCTGCTTCACGTTCTATGAATATCATGCTTTTAAGTTACTGAAATTTTAGATCCAAACAGCTATGTATGCATCACCCTTAAGCATAGCATGCACTATTAGATGTCTTAATAATTAATACATTGAATAATTAATTCAAAAACTAAAGGAAAAAAGACAAGTGACTGATAGCTACAGTTATAGCATTCCTTATACGCATTAATGTTTTCTTTAGCAAGTAATTAGTTAGTAAAGTTAAAAAGTAAGGGGTATATCTGGTGGCCATTTCTAAACGTATATGCTAGTATAGAAATTTCTTGATTCGCTATGTTTTGCAAAGAGACATAGTTGCTGTCACAGCCTGTAATGAAAGAAGTAACTTACTTTGTTTGTTATAAGTATAAAGTATAATAGTAGTTCTAAACAATGTAACTCATCATCTTGGTAGTTAAAACATTTCAGGGTTTCAGTACTATCCTTTTTCATGTCTGCACATTAATCAAACAACCAGAAATTTATTTACCTATATCAAGATGTTATTGTTTCTGTATTGCACAGTTAATTGTTCTATTGGTGTATATGTTTAATCATATGGTATTATGCCCCTTACATGTGATGTCAGTCTTATATAGTTTGTTGTAATATTTACCTTTTAATTAAAAAATAAATAATATTATGCTACATGTTCTTTAACTACCACATCTGTATCAGTAATTGCCAATAACCATCTTTTAAATCTATTGAGAGCAATGCTGGTTGTGTACTGGAACCTCAATACACAACTACCTTATCGTAGGTTTCGCTTTGTTTCACATTTTCAAGATCTTGTTCATTGTTTTCTTCAAAGTCCCAATGCCAACTCAGCCACAGTAGATCTATCAGCTAATATCCCTGCTATATATCCTGCCATGTTGGCACCTCCCTACTTTGTGGTCACAAACAACTCCTGAGATTGCAACCTCTCAATGGGCAGATCCAGGATCAGCCTTTCTTCATCAATTTTATCATAGAAGCCTAATCTATTTCTCTGACTCACTTCCAGGTTAGCAATTTCTGCTTTGACACCTCCTACACAGTTTCAACCATCTTCTAATCAATGCTTCTCCACAAGTTATTGTGGTCCTCGTTGCTGCACTATGGCTTCCTGTTTGTGGCCTTACTCTTGCACATGGCCAATAGTTCTCCACTTCCACAATGTCAGTTGCCTCATTTCAACTCTTCTACTATGGTTAATCAATGACGAGACACAATGTTACCCCTTAGTGCTAGGCTTGCTACAATAGCAGCCGCTTGTGTCAATGATCCAAGCAAGCACTTAAGTTACCCATGGAGGTGCATATAAGAATAGGTCTATATCTAGAGGTTATGAAGTCTAAGAAAAGGGTTTGGGGGGTGAGGTACAAGTTCAAGATGCTGTCAGTCCATAATTCCTAGTCAATTTTCATTCCTTCTATCAGACTTCTGACCAAGTTCAGTTCCGATGAGGGTATTATTTTATTTGAGGGGAGACGAGCCTGATCTGAGCAATACCAAATGGAGAGGCTCTATTTTGGATTTTTGATTGAGGGACCCCACCCGAATAGAATTTGAATAGTCGTGAGGCAGTTAATTCTATAATGATCATCAAAGAATACACCTAGAATTTATTGAATACTAGAATGCAATTAAATTCTTAATTTCTAATACTTCCAGTGAGCAAAGAGGAAAAGACATATATAATTATCTTGCAAAATTGTTAGTCATTCTAGGTACGTATTGGATACAATGCCATAATCCTAGTTATGATTGTCAAATCTGTGATGCAAGTGTTAGGATCAATAATCCTATGGCCTAAATTCTTCTGCTGAGTTAACCGCGATTGGCTTGTATTATGCTTGAGTGAAGATGGTGGTTACTGGGTAGAATACTGGTTATGACAAATTTCTTTGTCAAAGAGATTACATGAAGGACGCAGAAGAACATGAAAGAAGAGGAGCTGAAATAATTCGCATCCATTTCCCATGTTGTATGCCATAGAATTATGTTGGGCCTCTCTATGCGTCTGAAAAGCATACAAAAATTATTATCGGGGAGTTGATTTTTGAAATTCTAGGTTAGGGCTTTGTCAGGATTGCTCAATATTTTTTTGTTGTATCATATGTTACATGTTTTCGGTAATTATGAAAGCAAAAGTAACCTTTATTACTTGTGTAGTGGTAAATGATTACTTTTCAACCAAGTAGACATTTTAAGATCCTATTTCCCATGACAGACATAGCTAGGGAAAGAAAGGATAAATGGGCAGTCCGATACACAAAGCTCCCGGCATTGTGGGAGAAGTATTGGAAAACATTTTCCTAGTTTCCTTAGAGGGAACAAAAGAGAGAGGAAAATTATTTCATTTATTAAAAAAATTAACATCATAATTAAAATAGATTTTAAAAAGTAATTTTGATTTTTTTTATAAAGTGGATTTGAATTATATTGCATGTAAAAGTGAATTTTTCATCAAATTGGATGGAAGCAACATACAAGAAAATGGAAAAAAAAAGTGTTTTGTCGTTTCTTTCCTCTGTTTCTAGTAATGGAGGAAAAGTGACGTTGGAGAAATCTTTTTATCATCATATTTTTGCTTGCATTTCATTCCCTCGTAGGAAACACACAGTAACACTTTGTTTGTTAAAACGCCTTAAGTTAGTATAGCTTCATAGGGAAGCAATATAATTTTGTGGAAAAAAAATATGTAGTGCAACATATGGTGTTAAATGCCATAATGTCATTTAGTTATCGTTGCTAACTCAGGTAAGTTTGAAATCTATGGTTGATTTTTGTGCTTGAATGTGACTTGTGTTATCTTTTATTATACCTAGCAAAATGAAGAAAAAAGAAACAAGATATTTTGAACAGAAGATACATGGAACCTTGAAGGTGTCAGATAGCTTATATGATGCTTAGCTGACAGGGGTCTTAAGAGTTGTTGCGAAGGTCTAGGTTGGAAACTGGCCTTCGCGAAAGGAAGTGAGAGCTTGAGGATTTTCACTATATATTGTCTAAAAAAAAGAAGATACATGGAACCTTGATTTTATAACCACCAAATTACCAAAGGTTTCATTATGAGAGTTTTCCATTACTTGTTTTCTTGATTTTGCCTCAATGTCTTAAACATGACATCTTTCTACATTTGATACAGTCCCGCCATTCAGGAAAATAGGGTAGCTACTGTGCAATGCTTATCTGGTACCGGCTCATTGAGAGTTGGAGGCGAGTTTCTAGCAAGGCATTACCATGAAGTATGGCCTATCTTCTCAGCCTTGTTTATATGCTATTAATTTTCAAGACTAAACTTGTTGCATGTTCTCTAGCGCACAATTTACATTCCACAACCAACTTGGGGAAATCATACAAAAGTTTTTACATTAGCTGGTCTATCTGTGAAGACCTACCGCTACTATGATCCTGCAACAAGAGGATTGGACTTTGAAGGTGTAAAATCTCTCCTGGTGGCAAATTCACTTAGTATCAATTTTTGTCCATTTCTAGAGACTGTATTTAGCATTTTCACCATTCACATCTTGTGGCCTTCTTTCTTGTAATACAGGTTTATTAGCAGATCTAAGTGTAGCTCCTCCTGGAGCCATTGTGCTCCTTCATGCTTGTGCACATAATCCTACTGGAGTCGATCCAACACTCGATCAATATGAGCAGATCCGGCTTCTAATGAGGTCAAAGGGCTTGCTTCCCTTCTTTGACAGTGCTTATCAGGTAAATCAGTACACCAGCCTTATCTTGTTCAGAAAGAACTTTTGAGTCCAGACATGCAGCATGTTACCGTTGTAATATTCAATTGTGATAAAAATACAGCTCCAATTTCTCTAATCTGCCCCAAGTATGTTATATAAAATTTCTTCAATGTACTGTTAGTTAGTGGTTCTATCTAACTCCAATGCATTCTCCATCATTACAGGGGTTTGCAAGTGGAAATCTGGATGCTGATGCACAATCTGTTAGGTTGTTTGTCGCTGATGGTGGTGAATGCCTCACAGCTCAAAGTTATGCAAAGAACATGGGTCTCTATGGGGAACGCGTTGGTGCACTAAGTATAGTAAGAATTTTTCATTTATTTCTGATCTTCATACCTAGCTGTTGGTTAGAAATTTTCATTAGTGTTTCAGACTACTACTAAAATTTATTATTTCACACTGAACACCAAATTTAAAGTGTAGAACCAACTTTTTATGTGGAAAAGTGTAAAACCCACATTCGTATGATTTAAGTTGTTCACTTATAATCATTTTCTCACTTGAATAATGGAATTGATCTCGCTGGTTCATTAGTGTACATTCTCTATTCTTTCTAGATCCATGGTAGCACCACTAATAACCTTATCCATGCATGTAGCTAGGGGTGGCCAAAGATGACCCAATTGTTTACACGAACCTGACACATTTTGCAGCTTTGGGATTTAATTTAATGGATTAGTCCATTATGACCAGAAAATTAATGGGCTGTGTTCAGGTTTCCTGACCTGATTCACCTGTTGAAACATGACCCATTTTAGTCATTTAAATACACATCATTATTTAAACAAGAATAACTACACTGGTAAACCTCTTGCAATCTTGTCGTTTCCCAACTGCCACCCTAACCCATTCCCGACAGACTTGATCGATGACTTACAAATCTATCCACCGACTGCCCTCTCTTGTATTCTCGTCTTGCTTTGTAGTTGCTGTCTATCCCAATTCCAATCTAGCAGCCAAGCGCTACCATCTACCTTCAACTCTTCGAACTTTGGCAATTTTTCCCAATACTTTAGCAATTTTCTCCGTCCACAGCCACACTATCCCAACTTCCCTATGAGTATGACAGCAGTGCACGTCAAGTAGCTCCAAGCTTCTGGAGATCTTATTTGAATGTGCAATATTCTCTAAGAAATATTGTTTTCTCAGTTCACCTCTTGACTCTTTGATTATCTGCAACTTTTTCCAACTTCTCCAATCGAACGTCTTACTATCTTGCAATCTGTAGTTGCACCATCAGTAGTAAGAGTATGACCTGTTTATGATGTGGCAAGACCTGTTTAATTAAATTGGTCGTGTGACCTTACATGACCCTCACGACCAAGTTAATTAAATCTGTTGGATTCAACCCATTTTAAACCCATGTTGTGTGCACTGTATAGGCTACAGAATTTGACCCTTATGACCTGAATTTAAACTTGTTATGTTTAGATTAACATCCGTGGGGTGTCATGATTTGCTTACAACACAATGACCCGAACTGCTAACCCTACACGTAGCAATTTGCACATTTGTTTCACAAGAGAGTATGTATATTATCTTCATTCAACTTTCATGATGATCACATCAGTTTAGAAAAAAAACTTGACAAAATACGGATTTGAATGTGATTCTTCCATTATTGATATAGAACTAGTTTTCAGATGAGCGTAAGCAGTGAACAAATTTCCAAGGTGACGGGTTGGACTTTTTCCCTAATATTTTGATTTGTGGCTTCTAATTATATGCAACAAAGAATAAAATAACAAACCATTCTACCTAGTGCTTCAAGTTTATCAATCATGGTTCTTTTAAGTAGCTTGTTACTTAGCCGTTGTTTGCTTATTCAATGTTTTAGGTCTGCAAATCTGCTGATGTGGCTGTTAGGGTTGAAAGCCAGCTGAAACTCGTGATTAGACCCATGTATTCTAATCCTCCTATTCACGGCGCTTCCATTGTGGCAACTATTTTAAAAGACAGGTAATTTATCATGGTTATTCTGTTGAGAATTGTTTATCTGCTTATTTTTTACCTCCTTAAAATACAGAATTTTGAAATTTCTGTACTTTGGGCATTTTTCTGCACAAGTCAGTTCATAATAGATAGCTTGCAATATGCTATATCTTGCATATTTGAACTTTATTTCTTTTTTAGCAATATTAATGGGGAAATTAGTAGGGTTAATTACTCTAGGTAGGCTCCACTCTATCTATATTTATTAATCAATCCTATTATGGTATTGATATTAGATCCCTATGTTCATAACACTCACACTCAAATTATAAATATATTGTGGAAATTCAACTTGTTACTAACATATTGGATTTTAGGAATCTTTAAAGGTTTGATTCGAAAATTCACTAGTTGATTGCATATTCTCTAGTGAAATCATAATCAATCTCCAAGTATTTTATCCTCTCATACTAGACTAGATTAGAGATTATGTGCTTGACATCAAGGTTGTGTGGTACCATGACCTGACTTATTTATCAAGTATTTATCTAAAGAGCTCACATGCCGCTAACGCCATTGCCCAGCACTTGACCGGTCTTAAGTGTCTACTTTTTTCTCCTTTGGGCAATTAAATTATCTCTTAGAAAACAAACTAGATAAATGTGGAGTTTCCATCTATGAAGAACAAGTACAATCAGAATTAATATACTTTATAGTTTGAAGATGATGACCATCTTAAAATAGGATTTCTAAAAATTAACTTATCACCGTAATGACAAATGAAATGCCAAAGTTGTCATTGTGAAGTCCTCAATTTTCCTACTAGTCTCACATACTTCTCTTTATTAGTTAGCGACTCATCTTGTCATGGTACCAAATTGTTATTATGTTTTGTCCCTATACATGACTTTCTCAAGAATTTTAAATATAAACCTTTACAAGCGATGTAAATGGCTTCCCATAACAAGTGCCATCAATACCAACAAAGTATCTACAATCCTCCAAATTTTTGGTTGGAAAGTGTTGATGGAAGGTAATCCTTCTGGTGATTGTACTATCACCAGTGATGATGATATGGACTATATGGAAGGATACATCTTTCGACTATAAATAAGGTAAAATATTGAATGACTTCTTCTAACCATGTCAAACTGCTAAAGGGCAATGATATTAAAAACTAAATCCTGAAAGTTGCATCTTTCTTTAGGTGGCAAAAAAAAGAAAGATGCAACTTCTTTAGCCTGCACACTAGATCAACCTCCTCTGGAGTAAGAAATGAGAGTGTTTAAAGTGTTTAGAAAGGACACTAAATTCTGAAAGGCCTAGTAAGACATTGTTAATGTTAAGCTGATAAAGGGGCTAATGAAAATAGTCGTTGAGGTGAGAAAGAGGGCATCTAAAGTAATCTTGTCAATGGTGAAAAAGTTGTTAAGATAGACTTGATGCCAAGAGATTCTTATGTTGATCTATAAGATCATTACGAGAGTGTTTAGAGTGTAAATCAACTTCTAACTGAGTAGCAACTCAAATCTGATACTCATGTTTACGAGAGTGTTTAGTGTAATATAGTATTTACATTTAGGTCCTCATGTTAATAACATTAGTTAACTTTGACCTATTCTTTTGTTTTCAGAGAAATGTACGAGGAATGGACAATTGAGTTAAAAGCCATGGCTGATAGGATAATCAACATGCGTCAACTACTTTTTGAGGCATTGCGTACCAGAGGTATGCCATAGTGCAATTGTCTCAGTTAAATGCAAAGGGTTATTTCTAACTGTTTCGGTAAGGATTATTTTTTTTCAGTTTTCCAAAGTTTTCTGAAGTAAAAATATCCATGAAATTCTGTTTCAGTAGGAATTTTCAAGAAAATGGTTTCAATTGAAATTAAAAATTATTGACTTCATTTCGTGGAGAAGTTTCAAAGGCGGGGAATATTCTGGTGTGATAGAATATTTGATTTCTCATGTTTTCTTTTTCAAAGAACCAAAAGCACAATGTGGTAGAGTTGCCACCATGTGAGTTTTGGAAATAACCTCTTATAAAATGTAAGATAAGATTACTTACAATAAACTTAATAAACTTAATGTAATCAAACTCTTTCGCAAGACCCATTCTGGTGAGAGCTTCGTAAATCGGGTTGTTTTTTTTAAGAACCAAAAGGATAGAGTTTTATGAATTTTTTGAATATGGATACTTAGTGGGTTGCTTGCCTCACCATTCATTACTGGTGGGAGCTTCGTAACCCATGATTTCAGGGTCACATAACAACAATTTTACTATTGTATCAAGACTCCTCTTCGTTTGGGAAATAAACTAGAGAGCTATTACACATTCTTGCTTATGAACTAGCACCTTTTTCATGGTTCCGAGAAATAGCAGTTGTTTCTTAAACTGTAAATTACCTTCTTTGTCATAATCCAGGGACACCCGGCGACTGGAGTCACATTATCAAGCAGATTGGGATGTTCACTTTCACTGGGTTAAATAGGGAGCAAGTGGCTTTCATGACCAAGGAGTTTCATATTTACATGACTTCTGATGGGTAACCTATTTATCTCGGCTCTTGATTTTCCTGTATTACTCTAGTCCCGATTGCAAAGGGGTTATCGTCTTCGCCTTTGTCGTATCTATATTTCATCACCTCTGATTCGGATAACTTGATATTGTTCCATGATTGCTATTCAATCGACATAATATAATTGTTGCAGGAGGATCAGCATGGCTGGGTTGCGCGCCAAAACAGTTCCTCATCTCGCTGATGCAATTCATGCTGCAGTAACTCAGATTCAGTGAGTGGTGTCTGGTGAGATTTCACTTTCAGATCGTGCGGAAGTTAAGTTTATTCCTTTGGATTGAACTTTTCGTAGCTCACTTGTAACTCTGGATAATAATAAACGCTTAGATCTATCCTTGCAAGATTGCTTTGCAGGCATAGTTCTATGGATTTCCTGTCAACTCATGCATTGTTCTATGCGGCATTAACATTTTTCGAGTTTAGCTTTGTTTGCAGCTACAGTTTGTATCACCACTTTAACTATGATCTCGTTACAGTGGCAAGTAAAACCTGTGTTACAGTGGCAAAGTCAATATGTCCGTCCTCCCTATGCGCTAACCACAACATTCAAACTAGTAGCCCTTGTGATTTATCTCCTCGTGCTGGCCTTGGAATGGATTGGCGAGGGTATTAGGGGCGAGTGAATAGTCTTTTGTCACCTTGTTATAGTGGCAAGCAATCTTAGGGTATGACACAAATAATAAACACATGATATTTTATCTAGATTGGATAGAGATTTGATCCCAAGATTTCACGATCTACAAAGATTTCGTCATGTGCTTGCCACTTGTGCTCCTATTAATCTTCCTCCATATAACATGGGGCTAGGTTTTGTTCGTAGAATTGAGCAAGGGTTGAATCTTGATAAAGTTCAAAGAATTACGTTCCAATGTGGCTAACTTCCCTCTCAATAGTGTGGGGTAGTTGAAAGAGGGACGCCAGGATGACATAGTGTTATGGTGACAAGCATCAATAGTGTGGGGTAGTCGAAAGAGGGATGTCAGGGTGACAAAATTCATCTTTTGCAGAGTGTTATAGTGGCAACCATCATTTTGTGGTTTCAAGGTTGCTTATGACAGATCTCCAAAAACAGAAAGAAGGGTCGATTGGTTGTTCTCTTGAGATTGAACTTATCTCCATGGCCAATTTCATTGCAACCATCAAGAACATCACAGCGAACGAACTCGATCACCATTTCTTGTTCATCGGCATTGCTCAACTGTTAAAAAAAAGACTTCTGGAATAGAAATAAGACTCTTTTCCTCCCAATTCTTCCTCTTTGTTCCTTTGCAAAGAAACAATGAATCTTATTCTCCTCTGTTGCTCCTTTTTCCTCCCCCCTTCTCCTTGCCCTACTTCCCTTAAGATAAAAAACAGTCCCGGTAGATGAAGCTTGTGTCAATATAGGATTGAATCATATTAGATGTATTATATTATCTTACATTGCAAGAAACTATTTTTGCAACTCAAACCTATGAACATTAGGTCATACAATAATAATTTTATACCGACAATGCCACTTTTACAAAACCACGGGCTCAAAATCGTGAGCTCGACCGTTGGTTTTACCAAACCAGGAATCCAAGTGGACCCTGTTGAACAGTATGGCACATGGATGACCATCTTTGGGTGCTTTTCAGGCACACTGTTCGAAAAAGAAAAAGACTGGCCGACAAGTTGGCCGACACAAACAAAAGGAACAAGGTCCTCCACGCTCCATTATTGACTCTGATAATGTACAGCCTTTGGACAGTTGGTTGTACAAAGCCGTCGCTGGTTCTTGCCTGACGGACCAGCAACTCCGTCACCAATCTTCACGGCATCTTTTGTGGTCACCTTCCATATCCTCTTCGGAACAATATTCCAACGAAACGTTTCCTCGGTCTCGCCTGTGCGGGCTTGCTCCGAGTCAGGATTGATCTTTGGGCCAAGATTGGATTTGCAGGTGCCAAGGTTGCCTTTGGAATAGTACAAGGCCCACGAGCCTGTTTCTGCTTGGCCTGCTTCTCTTTCTCCGAGCGTTGCCCTACGCCAGAGCTCGTCAACTTCTTCCAACGCCGATAGTACGGACTCTGCCGTCGTTATAGTGGCGCTCGTGGAAGATACAGCGAAGGCGGCAGTGGCACTAGGTTACCACTTCCCCCACCACCTTCCAAAAAGGGATGGGAAATCCCGTTAATCGCCTGGTAACAGTCGGGATCTTCAGGTGGCTCGTCGTCCCATCGCAGAATTCCTTCAATCGGTCGGCAGCGTAGGCATGTTGTAGACTCATCGACTGCCTCATAGGAGCAAGTCGTGGATGTCCCCCATGAAGACGTTGACTCTTCTGTGGATACAGTCTCCCATTTGGAGTTGCCAATCCGTCAGGCAAGAATCAGCGACGGCTCCGTACAGCCGACTGTCCAAAGGTTGTACATTATCAGAGTCAATAATGGAGCGTGGAGGACCCTGTTCCTTTTGTTTGTGTCGGCCAACTTGTCAGCCAGTCTTTTCCTTTTTTGAACAGTGTGCTTGAAAAGCACCCAAAGGTGGTTGTCCACGTGCCATACTGTTCAACAGAGTCCACTTGGATTCCTGGTTTGGTAAAACCAATGGTCGAGCTCACGGTTTTGAGCCCGTGGTTTTGTAAAAGTGGCATTGTCCCGCCACTCGTCTGAGTGACTTGGTAGAGAAGAAAAGCATCTTCGCATGCGACGATAGGGCCCAATAAGAGCACCCGACATGTGCTGATCCTCCTTTCTTTCTCTATATAGGTATGCTTGTAATGGGTTGCAAGGCAGACGAGCGACCCTCGTGCCTTACTTCCCTCTGTTTTCTTCAATAAGATCCGTTGGTGTTCGTCGGTCTCTCCCCATCTCCTCTCATTGTTCCCGGCTCTAGGTGTCGACTCCATCTTGAGGCGATTATCCTCTTATCAATCCCTCCCAAATTTCTGGTATCAATGTTTTCTCCAATCTTCATAGGAAATGAATATGTATAGGGGATCCTGAAGTTATTTTCCCCTATAATCATCCTTCCTCCTTTCAGCTTTTTATTTGAAGTGATTTTTGAGGAAATTCTACTGAAATGGACTAGAAAGGGGTTTTCTTCCAGAGCTTCATTTGGAACTGACTCTTGATCAACACAACATGTGGTGGCTCCTGTAACTAAGATAGCATTTACTGAAAATGGGGGAACCCTTAATATTTCAAATGTAACCTTGAGGTTAAACAACATATTTCTGGCCTTTTTGGGAGTGGTGTTTGCTTTAATTGAGAATAATTTTTGCGTTTCTTCAAGAAGGAATACATTTATTTCCTGCTTTTTTCATTTCTGCTTTGTACCTGGAGGCTTTTAATTTCCTTTTTGAGATTTTCTTTTTCCAGTATCATACGATCAAGGTCCATTGCTTCAAGCTCTAATTCCTGGTATTTAGCCTTCTAGGAATCAACTGCATGCTTTAACTCTTTATTTTCTTCTGCAATTTTATTTGCTTGAGTTTTAATTTGTTGAGCTTCATCTTTCTTAGCTTGTTGCGCTTCTATTTCCAGTTTGAGCCTCCTAATTTCTGCTTCGCAATAAGAAATATAGTCTTGTTGTTCTTTTAACAAATCTCGAGAGTCATACCTTATTGGGTTGGTTTGTAGGACTGGTGTTTTCTTATTGAAATAGTAGATACTGCACATTCCGCATACTGTTATCTTGCATAACGAGCAATGCCTTCTATGTCGACGTTGAGTAAGTCCTTTACAGCATTGACAATTCTGATTTTCAGTTGGGACTTCTTCGTTTATCTCCTATGTATGCTTGCATTCATATTGGTGGTGAGAAACTTGAACTGTGGCTTTGTACCCTTGATCGGGAACTTTTAGCATAAAATTTTTTTTATGTAGTACCAAAGTATTGAGATCACAGTGTAGGGATTCATTATTATCTTCTCCTTCAGATATACTGTATATGGCGTCACTAGGATCTTCGCCTTCTCCTAATGAAACTATTTCACAGTCTTCTGGTAGGTCCAGTTGTTCAAACATTGCTACCCTCTTGACATTCCTTTTTTCATTTGGGCAGTCGCGGGCAAAATGACCTTCTTCTCCACAGAGAAAGCATTTACATTTCTTGTTTCTTAATAACTATTTCTTCTTTTCTATTCTAGCATGAGAGGGGTGAGGTTTACCTTTATATGTCTTTGATCTCCTTATACAATGGTAAAGCACTTTAGCGGGTGCTATTGCAGCTCGCTCCTGCATTGAGAGTCTTAGTTGTACCTGGGGGTCTATTTGTTGTTCCAACGCGTGTTGGGAGATACCCCTTCCAGATATCCTTCTTCCCAGCCTCCTTGCTGTTTGCTAAGCATTAAATAATCGCCTTTGGTTCCTGCGATAGTTGCTGATTTGGTCTTCAACTAAGGGAGCTGCTTGAGAGCTGGACAGTTCTTAGCGTCCTAGTCATCATCCCTTAGCCTTTTCATTTTCTTCCTTGAGAATCTTCAAGGGGTCTTTGAAGACCAGTATTTTTCCTCTTACTTCTTTTTCTGGTGGCCTTAGTGTGAGGTTTGAAAGCTTTGTGATCAATGCCTCCGGTAGTGAAGTTAATGTCTTATCCTTTGTCCTTTGGTTTTCTAGAATTATCTTCAGATCTGTCTTGATATCTCTTAAATCTTCAGCTATCTGCACAAGTAACTGGATTTGTACGTTGTTTTGCTTAACAAGTGCTGCGTTGTTTGCAATAGTACTGGAATGTTCACTTGGTTTGATGAAGGCAAGGGCAGGAGGTTCAATTGCCTCTGTTGCTTTGACTGCCTCTTTATACGAGTTAATATTTTTGGTGAGTATATAACTCATCCAAAAATCTATCTTTCAATTTTTGTTAGCAAGTTTTCCACTTCCCTAAGCTTTTGGTCAAGATTGATCGTGAGCTTTAAGGCTTCCTTTTCTACAAGCTTTGGTTGTCTTGAGATTTCTTCCACAAGCTCTCGAACTCCCTGCTGCGTTAAAGGCCTGTTTTCTAGCAGTAGGGTGGTTAGATTCTTAACAGTAGTTTTGAGCCTCTGAATCTCCTTTTCTGTTTCTTGTTGTTTCTCAAGTATTAACTTGAAGTTTTTTAAATGTATCCTGCTCGAGAGACAAACCTTATCGTACACAACGCTAAGATTATGAGTTAGTTCTTTGCTTGATGGTTTTGTAATATTCACAAGATCAAGGTATTCAAGGTTCGAGATATGCGATTTAGTGTACCATTGTTGTATGGTTTCCTCCCACCATTCAAACATAGAGATTATTACCTAAATTTCATTGGGTTTTCACTTTTCCTCAAGATATCTTTTGCCTCACCTTTTTAGTGGTTTGACTTCTAGCCCTTTATCCACCATATGTCTTTTGGCAATATTTTCTCTTGAGCCAAAATTACTTCCTCCCGACACTTAGATTATAACCACTTACTAGACTATTCTTACAAGTAGTCTTATTAGGTCAATCCTCATGCAAGCAAGCTCTATTAAGTAGGACTTATTAGGTCCAACCTGTATACCTACAAATAAGTTTCCGTCTGAACTAATGGAAATACTTGAACAACAAAATATGAATACATATTTCACAAAACCTCTAGCCAAGAAATACCTTGAAATAGTTTTATCAACCATCAAGTGACCTTACGCTCTGATACCAGATGGTGTTAAGAGTGGAAATACGCAAGAGGATTGCAAGTAAAAAGAACTAGCAAGCAGAATTGGGAAGTTGAAAGCTTAGGACTTACAAGCACAAGCAGGACACACTTGACTTCCTCGAGTAAACCTTCAGTGGATGACTAATGATTTAGCAAGAGGGTTCGAGGGGGGGGGGGGTTATACAGAGAGGGAGAGATAACGATCGGGTACTCTGGGGGCCCCATCGTCATCCTTGTTGGACCAATCTATGGTCCGGAGTGACCATTTATTTTGATGTTTGGGTAAAGGGTTTAAGTTAGGTTCACCCTTGTATTTGATATGTGTATTTGAGTATGTAGGTTTACAGGACACACATGAACTTAGTTGGACGGCTTCGGGTCCGGTGAAGGATGATGTGAGGAGATAAGCCATGGGCTTGTATGCATCCGAGGGACCGTAGACAAAGCAGGGACGATGAACCGAGGGAAGCAGACTTCGAAGCATACGCGAAGGATGGCATGGGAGACAGGTCGTGGGCTTGCATGCATCCGAGGGACGAGAGCCAAAGTCGAAGAGGGCTTGAAGGCAACAGATCGAGACTGCTGGATGAAGAGTCAGCTAAATCGTGAGAGGACGAGTGCTGAGGGAATTGTACTCAGGAAGGAAATCCTAGGGTTTGAGTGCTGAGAGAAATGTACTCGGGAAGGGAAACCTTAGGTTTGGAAGTGGACCAGTCGATTGATGAAGTCCACAGAAATATCAGTCGACTGATCCTGGATCAGTCGATCGATGGCAGCTGGAATTCGAACGTTGGGCTATAACGTTCGAATTCAAGTGGGACCAGTCGACTGGTGCTTGATCAGTCGACTGGTAACGGTCTTCTCAGCAAAGAGCTCTATTTAAGAGAGCTCGGTTTTGGCTGAGACTTCTTGATGAAATTAGCTTTGGTTAAAGGTCAATTAGTAGTCTAAGTGCTCAGAAGAGTGTTGCGGGTTGTGGCGAGGTTTCTCCACCCACAAGGAGCTACACGAGCTAGCCGGAGGTCTTTCGGGGAGTCATCCACCGACGGATCGGGATCGTCCACCTTACGGGCAGCCGTGGAGTAGGAGCTTTATCTCCGAACTACGTAAACGGTTTGTGTTAGCATTGTTTTAGATTATTGTTTAGTTTTCCGCTTGCGCTTGCTAACATGTGTAGGGGAAGAAAAATTGAAAAGTAACTATTCACCCCCTCCCCCTCTAGCTAAACGAAAAAGTCCCAACAATCCTTATCCTCTTCCTTTACAGATTCCCCATTACAATTATTACACACTTTGCAGCTCTAAAGTAGTTTGGACGGCTCCCCGAGACTCAATCCATTCTACTTAGTGTGTTATAGCTAACCTTTATAGATTCCCTAGTACAATTATTATACATTTTATAGCTCTAAAGTGGTTTGATAGTGGGATAGGGGTCCATCACGTTCCCTCTTCAAAGGCTGAAAGCTGGGGATCTTTTGGTGATATCGTCGGTGAGGCGTAGGGTCGTTTCCAATTGGTCATCGTGTTGCTGGACAACTGACAATCAATCATTATACCAGTTGTACCTAGTACTTCTCCTTTTGTATTCCAGAAGCTTGAGTCCGTGAATTGTTTTGTGGGCTCGAAGGGCTTGCTTAGCTGCTTCTTCATGGATTTGTCGTAGTTCTCTGTTGAGCTAGTTGAATGAGTCAAGGGTGGTATCGGTGCGGATTTGTTGGTCAATGAATTGGATTTTTCTGTAGTATTGGGCCACCAATTGTTATGGTCTGGACTATCTGAACCAGCTGGGCTTCCCTGTGCTTGTTGGATTGATTCTGTATTTCCTTCATTGAGCCCGTTATTAGTTGTAGGTGTTCCATTTGTCGTCACTCCATGCTGAAATTAGAAGAGCATTGATTAGTCTAGAGAGGGAGTCAGCAAGTATGTTACCCTTTCCTTCTATGTGTTCGAAGGTGACATGGACTCGACTTCCCGTAATGTAGTCGGTGAATGCAATCTATCGAACCCTCGATGGTTTATGCTGTGCTATTTTATCAAAAAAATTGATAATGGCCTGGCAATCTGTTCTGATTATCAACTGCTTTTTATCTAAGTAATAGATTTTAAGGGCTTCCATCGTCTTCATTACGGCATGAAGCTCAACATCTATTGTTGATTTTATATGGCAGAATTTTCCACTCGCATATGCACATACCTTTTCCGTTGATTTGGGATCTCCCTTCTTATGTTTCCATTTACAGATACCTCCCCAATTGCTCATACACCCATCAACTTCACGTATTATGAAGCATTGTTCAAGGGGTACCTCAAGGTCAGGAAGTTGTTGTACCTTGTCTTTAATGGTTTTAATTAGATCCCAGTCTTGCTAGTTTATCCTTTTTTCTCCTGTAACACTGGTCTTGGCATACAGAGGGTTGAGCAACCTTCCCAAATTAGGGATATGATTTCTGGTATAATTTAATATGTCTAACCAAGATCTGAGACCTCTTTTTGTCATTAAATCTAATTCTTTGAATTTTGCTATCCTTTTGATTATATGAAGTTGAAGCTTGATTCTTTGGTTTTCGAGAACTGCTCCTAAGAATTCGATTTCAGGGACTGCAATCTTTCTCTTTGTTGGACTAAGAACAAGCCCATGCTTTTGGCAAATATTTAACATGATTTTAAATGCTTTTCATATTCTTCCTCATAATCCGAGAAAACTAAAATATCATCAATGTAAATTGCTATGAATTGTTCGGTTCCTTTGAAGCAGACATCCATCTTTCGCTAAAATATGACAGGTGTATTTTTCAAACCAAACGGCATAGCAAGTCATTCATATAAGCCTTCTGGGACCCAAAAGGCAATCCACTCTATGGACTCTAGGTGCATGGCAACTTGATGAAAACTAGATTTGAGATCAAACTTTGAATAAATTTTGTTGGTACTTACCTTTCTTAGGATTCTATTAATCCCTGATAAGCGGTATTGATCTTTCTCAGTAATGTCATTGAGGCGTTTGTAGTTGAATACCATTCGTTCTCTGTCTTTTATTTCCTGTCCCGTTTTTGGATCTATGGTTGTCCCAGAGTTTACTATGATGGTCGTCGTTCGATGATGACTCTTGCTTGCTCTAGTGACTCCAATCCTTAGCAGTGCTTGAACATGTTTTGAGAAAGCCTCTCTGTCCTTTGGCGTAAGGTGCTTCAAGGGGCGATCCTCTATGATGAAATTAGGATTCTTTATTTCCAGATGCAATACCACCTAATTTTTAGACCAATGTTTCATAGGGTCTTCGCCTATAAAGCCTGTTCTTCTAATTTCTTAAATATTCCTTTAAATTTCTCTTGGAACTTTTGGGAAGTTGTTCCAAGTGAATAATGGACACTTTCTTGGATTTCTATGTAGTCATCTTCTTCAAGATCCAACTCCTCAATTGCCGTAGCTGCAGGGACAAATGGAAGAGTATTTATGGTTGTCAGATTTATATAGAAAGTTACCGTATTGCCTTCGATATGGACTCCCCCTTGCATGGCTATGATAAAGTTACACCCAATTATCATTTGGATGTTTTCTCCAAGCTTCATAGGAAATGAATATGTATAGGGGATCCTGAAGTTATTTTCCCCTATAATCATCCTTCTTCCTTTCAGTTTTTTTTTGCTGTGGTTTTTGAGGAAATTCTACTGAAATGGACCAGAAAGGGGTTTTCTTTAAAAAACTTCAAGTTAATACTTGAGAAACAGCAAGAAATAGAAAAAGAGATTCAGAAGCTCAAAACTACTGTAAAGAATCTAACCACCCTACTGTTAGAAAACAGGGCTTTAACACAATTGGGAGTTCGGGAGCTTGTGGAAGAAATTTCAAGACAACCAAAGCTTGTAGAAAAGGAAGCCTTAAAGCTCACGGTCAATCTTGACCAAAAGCTTAGGCAAGTGGAAAACTTGCTAACAAAAATTGAAAGATAGATTTTTGGATGAGTTATATACTCACCAAAAATACTGACTTATATAAAGAGGCGGTCACAGCAACAGAGGCAATTGAACCTCTTGCCCTTGCCTTCATCAAACCAAGTGAACATTCCAGTACTATTGCAAACAATGCAGCGCTTGTTAAGCAAAACAACGTACAAATCCAGTTACTTGTGCAGATAGCGGAAAATTTAAGAGATATCATGACAGATTTGAAGACAATTCTAGAAAACCAAAGGACAAAGGATAAGACATCAACTTTACTACCGGAGGTATTGATCACAAAGCTTTCAAACCTCACACTAAGGCCACCAGAAAAAGAAGTAAGAGGAAAAATATTGGTCTTCAAAGACCCCTTGAAGATTCTCAAGGAAGAAAAAGAAAAGATTAAGGGATGATGAATAGGACGCAAGAACCGTCCAGCTCTCAGGCAGCTCCCTTAGTTGAAGACCAAATCAAGGACTATTGCAGGAACCAAAGGCGATTATTTAATGCTCAACAAACAACAAGAAGGCTGGGAAGAAGGATATCTGGAAGGGATATCTCCCAACACTTGTTGGAACAACAAATAGACCCCCAGGTACAACTAAGACTCTCAATGCAAGAGCGAGCTGCTATAGCACTCGCTGAAGTACTTTACCATTCAAGAAGAGATGATGCACACCATCGAGTTTATATGCATGGATCCGAAGAATCGCTACTATGCTTAGATAACAACCAAGTGGACAAATCTTTTATACAAGAAGAAAGTTTCAATCAGTTGCAGCGAAGCCATATGCATACATTCATTTGGGAGTACTCCAGGTCCGAATCCAGATCCTACACCGCCAAGAAGAAGGCACTATGGCGCTCATTGTTTTCAGAGATAATAGATGGCAGGATGATAGAGCCATCATAGCCACCATGGAAGTTGATTTAACAAGAAGTAGTCAATTGATTTATGTTATTCCTGATATCATGATGACTATTGGTGACTTCTTCAGAAAACATTCAAAATTCCATACTGACAAGAGAATATGACTCATGGCGCAATTGTAAAGCCAGCATCCTCATAACAAGGGGACTTATTGGTCGGCTATCGAACACACCAAATGTGGCCTTTGCTTATGAGGTAAATGGTGTAGTCGATTATTTAACAAGTCATGGAGTTAATGCTTTGCCAGGGAGGAGATATTCCATAGCTCAATTACAAGGAATGGACTAGGTTATACGACCAACTCAGATTGATATTCCTATGATACCCATGGAAGTTAATAGCCGTAACCTAATTGACGGACGAGCTTCTATTAGTTTTCGAAATTATACAGCGTCACCAACGGCAAGAGACATCATGTATAACAACAAAGATGAAGAAATCCCCTTTGATGAAGAAGATCTAAGGAGTCACACTATAGCAGCACTCTTGGAAGAACAACCAAAGGTACAAGTTAAACGATTAACACATATTGCATTATTACCTGCAAGAATGTCTTCAAAAGCAGTTGACTTTGACTTAGCATCCGATGAAGAAACGAGCATTGAACCCAAAGGAGGAAAATTAATATCCACCGGAATTAGTCTTGCAATTCCCCCAAGGATTTTATGGGAGGATCGCTACCAGATCAAGCATAGTCATAAAGCTTGGCGCCCATGTGGGAGCAGGAATCATCGACAACGATTACAAGAGAGAAATCAAAATTCTTTTATTTAATCATATAATTCGACCTATTTTTATCAACCCAGGAGATAAGATTGCTCAAATTATAATTGAAAACTATCTACAAACGGATATTATTGAGGTCGAGGAACTAGCAACAACAGGAGCACGAGGTTTTGGCTCAACAAGCAAAATCCATCCACAGCCACTAACGGATCACGAGGTTTTGGCTCAACAAGCAAAATCTATCCACAGTCACTAACGGATGAACTAATCAACGTACTGTTACCAAGGAGATAAAGTCATCAACTCCTCCAAACAAAAATATTGAGTTTGATGATTGGTATCTACCCTTAAAATTTGTATAAATATTCACTTATTTATACCTTCAAACAAAATAGTTTGTACATGAAACATGTTGAAGTGTCCACCTAAGGCCACCATTGTTTACAATGTACTCAGTAATGACTATGAATGGCCCCAAATTTAGGGGTCCAAAAGGCTAGTATACGTAAAATTTCATGTAACCAAATTCATGTACAATGGTCAATGTCGTATAAATGTACTATCAACAATCGAGTAAAAGATTTGTTGTGCCTTTCGCTAAACTTGAGCCTCAACATGCTGACACTTTGTCGCTGAAAAAGAACTCTTGATGTTTGACCTTTGAAATGCTGCCGCAGGGTGTTTGGTGGGCGGGCGTGGGTTTTGCACTATAACAAGCAAGGGATTGAAGGATTTTCGATTGTTGGAATAAGGACTCGAAGTTGGCTGCAAAATTAGAAAAGTTAAACTTCCATTACTTGTGGCAGTTGCCGAGATTATTAATTTAGAGGAATGGAATCGAGAAAGTAAACAAAAGAGTTGAAATGTTACAAAGACGAAACTAAAGTTAGTAATCTGCATCACTCACCACACCGACATGCCATTCTTGAGATACCAAATTGTTGAAATCCGAAGCATCCATTTCCTGCAATGTTTCAGTTAACGTAAGGAATAGCTTCGATGAATTCCAATATGTACTGCATGGAGAACAAGAAATCGCATGCTAAGAACAATGATTTTAACACTGGAAGAATCAGAGATAAGTTTCTGTTTTTTTTTTGACTTGCACAACTTTTTGGATAGGGAACCATGTAATTATGAGGATTTCCCATAAACCAATTAACCTGGTACAAAGCTCAAGTATAGTAAACGTAACATATATATAGTTAGGATCTCTAGTGCAAGATGTAATGCTAGAAGATGCCTTCATTGTGTAAGCAAGAAAATCACAAATAATTTAATCGAAAGGAGATTTGCGTAACATGAAATATGCTTCCTTAGGATTATAGGTTAAGTATAAAAACTCACTAACTAATAACAAGAAATAGGAGTTGCAGAAGTGGAACTTACTATGCTATATACAGGGGGCACTCTCATCTCCCATTTGGACTTCGAGGTAGGCATCACAGAGAAGTGAGGCGATACTTCTTGCGTCCTAAAAGTCCACCTGCAAAGTAAACAAATCATGTATAATTGTGATAAAGATAAATAGGCAACTCTCGCTCCCAGCTTGTTGCTTAGATATGTGAGAAAAAGATGAATCAAAATAGGTTTGGATTAGAAACAGGTTTCTTCCTGCAACCTACCCAATGTACAGGAAGATGCAAAATTGAGCCCATTCCCGTACCAGCAAACGGAACCAATAGTTATCCAAAGTCTCATCAGCATTCAAATAAATCTGAAATTAAGAGATCTATTGTTTTTCAAAAATTCCACAAAATGTGATAAACAACTTTCGCTACGATGTGTTTACCATAACTTCTACCAATGCTACAAACTGCATTGCAGCTTGAAATTTCCTGGTGGAGAGAGACGAAACGAATCAAACACAGTTTAAAAGAAAATAAAAAAATCACGTATATGCTCGGAGGTGTAATATGTACTTGAACATTGTGAACTTCGTATGCAACGCATTGTGCATTGTATCTTCATCCTCTATATAACTCAGTTGTTCTCGCAGAATTACCATATTCTGAGAGATATGGTGGAAGATCATGTAGAATGACAAGGAATAATTCAGCAGAAGGAATACCTGCATTGGTTTCAAAGACTCTTGAATACATGTTTGAATTAATCGAAACATAAGTTTTTTGTGAAAGATTTGAGAGGATCAAAGATGCTTAACTGTGAAATAAGGCACAGCAGCCTTGTAACCGACAAGGGTGAGGTAGAGTATGCAGCCCAAAGCAGCAGTTTTACGTCGTTCACGTACTGAAAGCCGCTCATATATGACGCAATAACCGTGAGAGATGAGCATGAATGACACAAAAGAGGCTGTTTGAAAGAGTATTCCAGTTACATACACCCCAAAAGACATCCACAATGAGCATATCTGACGGTTTATGCAAGAATACCTGCCAAAAACACCCAAATAGTGATACTTACTATAAGATACTTGCCTACAATGATTACAGAATTCATAATCTTTCTTAACTCGTAGTTCTTGCACTACGTTCACAATATCATTACAGATACTACCACTTGGGAATAGGATTCCTACCAATCGAGCAGACAAAAAGGAAGTACAGAAACTTGAAAGGGCATACAAGGTACAACTCAAGATGAAATCTTGCCTTCGGAACTCACCAAAATGAAAATGAAAGCCCAAGCTGTAAAGACTTTGTAACAGGGACAGAAGCCAACATCCACTGTAGATGGTTTGTCTGCCCAAACAAATTACATACATGCCAGAATATATCAGAACTACAAGGAAGAATCTATAATCGAGGAAGAAAATTACCTAATCAGATATTTACAGAATCGACGATTGCAAAACACTCAAACAGAACCACCAGATGAACACTATGCAAATGAAGATGTTAAAAGGAAACGGTTCGCACAAGAAGACTGGGATTTCAAATGCTTGATAGAAAAACCTATTTTGTTCTAGGCAAAAAAAAAAAACAAATCTCTGGCAACTCTGCATCTTCCAGTGCACAGTAAGTCGCAAGAAAAGAGGGGAAAAGGGCATCAGAATTCGCACAGAGTTTCAAAGAAACAGTCGATGCCAGAAACGAGAGCGGACCTGGAAAAACCTGTTCCTCCAGGTGTTGACGGTCCAGGCGAAGGCGGCGACCGCCCAAATCGCCAGAAACGCCAGGTAGATCGAAGGGAGCGGCCTGTACGATTCGTCCAGCGACGGCGATCCGAACAGGAAGCGATCTGGGGGAGGAGGAGGGAGCGAAGCATCTCCCATGTCAATTTCGACCGGCCGGGGAAGGCGACACAAACGAAGGCGTTATAAATAGGCGAGGGGCCGCCGAAACGATATATTATCGTGCGTAACGTAACGGTCTGGCATGGTAGGAGGACTGAAGTCACACCTGTCTGTAACAAATGTAGACATATTTCCTACCGGCAGCAGCAGCACAGTCCGGGCATTAAATTATTGTTTTATCATAACGTGGAGAAAAAAACAGTCAACAAAAGTATATAACAAAAGTAGGTTAGAGGTGAGAGAATTGTGACGGGATATATATGCTCATTAAAAAAAATGATTAACGAGATTTTTTTAATCAACCTCGGACGGTTTTTTCAATCAACTTCGGGCGATCGGTCCGGCCACATGGAAGTTTCCCATCGGCCGTCAGGATAAATCGGGAAGCGCTCGCAGTGGGCGGTCTAGAAGCCCAGCGTCCCAAGATTCGCGCCCCATTTGGAGAAAAAATTCCTGCAAATGCGCCGTAGTTGGGGATCAAACCGTGAATACCTAAGAAAGTAACTAATCACTCTACCGCTGCACCATAGTTCCGGTGACAAAAATATGATATATATGCTCATTAGGTCATAGGTCTGGGATGCATTTTTTTAACGGAGATAAAATATCGATTTTTCTCATTAAAAATATAAAAAATATATATCATTAAAAAATACCTATAACCTAATTTAGGAATTAATATCTTTAATCTCTTATATTTTTTTATCGAGTAGCATTTTATCTCTTATATTTAAAAAATAATATTTTAACACTTTACCTAAAGTAAAATATGAGAATATTTATAAAAGATAATTGTATCCTTATTATTTTCATCATTTTTTGATAATAATCGCCGGAGGGAAAAAAGTATATTGAATTAATCATTATATTTTTCGATAAAAATTCTCACAAAATTTGTACATGCACTAGCATATACAATAAAAAAGCAACAACTCTGAAAGTCATAACTAACCAAAAACTCATTCTATCACCCTCATCAAACAAAAAAAACTAAAATTCTAAATTGATAAACCAAAATCAAATGAAGATGGAACAAAATTTATCATTAAAAATTTTCTCATCATTAAAAACTCCTCAACTTTAGTACTAAAGTTGTTAATACGAACTTTTTCTATTTAAATGGTATTTGTCTCACTTTTTGTCAAAATTCTTTTTATGTTTTTCAAGAGGGTTTTCGTTTCTTCTATTAAGCATTATGATTTTTTAGTGCAATTATTGAATTTTTTGAATGGTGAAATTTTGTCTTTCTTCTTTTATTTTATTCATTCATTGAAAGAATTCGCATCCATCATTTTTCTTCATACAAATAGAAGTTGATAGCCATTAGATGTTAGTGATTTTGAATTTATGTGGTATATTAAGATATTTGAGCAGTACCTATTAGTCACAATAACATATAAACTTTCTTCTTGGATTTTGTAATGTCTTTGATGTGTGTATTGGTGCAATTTTGTAATGTCTTTGATGTATATATTGGTGCTATATTTGATTATGAGGAGATTTTTAATAATGAACTTTGTTTCATCTTCATTTGATTTTGGTTCATCAATTTAGAATTTTAATTTTTTTTTATATGATGAGAGTGGTAGAATGAATTTTTTTGACTGGTTATCTCTTTCAGAGTTATTGTTTTTCTATTGTTTATGTAGTGCATGTATAAATATTTTACCCAATTTATGATTTTTTTTGTATAATGATCATTGTGTTAAAATAAAATGTTTTTTATAATTTATTTATTTATTGAGGAAACTACATTTTGGATATCAAATTTTATACTAAATTGACGATTTTAATACTTAACTTTTGAAAAGACTTTTTTAATCCAAAGTAAACACTTAATTTTTATTTTAGTCTAAGGTTCACCTTCCCAATTGGGTTATAGTGTTAAAGCTAAAAAAAATTAAAAATAAAAAACTCCTAGGATTCACCTTCCCAATTGGCTTATAACGTTCAAGCTAAAAAAAATTAAAAACTCATAGGGTTCACCTTCCCAATTAGGTTTAGGGATAGCAATGGGTCGGGTTCGGGTCGGATTCTATATCCTCCGTACCCATACCCATCGGGTATCGGATATCCATCGGGTATACTCATACCCATTAAAGGATCGGATATCTTATATACTAATAATTTTTTTTTCTTTCTATCCAACTATATCATTGAACAAAATTACATTATAATTAACATTAAAGTTAAAAAAATATATATCTATAATTTTAAAAATAGATTAAACATATATATAATCTATTTCTAACATTAATACAAATTATTAGTAGGTTTTGGGGAAAAAATCTTTAATGTATATATGTATTTTTTATTTAATCGGGTATTCGGGTCGGATATCGGGTATTGGTAGTGCCTCCATATCCTCCTCCATTCGGGTCGGATGTCGGATCCTCCGTCGGATTCGGGTGAAATTGCCATCCCTAATTAGGTTGTAGTGTTTAATTATAATTTTTTTTTAAAAAAAGGACTTGAGACGCCTCTTATTACATGATTATAAATTATTATTTTTAAAATTTAGGAATAAAAAAAATATAAACGCTCAACTTTGGGACTATAAAAGTCTTTTTAAAAGTTTAGTGATCCTGTCGCGAAGCGAGGTGGCAATCGCGTGGGTCGGATGGTCTCCTAGGTGGCACGAGCTGGGGAGGTGCCAACGACCTGGAGGCGCTCCGGCTTAGCTCTGCAAAACAGCGACCGTCAGTAAACCCGTCGAGGGTTTCCCCGGTCAGACACTCCAACGGTCAAGTCAGTATCCGCAGGCACAATAGTGGAATTGAATTGAACTGAGGCAGTAGATTAGAGAGCTCGCGCACGCATACCGTAGGGGGAGTGCACAGTTTATATAGCCGGGGAGGACTGACATCCCTTGTCCGTGATTGACGAGACAAGGGTGTGATACCTGTCAGCCCGTACGAGAGTGCTAAGGAGCTGCGCGACAGGGCGCGGGGTGCTCAGGCAGTACGATAGTACTGAATTGGCGGACTGGTCGTAAGATGTGTCAGAGCCGAGTAAGGCGTGTGGTACCCCGACATCAGGGTCATACCCTGGTTATGATGATATAGGGGGCTTAGGGACGAAGTAGTCTGGGCCCTGAGCGCCGACCGGCGAGTCCGGGTGTCAAGGACCGGGTCGGGTATTGGCCAGGGAGCGTGGGCAGCCACACGTCCGACTGGGAGTGTTGAGACGCAAAATATGCCTAGAGTCGGGGGTTTACCGGGACATGCCTAGTTGACTCTGTCAGGTGTCCGATTTAGGTGGTGTGATGGGAGCGTGGGCCGCCACGCGTCCGGCTGGAGCGCACGACCTAGATCTAGGTCGGGAAATGGGTCAAGGTGACCGGATTAGGAGAGGCTGCGGATCGGCGTGACCGACCCTGCTCGTTGCTGGTCGAATAATCTCCCAGGGTCTTCCGGGCTTGAGGACCCCCCGAGTGACGTCTCTGCCGAACCATCTGATGGGCCTTCGTGGCGCCAGGCTGGCTGGCTTACCCGTAGGCAAGGTCGGGATCATGTAATATCAGAATTGTCAATTTAATATCAAGTTTGAGATATGAAGAGTACGTACCTTTTTATTTATTTATATTTTATTTTGGGATGGATAATATTAAACTATTTGAGATAAACAATATAATTTTTTTCTTTTCTGAGCGATGGTAAGAACTTGTTGTATGTATCATTTCCACGTAGCTTGGAGTAGGTTTGATCGACGTACTCTTCTAATTATGGTGACTGGGAGCCGCTAGAAGGCTGGATATCCCATATACTTTGTTTACTTTAAAAGAATGGATTAGAAGTTTCGCTCAATATGAATTTAAAAAGGCCAAAATTAAATGGACACTCAAATTACGTCAATAGTAAAAAAAATTAAAATTAAAAAAATTAGAAAGGATACTCCACATATTATATCTCAAAAACATTTTGATTATAACAAGGGAAAATTTGAGAAAACTCCCCAACATCAAAGTGGGCTTTGCATTCACTCCTCAACCAAAAATGTCTTTGCATGCACTCCCTGATGGGATTGACAAGACAGTTTTGTGTGCTATTTTTTTTATCAGTATAAAAGAGTAAAAATTCAGTATAAATCGTAAAGATTTGAGTATAAATTGTTTGAGATTGAGTACTAATTTAAGAAATTTGAGTATTATTTGAAAAAATTTGAATATACATTGTTTCAGTATATAATAAAAATTTCAGTATACATTATCAAAATTTAAGTATGAATTGATTTAGATTTAGTATTATTTTAAAAAATTTGAGTATAAAATTTAGAAATTTGAGTATGTGAGGTTGCATCCACCACATCAAGAGTTTCACATGAGGGGTCGTCGAAATTTTATACTCAAATTTCTTAAATTAGTACTAAATCTCAAACAATTTATACTCAAATCTTTATAATGTATACTAAGTTTTCACTCTTTTATACTCACGACATCAAGATTTTTACATGAGGGGTCACCGAAACTTTGTACTCAAATTTCTTAAATTAATACTCAATCTCAAACAATTTATACTCAAATCTTTATAATATATACTGAGTTTTCAGTTTTTTATACTCAATCTATTAGGGAGTGAATGCAAAGAATTTTTTAAGTGGGGAGTGCATGAAAGGCCAGTTTGAGATTGGGGAGTTTTCTCCAATTAACTCTTATAACAACTGAATATATAATAATTATCTTTATAAAATAATACTGATAATTAAAATATGAATATTTGTCATCTTAAAATTTGAGAGTCAAAATCTAACAAAAATAATATATTCGTCCTCCCTACAAGTTAATTACAATATCTGAGCTAGTAACTCCTTAATTTATCTCCTTCGGATTGGTCTTAAAATGGATTAACAAAAATATTGAGATGAACAAATTACTTGTTTTCATCACGTACAATATACATACAATAGTTACTCTTTAATGTTCCTAGTTACTTCGAACATTATGGTAACAATTATGATTATTTATTATAATGTGTAGTAGGTATTCTATATAACACCTAATATATAATACTGATATAATATTGACTAATAACTCTTATAACTATTTTAAAATGATTTTAATGAATTTCATTAAAATTGATCATTTTGATAATAATATTTTAATATAATAATATTTTATATATACTAATTTTAATTAAAATACAATAATTAATTTTTCATATTATAATAACTATTCAATAGCTACAATAGTTAATAACAACCATTGAATAACTCTTACAACAATATTGAAATAAAATATATACTCGAAATGAAACATTTCGTAGGTGTCTTTTTAATTTTTTTTTAGACGTTCTTTTCATTTTTGCTAATTTAAAACTAACACATACTTTTTGTCCAATTCTTTCCATCTAAAACTTGGGTGAAACTAATTTTCTACAACAAACTTAGTCTCCAAAAGAAAGCTTTAGTCAACCAACAGTCGATCTAATTCAAACTTTTAGAATTTTAAAAATTAAATTAGTTTACTAATTCCACTAGTTATAATAAATTCTTGAGAAAATGTTAAAAATTATTTTTTAAAAAAATCTGTTTCTAGATTTCTTTTTCAAAATTCAAGTCAAAGCCATGCCCTATCATTAAGTCATTAATTATTTGGGAATGGTCATGAAGCTGTCTACTGACTCCAACCAAACATGAGACTTTGAATGGAACAGCTGCTAGGGTTCGAGATTTAGGTTGGATAATAAGATTCAGGTGAACCAACTCACACCACGTAATTAAATATAATTAGGAAACAATATACTAAATAATATGTACTAAGAATGGAGTGTTTAATTGCAATTAATTGAGCTTAAGGCTGCATTTGGTGGGGGTAATATAATCGAGTATGTAATGTAATCAAGTTTGTAATATAATGTAATTAATATTACATTACTATGTTTGGTAACGAGTTGTATGTAATTTTTAATAACCATAGGCTGCGTTTGATGAGGGATAATCCATCCTGTAATGTAATCAAAGATTGACGACTGACGACCGCCATCGGTCGGCCGGCGACCGGCGTCCGGCGACCGGCGTCCGACGACCGCCGCCGATCGGCCGGCGACCGACATCCGGCGACCGCCGCCGATCGGCCGGCGACCACCGCTAGCCGGCCGACGAGGCCATGATCGCGGAGGGTTCTGCCGATAGATTTCGAGAATAGAGGGTAAGGAATGTAATCGGATTACATGATTTTAATTTTGTAATCGAGATTATAAATCTTGAACCACTTTTGTATTCGAAATTCCATTACATTACAATTTTAAAATTATTCCAAACAAAGGAATCCAACTTGTAATTGTAATGTAATCTTGATTACATCCGTAATTTATCTATTTATATCTTACCATGAGACTAATGATAATCAGCTTTGACCTGATTCCCAATGTATTAGGGTAAAATATCTTCGTAATTTATCTATTTATATCTTACCATGAGACTAATGATAATCAGCTTTGGCCTGATTCTCCCAAGATTGCAAGGGTTGAACTAACATACCGGTCTGGATTAATTCGAACACAAATTAGTCGCAAACTGAGCATCTCTAAGAAAAGAAAAGAAATGAAATGTAGAGCAAATAGATAACATACTACATCAGTACACACTATTGATGAAGTACAAAGAATCATTTCATGGTTCAGTATTTCTAGTGACCTTGTTGAGAAAATAGTTGAGCTATGCTTCAGCATTCTGGCTTTCCTCTAGCTCGGCACTTAGTATTCGATGGAGGAGGATATCGACTGTGCGGCTTCTCGAGCTCGCACTACAAGATGACAAAATAATGTTTTAATTGGCATTCTATCAAGCAAGCATATATCATGATACAGATAGAGGCTGATAGTTACCCGGTAAGTCGTCTTCTTCCCTTCCTTTCAGGTGCATCCTGTTTTAAAAGGAAAATGTGTTAGGTCAAACAATTTAAAGGAAAGAAGTTGACAAATGCTAAGTAAAGACTCCTAAAAATCTGGTTAGTATGCCCTGAACATTTCAAAGCAAGGTTCCTCTAAGCAAAGCACAAATCATTTAGTTGAGATTTGCAAGACCATTGAAGATTTTCTGTGGCGATTCCATTAATACAGTTTGAGATACACAGTAGTTTAAAAGAGCAGAACATTCATTTGAATATCTAAGGAGCTTCATATTTTGACAAATATAATGTCGCAATACCGTTTCCTCATTAGGTTCATTGGCTGATTCAAGATCCATTTCAGCAAAGAACGCCTCTAATATGAAAGCAACAACCTGAGGAAGCAAACAAAAATGTCAAATTATGACAGTTATCAACAACTTCGAAATACCGACAGGAAAGTGTTAGATTCCTACAATTAAAAGTTTATAGTCTGGGTTTAGAACCTCGAGGAAATCTTACAGATACTGCTTGTTCTTCATATATCTACATGTGATTCTAGTACCACCAAAAATGTATTGGTTCGGAGAAAAGAGAGGGAAAATAAAGTAAAAAATTGTCTCCTTGCTAGTCACCAACACCTCATTTGTGCCATTCCCACCACAATCTTCTTTCACATAGAGATATTAGAGAAAGAAAATCTTCTAATCTAATACCACCATTACCGTCCACCTCTGCGATTCTTTCCAAGACAAAGTACTGAATTTTGGGTGCAAGTCCATGGAATAATATCAACAATTACTAAAAAACATGAAGGTAGAAAATTTGTAGTATTCCTAACATAGCATACTACTTATCTGATCATTGAAATATGGTAACGAGCTTCTTACCAAATTAAGAAGCAGCAAGACTGTTATTAGGTAGAAACTGATGAAATATATAAGTGTCCAATATGTTCCAGTCAAATCACTGTAGCTCTGTGAAAGAAGTAAATCATGAGGATTTACATGGTTTGTTAATTACTCACAAAGTTATGGTACTTCAACATATGCAAATGAAAAATAAAGCATTTTAGATAGAATTAAGACGAAGCACTGTAATAGAAGGCCAGTGGAAAAATATCAAAAAAGCTGACTAGAAGAACAATATTTCAATGTGTTGAGTTCAGGATTTAACTTTTTATATTGATTTTATTTATAAATAATTTGGGATTGGGAACTTAAATTAAAATTTAATTCTAGAAGTATTGTGCAGGGATAAAATTCCACAAAAATATAGGCGTGTAACACTCTAGTTTAGACTCACATGGTAAGTTATATACCAATGCAAGGGGTTCATAGGCTTAGAAGAGTGAAACACTATTAACATGTGGGGCTCCAAGAAGTTCATGGTTAACTCTCTTGTTTGAGTGGGTTCTAATTATCAACAGCGGATGCACTCATTGGCATGGTAAGGAGATTGGAAGAACTGCTTTTAGAGTAAGACGTCAGCTTGTTTTGTGAGTAAGCTTTCTGGAAGCCTTTTAAGAAAAATTCTACCAAGAAACCTTCACTGATGCTCAAAAAGGAATTTTTGCATATTAAAAAAAATCCTACAGTGTGGCGAAATGTGTAACCGGGCTCAAGAGCTTAGACTTATTCAAGAACTAATGGTTACTCAATGGATGAAGTAGTTACATTTAATACTATGCCCAAAATGTTAATAGATGAAAAACCATCTGTCTTCTTCTCCGACCCCTCACTACCTTCTTCCTTTGTAAATCTCTCCCAAAACCGTCTCCACCTCGTCAACCTCTGCCACAACAGCCTCTCCGAAGCCCATCTAGCCTCGTCATCCTTTATTGTCATACAACCTACATCAACCTCTCCAATAGGCAGTTGACTTTGGTCACAACCAAGGTAGCTAGGATCGCGTTTTTACTCGTGGGATTGCACAATCCTACGCTTCTACCCCATGCCAGCGATCCCGATCCCAACTCCAGCTGGCCATCGCCGCCGCACAGTGAGATCGTCGGGCAAGATCGTGGAATCGCTGAAATTGTGCGATCCTAGCGATCCGGACAATCCCATAGAAGCTGCCCCAAATCTGCGACCCAAACGATCGAAAACACAACCCATTCTCAGCCCCTAGAACCCTAAGTAAGATTTATCCCCATTCTTAGCCTCCAACATTCTCAATTGGTCTCATTCACTCTCTTTGAACCGCATAGCACCTTGCCGCTGTCGCTGCCGCACAGCACGGCCCCACCGCACCACGCCGCCACACCACACCGCGCCACCACACCGCGCCGCGCCACTACTCTTCAATCTCTGCTTCTACTTCCCATGCACACCGTGCTACTACTCCCCTTTCTCTCTTCTCTCTATCTGCTTCTGCTTCCCCTGCTTCTGTGGTTATTTTTTCTTATTTATGTCATGTTATATGAAATATATGTGAGTATGTTAGTTCTAGTAAGATCTTACGATCCGTGTTACGATCCCATGTTTTATGATTTTGCATCTCCCGTCCGATCCCGGTTAAGATCTTGATCTTAGCTACCTTAGTCACAACTCCTTGCCAAAGATGCAAATTTAAGAGGGAAACATACTAATTGAAGGTCACTGGTTGAGGTTCATGGCACCTGCTAGAGCCATATGGGTGAAGGAGATAAACTTTGGTGCCAACAAAGCCTCTATTCCAAGAATGTGGTATTTCCTCATGGAGGAAGATGGATGGTCCAAGGTCCACAGCTGTGGAGGAGCGCGTGCACTAGCTGATGGTGATTGTTGAGCGAGAGGAAATGTCTGTGGAATGCATACTCATGGAGAGAAAAGGACAATATTTTGTAAATTTCATCCCTAGCTCATTTTCTTCTCCTTCCCATTACCTAGTAAACAACATACTCCTCTCATCTTTCCACCTCCTCTTCATGTTTCTCTTGTTCCCTTTCCTCGTTTCCCTCTCACTTCCTTCCAAGGTAAAATAGACCAAAAATATGTGGGAATATTTCTCCTCAAACTTAAATTCCGATTTAAATTCATGAGTAACATTGATGGATTCATAAAACCTTAACATCGTGCTAGAATTTCTCAAAAAACTAGGGTCTTAAATCTTTAGCTTTTCCTTGTTTGACATCCACTAGTGTGCTTTATGTTCTCTCAACCTAGGCCCAATCTGTAATGTCTTGACTAGTTTGAGATCATTGTGGAAGGTCATCTAATAAATCATCCATTAATGCCTCTAGGTCAGTTGAATTACATGTGTGGGTGATCTGAATACTTGTTTCCAGTGACTCCATGATGATCCTCATGTTGTCATTTGTTGAACAGTAGGCCAGCTAGGTATGGGCAATATTCTCGAACAAACAAAACAACGATCATAGTATAAATGGAAGCCCAAAGAATCTGTAAGCAAAATAACAAACAATGAATGCCTAAGTTTATAGGAAACATTACCTGCATCCATGTTTGCCAATTTCCCATCACGAGCAAATTGAACAATGTTACCATCCCATTTGGGTAATCATTGAAATTAAAAAGCAAATAGCTAAACAGTTAAAGAAGAATCAATAGCCAAAATGTTGATTAATTTAAATACAAAGCCACATTATGAGAAAATACTTATAACAACAACAACAACAACAACAACAACAAAGCCTTATCCCACTAGGTGGGGTCGGCTATATAGATCCTTTTACGCCATTGAGTTCTATCCCCTACTATATCATCATCTAGATTTAAATAAAATTTATCTTGTTTTATTGTTGCGAGAAAATACTTATAACAGTTGAAGAAAATATAAATATGAGATGGAATAAGTGTGTATGTAGTATCTAGAACTGTGATACATATTAATTTAGTAAAATAGGAAAAATGAACAGAAGGATACTCATTATCAGAAAGATCTGTAGACGCCAGTTCAGTGTTTCCAGCATTTACAATCCCGCCAAAAAGCTATGAAACAAAAAAAAAAGCAATTATTGATAATTCAGTAAACAATAAAATTTGTGCAAGTGTGTGAAATCTTCATTAGTATCATAAGACAAGTGAACGATTTCGTTTCAGTATTTTTTTTAAAAAAATAAATGAATGAAAGCTATATGTTGTCTGTGCACTAAAGCAAAAATGGTGATAAATTTCATCTCTTTCACAGATATAAAAATGGCGAGTAAACATTTTCATTTCCAAGCTTAGAAAACAAACACAGGTCATTGTCCCTCGACGAGGGGAAGTATACATCTGTTGACAAGCTGCCGACATAAACATGAAATCAGCATCAATACTAGCTCAGCCCCGATGAAATTAGTAACAAGTACCTCAGTAAGGAGGTGGAGAAGATCAAGGTATGTGCTTTATTGGATGGTAAAAAGCTTCATCAATGACCAAGATACCAAGTAATACGTAGCATTGAGGAATGAATATCAATGAAATTAATCTAGTTGCAATTAGTTTGGTTTAAATGTCTCATGACTGAGTTGGAAATCAACAAGGCTGATCCTATGCAAGGATATAATGATAACCAAGTAGATATACATTACATGCACCAACTCATGCGAAGATAAAGTACAAGATAAATTGTCGCTACTAGTGAAGTATAAAGTCTTAATGTCTCGTTTAATTGGGTGGATGGATAAGATAGAATGTGAAGAGGTTGACAAGGAACGAATGCACATGGCAAAGGTGAGCACCCAATGTTTTTTGCCCATCCCTCTCTCATCTCTCCTGCTATACGTTCACCAAAGTAAATAAGCCATAAAGATTCATAGAGTGACTGTTACTTGTAAAAACATTGAACAATTTGGTATACTGTGATATATCGTCTTTACCTCCAGAGGATATTAAGTTTGGAATTATACACAGATATATACATACACATGTATCCACATGTTACGATTAATCAAGGTTTAAAATCTCGAGCTGTGAGTGTGTCTTGATCTCTAAATTATATGATATGGTTTTGGTACTATATTATGTCATGCCCATTAATTTCAATATTTAATTAAATTATTATTAATAATAACACAATTAGCTTTACTTATTAGAAGTTGTTCTTTGTAAATTTCTTTAGTTAGGTGAAGATGTTAAATATCAAAAAATTTATACTATGTAATTGCACGTTGTAATTTATTTTAAATTTTAGATGACTAATTAAGTTGAAGTGGACTAACTTATTGGCTTTCATGGATTTAATGTGATCTAATTAGGTTTTAAGGTATCTGATACCTCATCAAGTAGACACAAAGATTACACTCATGTGGGTTCAAATTGGCCTCAATTTGGACTAACAACAAGTAAATTAGAACTCAATGAGATTCATAAGCCTGAACTTTTACTCGTCTTAATTAAATCAGTGGGAAATGAATTTTCTATAGAGCATATAAATCTTTTTTTCCCCTCCACTCCCACGTGGTTTATACCCATACCCCCAATGTATTTGCCTTCACGCCCTCTTATTTTCCTTGCAGTTGAGGTGCTTCCCCTTTTTTTTTTTTTGGATAAGTAAAATTGTATAGCATGTGTCAAAATGTACAAAATGAATGGGGCTTTAGAAGCTACTCATGTCTGAAGTAGACACCTAAAGCCCGATATACATGGAGTTGTACACCCCTATATATCCTCTCAACATCTAACTATCCCTTGCCAAAAAAAAACTACTATTTCGGACCCTCCATACATAATGGATCATAGATGACAAGGCAAGATAACATGCATTTGTCACAGTCCTACTCCCATGATAATGCCTTTGTCAAGTTGCGGTGCTTCCCCACTCATAACTGTGGAGCGCTATTCGAACCCCTTTATTGTTGCACAAGCTGTGGAACATTTGCTACTCTTGCGTAAAAAACACTCACACTGCATCCTTGCCTTAACCTGCTTAAGATGTCACTGCTTCTTGCATGAGCTCTAGTGCTACCGCTTTACCTTTACTTGCACACGAAACACTGCTTGGTGGCTACTGTTTGTTCTTAATGCATGCTTCTTGCTTGTCATTGCAACCACATTTCATCCTCTCTTAGTGACCTCATTCGAGCTTGCAAAGACTCGACTAAGGAGTTTAGTGGTCCTGGGTTGTTCCGAATGCCAGTTGATGGAGGGAACAAAAGGTTTTGCCCGTGCCAACCAACATGGGACAAAACCTTAAATTATGCTCATCAAGAAACAAGATAAAGATAAGCTGTTGTATCTAGACACGACCTATTTTTCCACAAATGTCATACCCTAGAAGTTGTTTCATCACCACAAAGTACGATTGGGGTTCTCATTAGATAGGAATGGTAGAGCTTTTGTATGGAGCATCAAGGGAAGGAAAGGAGATTTAGAAGAGTATCATTCAAAGCTGATTTTGGGAGTTTAAACGGACTATTGTAGCAATCAAGCTTAGATATTGTTCCTATAATAGACAAGGATAAACCACCAAATTTGTGCAATGTCTATCACATGTACAATGCCCAAGTAGAAACTAAAATGGAACTGGAATTACTTACCTAACACCAACATTACCACAACATCATTATAGGAGGCACAAATATGTTGAGCAGAGAAATTTTAATTTTTAAGTTGTGATATTCAATAGTTGTATAGCACAAATTGACTTGACAATTTACATTAATGGTATAATATCTTAATTCAAATTATCGATGGCATTACACTGACAATTGGAGTTTGTTCAATAATACGATACCTGTACTCCAAGTGAGCAATAAATGCATATCACACAAAATATAGTCCCAAGGTATGGCATCAAACTAGGAATAAGAGTCAGGAAAGTTGTCACATATGCTTTGTACTGCTTGACATGTTGCAGAAGCCTCAATAATCTTAGCATCCTAGCAATCAAAAGGTAGCGAATCCTGCATCCACATACAGATTATCATTATCTTCTGCTATGTATTAAAAAATTTATCACCGGCTACATTCTACTGTAGGAAGCATTAAGATGGAAAAAGGTTACATTTCAAAAATGTATTAAGATCTAAACATGGCAAGCAAGACAAACAAATCTTTGAACCATTTTAATTATCAACATATACTTGAGCAAAAATCAACAGTTCCAAGTAAAATATCAAAACAGGAAATAATTAGGTTATTAGAGAAAACAAAGTGCTCAACTATTTCCAAAAGCAACATTGAAGAGAAGATATCAAAACAAAGAGACAACAAATTAATAATTAGGTCATTGGAGAAAACAAAGTCTTGTCTGAATTTTTGAGCTCATTTCATAAAAATTACAGTTTTCTCTGCAGAGATAAATGTCTCCCTCTAACCCATACATATGTTTTCCCTCTACTCCATATGTTTTCCCTCCAGCACTCACTATGTAAGGCTATATCACTAGTTAAGATGCCAAAACAAGAAATAATTGGGTTGTTAGGGAGTACAAAGAGCTGAACTATTTTTCCAAAAGCAAGAAATAAATATGTTATTAAGGAATATAAAGTGCTGAACTATTCTTCCAAAAGCAACATTGAAGAGAAGATGTCGAAACAAAGAGACAACAAATGAATAATTAGGTTACTAGAGAAAACAAAGCCCTGTCCAATCTTTTAACCTCATTTCATAAAATTTTAGTTTTCTCTGCAGTAAATATAAATGTCTCCCTCTACCTCATACCTATGTTTTCAGGCAATTGATCTCTATGTAAGGCTATATCACTACTAAAATTCAAATGACTAAATCACTTGTTTATAGGATTCTTTAGTCTCCCTCTACCCATATAGCTTTCACTCTAATCAATTCAACTCAAATAAGATTTCATCTATCACGTGAAGGAACATCTCCATAGCATGCCAACCTTCTTTCATTCTATAATCTATTGGAGATGCACATAATTGCTTCTGGATAATAATTTATTTTCCAGTAACCTATATAACTATCTTAGCATTTTTATCTTTGTTACCTTAATTTTTCTATGTATTGTTTCATAATAGGCCAACACTCTAATCTATAAGTATGATATGTTGTGCCATAATCTTGAGAACATATAATGATCACATGAAACTCGAGATTCTTGAATCTTCAGTCCATTTTAACAAACCACCCTTTATCATGTTAATGATATCTTGACTAGTAACTAATTATTAATGAATAATAGATCCACGATTACAAAAATTTGATATTCACATGAAACTCCGCCTGTGACGACCTAGTCATGGCCGGTCCCAAGCCCGGATAAAGGAGGAGGGTTGCGTTAGGTTGCCAGCCAGCGTAAAAAAACTATGGCAAATACTCAATGAATGGATCCATTAAAGTATTATGCTAATGCTAGGATGTTCCCCGGAAGGAACGCGTTGCAGGGTCCGACTGTAACGTCTCGGCAAGGACCGCTACATCTCCAGAACCCGGGTGTAGTGCTAAATATGCAAGGGTTCGCGTTGCAGGGTCCGACTGTAACGTCTCGGCAAGGACCGCTACATCTCCATGAGAACTTGGGTGTAGTGTTAAATAGGCAAGAGTTCTCACACCATAGGTGGACTAAGAATAAACATTATAAGAAAAGTAATAGTCTCAGATTTGGAACATGGAATATAGGAACTCTCACTGGTAAAACAATGGAGGTAGTAGATACAATGATTAGGAGAAAAATTAGTATTTTGTGTGTGCAAGAGACAAAATGGGTAGGTGAGAAGGCAAAAATGATAGAGAACTCGGGTTTTAAGTTATGGTATACAGGAAAGAGTAAAACAAGAAATGGAGTGGGTATTTTTGTAGATAGTTCTTTAAAAGATGAAGTTGTTGGTGTAGTTAGAAAGGGGGATAGAATTATAGCTCTCAAGATAGTAGTGGCGAAAGAAGTTGTGAACGTAATTAGCATATATGCACCTCAAGTAGGATTAGATGAAGAAACTAAATCAAGATTTTGGAGCGATTTAGATGAGGTATTACAAAACATTCCGCCAAATGAAATGATTTAATAGGAGGCGATCTAAATGGACATGTCGGAGCGAAAAATGAAGAATATGAGAGAGTACATGGGGGTTATGGGTTTGGAACAAGAAATGAAGAAGGAAAAACTATATTGGATTTTGCGATAGCATATGACCTTATACTAGCTAATACATTTTTTAAGAAAAAAGAAGAACACTTGATCACATTCAAAAGTGGGAATAATAAATCACAAATGATTATTTATGGTTAGGAAGAGAGATAGGAAGATTTGTAAAGATTGTAAAGTTATCCCTGGAGAAAGCTTAACTACCCAACATAGATTAGTAGTGTTAGATATACGCCTTAGTTATAATATCAATAGAGGAAAAATATACACGACTCCTAGAATTAAGTGGTGGAAGTTAAAAGGATGGGAAGCAAAACATATTGAAGGAGAAGGTAGGAATACAAGCATTAGATGAAATATATAGCGACTCTAATACGACATGGGATAAGATGGTACCAAAGTTGAAAATAGTAGCTAAGGATGTACTCGGTGAGTCAAAGGGGCATGCACCACCAAGGAAGGAATCTTGGTGTGGAATGAGAAAGTACAAGAGAAAGTGAAAGAAAAACGAATAGCTTATAAGGAATTATATATTTGTAAGAACGAGGAAAACTTAAAAAAATATACAATAGCCAAGAAAGAGGCTAAGAAAGCAGTGAATGAAGTAAAAAATAAAACTTTTGAACGATTATATCAAAATTTAGATACAAAAGAAGGGGAAAGAGACATTTATAAAATAGCTAAAGCAAGAGAAAGGAAAACAAGAGACCTTAGTCAAATAAGATGTATTAAAGATGAATGCGATAGAGTACTAGTAAATGATAGCGAAATAAAAGAGCGGTGGAAGATTTACTTTCATCAACTTTTTAATGAAAGTTTAGGGGACCAACTTGACTTAGGCAATTTAAGTATTTCAAATGAGTATAGAAATTTTAATTTTCATCGGAGAATTCAAACTTCAAAAGTAGAACAAGCTTTGAAAGGGATGCCAAAATGGGAAAGGCCGTGGGACCGGATGATATCCCAATAGAGGTATGGAAATGTTTAGGGAAAAAAGGTATTGAATGGCTTACAAAATTATTTAATTTAATATTGAAAACAAAAAAATGCCTAATCAATGGAGGGTAATAGTCTAGTTCCCTTATATAAGAACAAAGGAGACATACAAAATTGTGCAAACTATAGGGGTATTAAATTAATGAGTCATACCATGAAACTTTGGGAAAGAGTAATAGAAAAAAGATTGAGGAAGGAGACCACGGTAACCGAAAATCAATTTGGGTTCATGCCTGGAAGGTCGACAATAGAAGCTATACATCTTCTTAGGCAATTAATTGAAAAATATCGGGAGCAAAAGAAAGATCTACACATGGTATTTATTGATTTAGAAAAAGCTTATGATAGGGTACCAAGAGAAATTATATGGAGAATTCTAGAAAAGAGAGGCGTTAGCGTAACATATATTGACCTAATTAAAGATATGTATGAAGATGTAACGACTAGAGTGAAGACTTCAGGTGGATTGACTGAAGCATTTCCAATAAGGATAGGGTTACATCAAGGATCAGCTTTAAGTCCCTATCTTTTACACTAATCATGGATGAACTCACTAGGCACATTCAAGATACAGTGCCATGGTGCATGTTGTTTGCAGATGATATTGTTTTGATAGATGAGACACGTGAAGGAGTAAATGCTAAACTAGAATCTTGGCGGGAAACTCTAGAAATGAAAGGTTTTAGGCTTAGTAGAGTAAAGACTGAATATATGGAATTAAGTTTAGCAATGCTAGACGTAGTGAAACAATTG